>JAFELO010001094.1:50826-128328 GCA_017140195.1 Eumaeus atala | reverse complement strand
TCGCTCACACACCGCTGTGTCCCTGTGAAAACCATAATGCCCACGTCCATGGGCGTGCCACCAGTGGACTACGACGACAGATATTCTAGCGAGTTGTCCACTCTAGGCAAGCATGCTCCATCTTCAGCACAACTGGGGAGGTACTTGTCGCTCACACACAGCCGTGTCCCTGTGAAAACCATAATGCCCATGTCCATGGGCGTGCCACCAGTGGACAACGACAACAGACATTCTAGCGAGTTGTCCACTCTAGGCAATCATGCTCCGTCTTCAGCCACGTCATCACTTGCCAATAGATGAAGCTGTGTTCAAATGAAAAACTATTAATAATAAAAAAAATCGTAATCGGATTCAGGGCTGTCCGAAGGATTTCCGAAATATTGAGACTTGTATGCACTTGGTGCACTCTTTCCCCGTAAGGGCAGTAGCGTAAAAGTAAATTGTTGTCTGTCAGTGTATAAAAAGACCGTACAGACATATCGTACCATTTAACTAACTTTAAGTATGTCGAGGAAGGACATGAATCTTATCTAAACTATTAAAACTAAATTGCACACACGCCTCGGGGCTCTGGAAACATCTATAACGTTAACTTTAAAATTTAGCTTTACGACGAAATCTTAAGTACGAAATTAAGTTCACTTTACGGTTCATGTGAGAATAAAATATTGTTCTCAGGGCTGTCAACTCTTTACTCTAAAGTAATTTACACTTATTTCTATAAAGAATTAACTAATATTCAATTGTAGTCAAGCCGAGAGTTACAGCTTAGAGAAAAAAAAGTATAGCACATAAGGCAAGCGAGGAGTCGGATAATCAGAGCACTTAATGTGACGATAGAATGTGATATTTCATTCGACATAGCCTGGAGTACTACTATGTTTACAACTCTTTTTTTTTGGGTTTGATTGAGCGTAAAAAACCCTTTTAAGTAAACATCGAACGAGCAATTTGCAGTTCCCACTTCAACTGCGTATAACCGAATGCAATTTTACAAACTTTTTTTGCTTTTAAATCACCAACCCATAGAGACCAGCAGAACTCGATGTTCTGTGGGTGGATTGCCGGCCGTCGAGTTAGGATTACGCTCTTTTTTTGAAGACGAAGGTTCGGAAATACAGAAAGCGGCAGCTGGTTCCAAAAATGTTACAAGAGCCTCAAGCTGTAAGTGGTGAAACGACAATTTATGTGTCCTGCGCCGTAAAAAAGTAAAAAATTACATAGGCTGGGCTGTCACGTAACAGATAACAGCTACTTAATCGAAGTAGCCAAATTGTAGAAGACTTGGCCACGTTACCGCGCCGCTGTCTTGTTAGCAAGAAATGATTCATTGAAGAACCACGCGAACAGAGTGAACATTGAGAGTAAGTGATGCTCATTTTCCCATGAACTAAAGCCAAATAAGCCCACTGATGCCCCTTTTTTCTAACTTAAAAGTAACTCCTACACAATTTAGAAGATGCAGCTAAAGCATATCTCGATGCCCTGTCCCCGGACGACATACTGGGCTTGGACACAGCCTATCACATAGAAGTTAGATCATTAAAAGTCATTGCAACCTGCTTACACACCTACTTCTTAACTACACACTTTGACCGAATTCATGAATATTGTGAAGCTATTGCCAGTTGGAAAGTCTTCCGTCGACGATGAAACCTCTAACTCGATGATTAAACATGCCATAAACACCGGCTCATCCATCTTAATTGTTCTCAGCCGATGCATCTCTTAAGGTACCTTCCCAAAAATATGGCGGTTACGGTAATGTAAAACATATTCGTAAGCCAGGCACTACACCCCCATCGAAATCATACCGCCCCATCATTACTTTCCAATTTAGGAAAATTGCTCGATATGCTGACTGTCCCAGGAGGGAATTCATTCCGTTATCAACAATAAGGTTTCACCGCTAGGCGATCTAATTAATGCCGCCATATTGGTAAGGAAAACGGTAGTTCTGTCAGTCGCAAAATAAGTAGTGGGAATATCTCCTGACATATCAGGTACATTCCAGATCGTCTGGTGGCCGATGCTACTTTTCAAATTAAAAAACAGGGGATGCTACTTGGTTATTTATTCTTTGAATTATTCTTACTGCGTAAACGACACAACTAAACTGCAGTTCGGACTCCATTTCATGTGTGCATAGTCAATATCAGTTAATCATTTGTCTAAATCTCCGTGGGGAATACCAGCTGGGCTGAACCTGGTTATCCTCTCTTTTTCTTAACTTGTATAAGTCCTCGCAACCTTGTACTGTCTCCAGTTTTCACCTGGGAGGGAAATTGCAACTACTTCCTATACTTCTTTTTTCTTCTGATTAAATTCGTTGAGGGTCTAAGTCAGTTTTAGCTTTTCCCTCGGGCTCCCTGGGGTTATATCAAAGGGTCGTAAGTGGTTGCCGCTGTCGATCCTGGCTGAGCCAGAGTTGCAGCGGTGAGAACGTCGATTATACTAAATTACTGTTCAAAATATTTAAGTGCCAATGTGGCAGCCCTGTCGTCATATTGTTTACAGCCAGGAGACGTTTCCACAGACTGTCGTGACAATCACAATATAAACATCTTGTTCTGTAGCCATCTTTTATACAGGATTAAAGTTTCATGCAGACAAACCCACTTTAAGGCCTTCACCGAGAAATATGTTGCTGGGAAATATGAAATGTCCCTGGCTGTTTTAAGTGAACCTACTTTATGGGTAGAAAGAATATTCTTATTACTTTTCAGTAGTGCTTTTGGAGGGTTATGTTTTTGGATTTATCTTATGTCAGGCATCTCTTGCGTAATTTAAAGGACTTTATTAACGGAAGTAGATCCTTTCGCTCACATAATAATGCAGCAATGATATTGTCTATGTGAGCGAGAGGTATGGATCGCCTTTTGTATGGTGAGTGAGTTTCCGGTGGCCCGTTTCAGGGGAAGACTTAAGGAGGGCAGCACGTCTGTATAACGTCCATGCATATGTCTATGGGCGTCGGTAGTAACCAGAAGAATCAATTATCCTATAAAAAGAAAGGGAACCAACCACCTTAGCGTTCATTGAAGTGGTCTTTATCCACCAGCTGATGATGATGTTGCAGTAGGATTACAGTTTATTTTGTCGACCCTTCCTCAGACGAGTTATTAATTAATTATAATTACGGCGAGCTTAAGGATATTACGAGGGAGATAATGCGCATCTTATTTATATTTTCTTATGTTTCAGGCCTTTCATAATTTGACTAATTTTATTGTATCATTTATTTTGTAAGATATATTCTTTGTTAAATATCTTAAAATAATATAAGAATGCATTTTAATGTAATGAATACTTCTTATTTTCCAGATTATAAAAGCTTGCGCAGACGGAGACCTAGCGTGAGGTTTTTAAAGGGATCTGCACTATCGTCAGCCAGACGACGTCCACTGCTGGACGTTGGCCTAACACATAGAGCGTTCCGCACGGCTTGTGGGAGTCCGGAGTGTCCGATGAGTGTTTGGAGGTTGTGTAGGACTACCTATAGCAAGAGGTAGTACCATGCTGCATTGCAGCGGAATTGCGTTGGCACGAGTGGGGAGGACCTCTCGCTCTCATAATACTGCCTCTCGCTCTCATAATGCTGCTCTCATAATGTGATATATTCAGTGTTGCGTTTCGTGCTGTTTGTGAGTATCCGGTGGTCCCTGAGAGGGAGGGGCAGTGGGGGCAAAGGAGGGCAACGAATCGGCATAATAACTATGTGGATATTCATTCGCGCCGGTAGTCGTAAAAAGGCTCCGATTGCCCGTTTGCCACCCTATTATAAAAAAGGCCTATAATGGATGACAAATTATCATATGAGATCCGGAAGCACGTTTACCATGTGGGCCTCCTCGATCTCATAAAAAATTGTCTATGTACTTATGTACACGAAGAAGTTGCACTTATCTATAATAACAAGAGAAAAACTAAAATGCTGGCTATATTTCCCTTACACACCAAAAGAAGTATACTGTCAAAAACTCGAAAAGTATTGATGACAATAAAATAGCTTTAACAGATATTGTCGTGATGTATTTAATCAACAAACCCTATGGAAGATATTTCCCCCAGATTAAGTCCGTAAAAACAGATTTGTAGTATCTTATGTGCATTTGTATTTATCTGTACTTATCAACCATAATATTCTGGTCTTTGGTGGTAGTTCAGGTGCATCTTCGATGGCACGTCGATCCACAAAGCTACCGACGCTTCCTCCTTTAAAGGGTAGCCCCGCACCACAGGACAAACCCACGGCTACTTTGGGGCAAAGCAACGGGGATCCCGACCTCGCCCGTCGCCCCGTGCGCAAAAGCGTCTCCTCCTCTTCCCCTTTACTCCACTCTTTTCATAAGAGAGATACAAGGAGCCCCCTCTGTGCAATTGTCTTCGCCCGAGGTGCCTGATTTCACCCAAGTTAGGATAGACCTGAAGGTCTACTACATATTACTATTCGATGATAATTAGTTAAATAAGTATCATTGATTATTTATTTTACTAACTAAACCCTAAGCCGTCAAGCTCTTAGCTCCACCTATATATGCTTCAGATTTTATTTTGTAAAGTTATAAGCCTAACATAAAAACTAATGGGCTTCATGGTCTGAAATGTTTTACTATAAATACGCTTCACTGCTCGTTTTTCTATGTTGTATTATATAAGAGTTATGTGTTTCTTTATCTGTTATATTTACACTTTTATAGAATAGAGTGTAAAAATACTTTTACAGTATTTATATAGCGTCGATACCATAATACAACAATCAATTTGACATCATATAATTATGGACGTTCCTGGCCTACGACAAAAAATAGTTCTAGGAGTGTCCACATTATGTACCTGCAGCACATAGCTATCGCCTGGTGGTACAGCTGCACTTTCACCGTGCTTGGGAAGTCTAAACACTGAGCCGTACCGTTTTCAAAGGTCAGGATGAAAATATATTTGAAAAAAGTTTAAACACATCTCACGGCGCGTTTTGGGTGTTATGTTTAGTTTTTTAATAGATTGTATTTGTCATCTTCTGTATTCGGTATTGAATCTTCTGTATTGAAAATTGGATGTTTTTTTTTAATTTCTATAGCTTCGCGGATCATCCTTGGAAGGTATCAATGTTCCCTAGTGAGGATTTTGGTTTTATCAAATCCAATGAAATGGCAAACTTCAGCATGCTCACAGGCGGCAGATTTTGCAACACGTCGGTGTTTCATATCGGCTGTATGTTCATATATATATTTTTAAAATAAAACATTTGATATAGTTGCGTTTTAAATAATTGCTATATTATCAGCCTGAACCAATTTCAAAAAAGTAGTACGGGACTGATTTTGGTTCCGGCTTTTGTTAACCCGGGACTCGAACCCCGGGCCTAACGCTCTGTGGTTGAATATGCTTATGATAGAACATGAGACGTACACAATATTGTTAATAATTATAATTCATGTATGGCTTCAGTATTTCTGTGGGTTAATTAGTGGGTAATAATTCATCCGCTAACACATATCTGTCACCAGTCGCATGACTCGTTCTGTCACCGCGGTTTTATCTCACATCAACACGTGTGGTCATTTAATTTAACACCACCAAAGGTTCAATAGGTGTTACCTCTAACTAAATTGCGTTTTCACTGAAATAGGAAAAATATGGAAAACAATTTTTACTGCACTGCACTGCACTAAAAATAATTTCGTGTGGTTGGTTAATTTACTTTAATTGACGCTATAGCGAATACTGGTAGTAAAATATATATAAAATACCATACACCAATCGATCGCCCAGGGAATTTAATCATTGACTTCAATATTGGTAATGAATTGGATAATAAATCATGTTTGAATCAGAATTAAAACCGGTCGGATCGGTGGGTAATGAAAAATTCTTTTGGAATTGCAGATCAATCAATCTGTTGCGAACGATTTGATTTGTTTCGAGGCGAGCACAGACAGGTGCGCGAGTAAACATATGCATGTTTAATGTTTCGCAGTTTTTCAATAGCAGAAACGACCCACTCAAACAATTTGATGACTACCGACACATATCAATACTATCACGGTTAATGGCAGATGTATTGCCCCCCTGTGCCCCATCTCTCCGATGGATATGAGACACACGAAATGATGCGGATGATAGAATATAGTTGCTAAGATAATTAAGTCATTAGCCGAATTTGGGCTGCAGCGACCATCTCGATTGGGACAAGTCAGATGAGTGGGATATATTATAGATCATAAGCGTTTGCGCAGACACAAGCCTACTCTCTTCTCCTTCATCCTCCGGAGACTTCTACCGGTCTCTTATTTTTTAAGCTTAACGTGGTCTCTTATTTTTTTATAGGAGGCAAACACGAAATCGGAGCCTCTTTACGACTACCGACGCCGATAAACATCCACATAATTACTTTCTGATTACTTGCCTCCGCCCCCCTCCACCATGGGCCACCAACAGCTCGCAAACCGCACGAAACACGACACTGAAGATGTCATTTTACGGCGGTATTATATGAGATACCTCCCAGGTCATGCCAGCCCAATTCGGCTACAGTGCAGCATGGCACTACCTCTTGCTAAAATACAGATACAATCTTACTAAAATGGGTGTAACACCGCCTGACTCCGCACTATTGTTCTTTCAAAAATGTTTTGTTGCGTGTTCACATGAGTTGAGCATGCTTACCACTAGGCCACGATGCAGTCCAGGTTTTAAGGTGTTGTGTTAGTGATAGGCATCTCTCAGGCCGTACCACATGCCACTGCAAGGGCACGCGCTCGTGTTCCTTATCATAAGAAGACAAATGAGCAGTCTGTTGACAAGCGCCCGCCGGGAGGGTGCTCACGGGCAACAGTCAACAAGCGGCTTCTGCTGCATGTCACAAACATATGTTTTAGCACAGAGGTTACAGGAGGAGGGAGTGCCATGCTGCATAGGAGTGCCATGCATAGTGCCCAATAATAAAGCCCAATGGACAACTAGGGAACCGCACTAAACACCGCCTATTTCTTTCAATTGTTCATTCGATTTGCAGACATTTATCGAAAGAAGTTCACTAAGAGCCAGCGCTCAATAAAACCAGTCGATGAAACCTCAATCCGACACCGAGGCTCGTCACACGAGGAGGAATTTCCAATTTTCAAGGCGGGGTATGCGGAGGATTTCCACCAACTTCAGATGCCTGCGTTTTTTCGACGTCTTCGTTTTATATGTAAACTTTATTTAGTAAATATCTACATCAGGATCTCTCATTTGTGATACATATACATAAATGGTAAATTTTTTGAAGAAAAATGATCGGATGCAACAGAACCCCTTAGTTTCTACATTTTTATTGGAATCTAGGGACGCTCATAAATATCCGCACATCCAAAGTGTGAGTTGCTTTCTTTTACCCGGGCTCTTTTTAAGTACACGAGCAATCGGAGCCAATTAACTTCCATTAAAATCCGCACGATTAACACAGATGCGTTGCCGTCTTCCAATCCATCCCGCCCAATGCGGCAACTGCGATGAACGATATGCGATAACGAGAACGTCATGGGAGCGGCAGGCTCCCCGGTCGTGTAGTACAATTCGGTTGTATCATCATACAATATGATATGTTATGTATGCGATTAAGTCACTCCTAATAAAATACTCCACACGGACCTCTGTAGTCTAATTAGCGTTATCAGGTTCCAGTTGCGCTGACGGGTCACCAGTTGTCACTGTCAACAAACCCGATGCGGTGGCGTAGCGTGGCGCTAAATAATGATCGTGTATTTCGTTTACATTAAAGAAATGAAAAGTGGAATGTCCTTACTGTACTTAGCACGGGTCTAGGCTACGAGGAATTGGAATCACTCCTGTTGCTAACGCGGCGATTTAAGCCCACAGTACACACTGAGTATTATTTGGTTTCTATTATACTATATTCATTAGATCACGCATTCATTATACACGAGGCACAATAACAATGTAACAGCTAGTGTTGTGTAGTTTAGTTATCTGACGGGGCACCATCGGAGCGCTGATAACCACGGACTGTATTTGTACGCCTAATTGTTATTGTGAGCTGATGTGCGGACACATCATATCGTACTGTTTGTGGCCTCACTTGCCTTTTTATAGTATAGGGGGGCAAACGAGCGACCAAATTCTTTTTACGGCTACCGACACTCATGAACATCAGCATCATTACTATGTAGATGCTTTGACATCCTGTCGTTACCTCCAATGGGGCACCGGCTACTCACAAACCGCACGATATTCGACACCGTAGATCACTTTTCTCTGGTAGCGCATGAGCAAGAGGTACCACCCCGGTTGGTCTAGCCCATTTCAGCTACTATGCAACAAGGCACTACCTCTTACTAAAGGCTGCTGATTACCTTCTTCTAAAATAACTTCGTTGAATTAGCTTCCTACTAGTGTTATAAATGCGAACGGTTGTGCCGGCGCCTGCCTTGTCCAGTGGTAGGCATGTTCAACCGGAAACGAAGTGCCACGACTTCGGTCGAACTAAGTGTTGTCGGGATATTTTTAATGATAATCAGAAGTCCAAGAATGTAATGTCGGGTTCCATGCGGTGCAGAATGGAATAACAAAAACGTGCAGTCCTTCCCTCATTAGTGCACAGGGATCCGGCTGCTCACTAGCCCCCTTATAAAAATATATAACATGCCCACACCCTGTACTAGGCTCACCCGGCTGTTCTTTCTTTTCTTGGCTGGTACAAGTCGTTGCGATCTTGTCCTGTCTCCCACTTTGATCGTGGTGGGAGACTGAAATTGTTTCCTACTCCTCCTATTTTCTTCTGATTAAATTCGTTGCGGGTTCCAAAACAGTTTTATTCCCTCAGGCGGGAGCGATCATATCAAAGGGTCACCACTGGTCGCCGCTGTCGATCCTGGTGATACAGTAGTTGCAGCGGTGGGAAAGAGTGGCGGGACAAGCCAGATTTACAACAAGAAAAAAAAATGGCCACACCCTGTACAGCTCGAATTCAGCACGCATTTGTTTATCGTTATTGTGTACGGTCGTGGCGCTTGGTTTTAATTTAGCCGTGTCCAGGATTTCTAATTACACACGTACACACACATGTAACTGTGAGTACACTCGGGTGGGAACAAATGATTTGTGCGGAAGCGGTTTAACACATTTGCGAACAAAAATGTTGTAGATCTTTTCTCATTTTTAGAATTTATTTTTACTCGTCATTCCGACATTCAGGCATGATTATAAAAATAAATATAATATTTAACTCTCCTTTTCTAGTTTTCATAACCATATATACAGCAATTATGTTTTTGCTATTTCAACATTTTATAAAAAGGTTATCTGTCTGACTGTCAGACTAATAGTTTTTTTTTTTTTCATTTCCGCCGGGAACCTATATATTCGTGACAAAATATGCACGAACAATTATTTATATTTCATATTATTTAAATGTCTTAATTCACTTATGTATGCATTTTGATATGGCTATTTACATGATCTGTATGGCTATTCATTTGATAGGCCTTATCATGAATATGTTACTTTGAATAGTATATGCCACGTGTGAAACTTGGGTATTAAATCCTATTTTATTGTAACCGAGTTTATATATTGTCTGATCTTAATTGGCTGATGGAGCCAAGAGAGTGGGAAGGGATCTTATTGGTTGTTGTATTCTTTTTCAGCTGTACTCCTTTTCTTTTTCCTTTTTGAGTTGGATTTAATATGAAGACATGATGTCACTATAATCTTCAAATATTGAATATAAGGAACGGAGAACAATCCGCAAACAAACAAAGATTTGATGATTATATATAGAAAGGAGTCCTCCGGGTTGCAACAGGGAGTGTCGGACAACTGCCAAGATAAGACCTCTTGCGTCTTGCATCATTAAGTAAATATATTTAAAGTTCTGACTTAACCTTTAACAGTCCCTTTACCCAGGGTTGTCGTCCGGCTCTTGCCAAAGTGACGGTGTTAGTACGCCCTGCGATAAATATTTCGAAAAAGTGGTATTTTTTCTACTTTTCGTTCTAATTTGCAGTGTGTTGATTATAACGGTTACAGTAATCCTACTAATAAATCAGTTTGCGAAGTCAATACGTTTTCGTAGCTAAAATTTATCCGTAAGTGCAAAGTGCGTGGTAAGGAATTTATTTTTCTACCCACAACCTGGACACAAAGTGTAAGTTACTAAGTTTATTTAGTGACAGGACACGTTATTTTAATATTAAGTCATTATCGTAACAGTCTTAATTCTTTAATAATAGTTTTAAATATTCTTCTGTTTAATATTATAGAAAATATGCACTCTTAGGATATTGAATTGGTTTCCTAGTAAATAGCGCCATCTGTTAGCTAATAGCCGCAATTAGAAAGTGTTGCCAGCTTAACAAGAAGACCACTATTTGGGGAAAAAAGAACACTATTTCCAATTAGTGTATATTTATTATTGTTTTCATTTATTAATTCATCTTCTAATAGCAGTAGGACAGTTGGGAGTAGGCGGTGATATGGTGGATAATGAGGACGGGCGACTTCGACAGCTCTTTGAGATCGAAGTTCGTCGTAAGTTTCTAGAGCTTAAGGAGCTTATGTGGATCGGTAACAAGGCGGGATTCGCTCCCAGGATATCGCTTGCTCGGACTCCTCCGTGTGGATTCAGCACATCGGCCGCCACCAAGGAACGGACGGAACCAGGAATGGACCAGGAGGTGTGAGGAGCGCCTCACAGTCTCGCGACCAGCTTTGGCAACTCCTGTTTCGGGGATCCTTACTACACCAACGGAAGGTACTACACCAGAACCGAACCCTAGTGCGGTAACAGCGGCAGTCACAACAGCCGAATCTGGGTTGATGGGTATGAGCAAAATTCTGATGCTGGATACCATGCAGAATTCTTTGCGGCGCATTGCGAAAGTATCAAAAGTAATGGTCAGCGCAACTAAATTTAAAATGAATGCTGCAGAACGGGACGCAATAAACCAGGCTAGCCAAAGCGTTTTGGCTGTAGTTGCTGCGTTAGAACTGAAGCTTGCCGTGTCTGAACACCTAGAAACATCGACAAAGCTAAAATACGCGCACTTAGAACTGACCATAAGCTCCGGTAACCCAACAATCATCTGCTCATTTCCATCGGTCACTCCAGCCGCGCCCACATACGCATCGATCGTGAAGCGGCCGCGGGGCCAGGCAACGGTCGTCATACCTGCTAACCAGGGACAAGAAGTACTGTTTTACCCACACACAGAGGACATAAAGACTTCTGAGGTCACCAAAGCCGAGCTGCAGAAGGCAGTAAAACCTGGTAGCTTGGGAATTCCGACTTCCAGCACACGCCGAATTGGCAATTCCGGCATAGCGGCTAGGGCCGCTACACCTGCAGCCGCTGAGAAACTTAAAGACTCTGAAGGCTTCGGAGCCCAAGGCTTGTCGTGCTTTAGTGGCAATCCGCAACCAAAAAACGGACCCGACAGAAGATAGCCTTCTTGAAAACCTATAGGCCACGAATCTTTCAGAGGATCCAGAATGGACCAAAGAGAAAGTTCGATCAAACTGCATGGCTGCCTACAAGAAGGGTGGTCGTAACGGTGGGTTGTGCTGGAGTGTTCATCAGCCCTTCGTGATAAATTGCTTGGCCTTGGTCGTGTCTATATTGGCTGACACGAAGCTGATATATGCGATTATCTACGTATCACTTGCTACAACAAATGCCGATTTCTCAATTCTTTTCAGTACTATCGGAGTGTTTTCTTTGCAAACAAACAAATATTTCCTCGTTATGATATTAGTATAGATTATAGATTAAGGCTATGTGGGGCCTAAGAATACTTCCACTCCCAATCCAAGCCCAGGGTGACGTAAAAATCGTCAAAGGGTCCTATGAATGTCTTAACATCTAAGAGGCTTCAACGAGCCGGTTGTTCGGTGTCCGGTCTGTGGTCGCGGTAAGTGATTGCGGTACCATCAATCGGGTCGGCGACAGGCAGCAGTGACGCCGGTCCGAAACCTAATCTGCGATTGCCTGCTCAGCATGGCAATTATGAGTATCTACCTTATATGGACGGCAATAACAGAATTCGGCCCCTACTTCCCGGTAGTTCCACTGGTCCTGGCCACGGTAGCGGCCACCGTTAACGATGGAACAAGGGGTGCAAATAATCTTCGGGCTACGTGCCGCTACCACCAACCTGACCTGGCTATGTGTAAGATACGAACAATTTGCTTAGACTCTATAACCTATTGGTTGCGCTGGAGGTGGAAATAGGAAAAATCCGATGGCACGTTCTGGGGCTATGTGAAGTCCGAAGACAAGGTGATGATGATGTGAAGCAACTTACGACGATACCTCAGAGCTTATGTAAGACATAACACCACTAAGGCTCACTTTATTGTTGTTATGGGGGACTTTATCGCCAAACGAAATGGTGTCGAGACTGGGACCACTTCCGACGAATCATGGTAGGTTCAGAAAAACTCCAAATGTAATCGAAACACCGGTTCGAATCCCTAGACATGTCGGAAAATACAATGGCAATTGACGAGGCCGTGAGTGGTGTGATCGGTTGCATGCGGGACGTGGGTGAAAGATACTGTAGGAGTATGCGAGCAGGAAAGCTAAATACTCGGATGAGACGCTTGAACTTATGTGGTAACGCAGAGCACACGAAGACATTACGTCTGCAAATGTCAAGCTTATTACAAAGCGAATCCGCAAACTAACGCGCTGAGAGTTTGGAGCTCAAGTACGTAACGGTTTATAGAAGCAGAACCGAAGATTTTTTGTGGACAAGCTTGGAGGAAGTCATCTGACAAAGGTTAGGACTGATTCTGGGGTGATTATTTCTTCTAAGCTAGGGATAATATCTAAGATCGAAGCTTCCTATAGCAAGTTGTATATATCGCACGCTGCTCGTCCCGATACTCTGAACAACGAACCGCGGGCAAGCCTGGCACGAAAGGTGTGCCTTGCCTTTGTGGACCATAAAATAGCTTGTGACTCTGTCGAATTCTGGACTGTTCTGGAAGCTTTACGGCGATCTCAGGTCGATTGGCGATACGTCGAAGTACTGAAAGCATTATAGCACGCTGTTTTTATGTCCATTCTAATTCTGGGTGGTCTAACAATGCCAATTCAATTGTATCTATGAGTGCAATAGGGGGACGACATTTCCCCAAAAGTAATGCTATGGAGAACGTCTTTAATACTTTAAACTGGGCAGAATGCGGCAGAAGTTGAATACAAAACTCTTCAACCAATGCGTTCTCCCCGTGATGGCTTACGGGACCGAAACATGGCCCCTTAATTTAGGACTGGTCCGCAAGTTTGCGGTAGCTCAACAAGCTATTGAATGTGCTATGTTGGGTATTTCTATGTTTGTTAGAATTAGTAACGAAATCATAAGGCAGAGAACTAAAGTATACGATATCACGCGAAGAATAAGCTCACTGAAGTAGCAATAGGCTGGTCACACACACAGAAGATCAGATGGCAGATGGGCCAGCAAGGCTCTGGAGTGGAGGCCGCGTTTAGGAAATCGAAGTGTTGATCGACAGTTCACCAGGTGGGAAGACGATCTCCGTGCTATAGCTGGTCCGGGATGTATGCGAGTAGCAGGAGATCGGCCGTCTTGGCGGGCTTATGTCCAGCAGCGGACCGATAAGTGGTGTTATTGATTTTTTTATGTACATAAAAAAATCAATAACATCACTATTGTTACTATAGAGGTAGATCCATACACCATATACACCATTAACAGAGTGTATATATTGCCTGAGTATGCCAAGTGAATGGGGCGGGATCTCATTGCTTGTGTGTTCCTTTTCAGAGCTCTACTCATTTTTTTAATTTGGGATTTAATATGAAGATCTGATTTCACTATAATCTTCAACAATTGAATTAAGGATTGGATATATTAAGGATTGAATAACAATCCGTGAACAATTGGTGGATTGTATTTATAATGGTATATAGAAAGGAGTTCATCCAGGTTGCAGCAGGGAGTCTCAGACATGGGCGGCGCTGTGTCACGATCTGACATCAGTTGTCGGAGGGGACTTGTCAAAGTCGAGCATCATCCTCGCGATGCTCGGCAGCGACGAGTCCTACAAGGCGATGGCTTCCTTCTGCGAGACCGTCATGTCCCAGAAGGAAGCCCACGAGCGGGTGAGAGAGGAGGCTGCCGACGCGGCCTCCCCCCGCCGACGACGAATGGGGGTACGAAAGAGGCGCTATCTGCAGCGCCTTCAGTAATGCCCCTGTGTTCCGTGACGGGCCGGGATGGGAACCCGGTCCACTTCCAATGACACGGCGTCGTGGGGACTGTCTCAGAGTAGCCGGACAGTCTCCGAAGAGGTGAAGTATGGCCTTTTCGCCGAGGCCAGCCTGTCGCTGGAGGGGTCCTGTTGCCTGCAGATCCGGGACCCTCCACTTATAGCGGCTGATGGCTCCCGTAGGGATTTAGTTGGTATTGCTACCCAATGGCCGAGTCCAACATAGGTCTGGGGGTCTACCCGGGCTCCCAGGTATCATGCGTAATAATAAATGCATTCCCCTTCGTCACCAAAAAAAAAAAAAGGAGTCTCAGGCAACTGCCAAGATAGGACCTCGTTCCCTCATTTTTTTACCAACCATTATCAAAAACTGGATTGATCCAATTGTTTGTTCCCTGTATTATTTTAATTAAGATTGCTGTTGATTGTGAGTATCGAAAGACCATCGTTAAGTAAGTGTATTTAAAAGACCGGCTAAACCTATAACAGTCCCTTTACCCCCAGAAGTGGTGATTCTTTTTATGGAATTAAATTGTAACAAAGCCACCGTTGTCTTTTATACTGACGCCTAGTGGGTTCCGCACAAATTAAGGTAACACAGTTGCGCTGCACTGCCACATTATTTGCAATGGGTTGTCATTTTTCTTTTGACGTGGGACGGAACCCTAAAAAACAATGGTATCTTAGTACTAAAATTCTCAGTTTCCCGCACACAATCCGTTATGTTTCTATGAACATTCAAGACCATACGTATATAAGATAGCTAAAGATGGATATTTGTAAGAATGGGTATCCAGACAAACGTAACATCTTCCACTAAGCTTTAGAATGTTTATCTATTTGTCTGTTTTTCTCTGATCGTGTATTACGTTACAGGGCCTATACGGATTTTGACACATTTTTCTATAGAATAGGGGGACAAACGAGAAATCTCAACCTTTTTACGACGCCCATGAACATCGGCGTGATTACTATGCCAATGCGTTGCTCTCTTTTTTCACATCCTCCCCTTTGGGACACCGGCTACTCACAAACCGCATGAAACGCGACACTGAAGATGGTGGTATTATGTGACCGAAAGGTATCTCCCCGCTCATGCCAGCCCACTTCCGTTGCATAGCAGGATATAGTGTCATGCACTAGACACTGCATCCTTCTATACAGCATGGCACTACCTCTTCCTAAGTATATCAACTATGTCAACCTGTCGAAAAAATTCCCGGCCAGGTTCGGGATTAAAACATAAAGGTAATTCCTTTGAGACATGTTATATGCTGTACATGTACAAAGCCGCGGGACACAACCGGCAGTACAATACCCCCTAGCCACACAATATTTGTCACAATTATTAAAACATATTTCCTTTAACATAACGACGCGTTCGTGGCTCGTAGGCAGAGCAATACAAATATGGATGGACCAATATTATTGCTAGAGTAAAAAGGGATGTAAACAACACCTTTTGAGACCCACCCTTCTGCCTTTAGATCGTTTTTCTCAAGGGTCCATTAGTATATTCCTATTTGACAAAACAATACTTCATAGCCTGTACCATTAAAATTATAAAGAGCGAAACATTTCATTATTTTTTTGTTCGTTTGCAATGTGTAAGTTGGACCGATTTGGAATTATTTTACCATTCTACGTTATCTCTGATGAACATAGGCTATATAGAGCCTTCTAAAGCATTATAGATCTATAGATCACTTCGATAATTTCGATAATGTAAATTAAGATGTGAAAAATATATCAAAGTGAATCCTTATGTCGCAGCTGCAGAAGTTATGGACTAGCTGTCCCGTCAGAGGTTGTCCCGTCCCATTATTATATAATTTATACATTAATTGAATTTTCGTCATGTGGTATGTTATGTTCACGAGGACAAAATTAAAATGCCATATTTATTATCAATATATGCCATATTTTGTGTCATATTCTTGTGAAACTGGGGTGGACTGCTAGTATGTGAATAGGTATTGACCTGGTGAATATATTGACATAGCATATGCCATCCAGCGGATTTAAAACTCCAGCATAGGGGTTATGCTCACGTGTTCTTCTTATTCCCTCTTTCCCCCTTAATTAGACACTCACATCTCAAAAAGTGTGTCCTTTACTTTATTTTTATTATACAAATTTTTATGACTTTTTTGTAGATATAATTTAGAATATATTGAGATTGTTGTTTTTTCTTATGGATTCCTATATTTTGCTCATTGTTAACTCTTATGAATTGATATTTCAAAAAATACTTACTCGGCTTGCTATAGTACACAAGACTCTTATTCTCGAATTATCCATGTTATACTCATCACTCAAACTTGACTACGGTTTGTGATAAGCCTTGTGACATTGTACGTACTTATTAACATTTAATTATCTGTATTCACTCGTTAAGCTCTAATTGAATTTATATTATTTGTATATTAATTGGTAACAATTTAACTTTTGGACGCCATCTAAACGGCAGATTGTGAACCGAAACTGGCTGCAACGCATCAGTGCTACACCCAGTAACTACAGTCGGTGAACTGACGATAAGGAAATTGCAAATGAGAAACTAATCATTGTCAAAACTTGATTAAAAGCATATTTAAATCATCTCGTGAGATGAACGTCTCACAACGCTCGCGACCCCCAAGGTGCCCGGGTGTTTCTATTATCACGACGTAACAAAGTTTATGAGCCAACTATAAGCTTATTATTGCTAAGCCCCCGGGTACGAGGCACGTGAGACCCCGCGGGGGAGGGACTCATTACTATGGAGACCTCATGTGCTATTATATCTAGACTCTACCTGAATCTGTGCTATTGTTTTAAAGATGTGGTGCTGCTGATTCAGGCCGGCTAGGTCGTGGATATATCTTAGCTTTAAAAAACTAATGGCGATGTATTTGCACATAAAACTGTTTTCACTCCATATGCGATGTTTTAAATTAGTTACGTATTATAAAATAATATGTTAATTCTGTACAGTCGATATAAACTACCTAATGAGCGTACATGGATTTGAAGTCTGTTTTTTTATTTATATAAATGCTCAGAGCATTAATGCACCTCAAATGTAGACCTAACATTCCACACTTACTATGATTTCACTGATTCATATGCGCACATACCCCGCACATAAACTACAAATTTCTGTCACACAGATTACGATTCAAATTTTTAATATAGTATTTATGAGTTGAGTATCAAATAGCTCAAGACAGTTTATCAGCGACACCTGATAACTGTACATAGCTTCAGGAGCTAATGCTAAAAAATATATCAAACTGAAGAGTCTATTCTTTGTACATCGACGTCGACCACGTATAAAATGAAACGGGAAATGCATTTACAATTAGCTGGCCACTAATGTGGTCTACAGCTATGCGATGTGGCTACCGACTCTTAAAAGTGGCCGTAACACCAATTTATGAACCCTAGAAACGAAATAATGATTAACAATAAGTGTGATAAAATTAAAAGATATTGTTACCGTTGTTATATTTAGTCTGGCCAATAATTCTGTTACAATTAAAAAAAAATACTTGAAAATGATGGTAAAGTTGAAACACCTACTGGAGCGTTACGCAAAGGGAGGTCATGGAAAAAATTTGTTTACGGATGAGAAAATTTCCAAAATTGAGCGACATTTTAACAATCAAAATTACCGTTTTTATGCTCAAAACTCTAAGGATCGATACTATTGATCTTCTATTAATAACTCGCCTCATCGTTTAAAGGACTTTAATGCAGCCAAGAGAGGTCAATTCGATGAGGAAGAAGTAGTGCCATGCTGCATAGGAAGAGGTAAAGCCATCCATAGTGCAGGACACTACATCCACCCATGCAACGGAATTGGGCTGGCACGACCGTAGAGGTACCTCTCCCTGACATAATACCGCCGTAGAGTGACATCTTCAGTGTCGCTTTTCGTGCGGTTAGTGAGTAGCTGGAGGCCCATTGGAGGGAAAGGAGCGCTACTCAACTCAACCTTGTGAAATAAACTAACACACTGCATAGGAAATAACTGTTGTTTTCAATTAAAACACATTTTTCTCTTTATTACAATATTGACTCTCTACCTTCCATAATTCCTAAGGTTAATTAAACATAATAAAATATGAATTAAGAAGATTTGTTGTTGTTGTTATTGTTTCTATAATTGTACTGTTAAAAAAATAAATATGTGTTACATTTTCACTTTTATGAGTATGAGAATTTAAGTAATATCTCACATTATTATAATAAAATGTAAAAATTGTGCCCATATTAAGTTTTGATCATAGAACTATTATATTATTTTATAGTAAACCCCTACAAACGAGAAGCTGGAGTCTTTTGATGAATACCGATGCCCATAGATATACGCCTAATATTGTGCACTTTAGTCCTTCGGATCTTCGCCCTTCCAGTTAGCCACCGGAAACTCACACACCACACCATGCGCGTTAGCAAGCTGTGCCGTGTCAATTAGCTGCAATGCACATTCCTCCTTATACTTTTTTAGAAACTCCGATCATTTTAGTATGATACAGGTTGACTTTCATACACCGGTGCAAAAATAGTTAAATACATTAGAAACAACTTCTCAGGGATACAACTCAATCACTTAACGTAGACGGTTGGTGGGAACAAAACCATTTTAGGCAACTTAGTTTTTACGAGCAATTCAAACGAACTCCACCTACCCTTTCTTGTATATGGCTCTAACAATGAACTGGGCTCAGAGGTCAATACAACTGAAAATTGATTAAACTTTGACTATTGCTTTTTAATTGAGTAGGAGAGAGTTTTGTAAAGGTGCGTCTCGCTCATACGACACCGTCGCGGCGTGACCTGTGTTCGTATCGGAGGGAAGGGGAACACCACTAATCATCACCTTATCACAGGACGACCGAAGCCCCTTATGGGGTGAGGTCCCCATAGCTCTGCACTGCGTTGATCTATTAGAAAATTGTTCAGTCTTTATAGTGAAACACCTCGAACGGTACATTATCCCGGAATCAATTTTACTTTAATATTTTGTAATCATGAACGAAACACGTACAAATAAGTAAGTATAGTTAATCTCCGACGCAAAAAAGGGGTGTTATAAGTTTTACGAATATATTTGCTGTTTTATGTGTATGTAGTGCGTATTTCAGACCAAGAATCCATATATTGTAATTATAAATATTAATTATAAGAATTAAAATAAAGTAGCAATCTAATTATTCTATGTTAACATCGTTGTTCATGGTGCAGGAGCCGCTGATAACCAACACCAATGTTACAAATGCGTTAGTTTATTGGTAATGGCAAGTTTGTTGCTATTTAACGCAAAAGCTACTAAACTGATTTCGATCAAATTCGGCCCAGATATAAACAGGCACAACAATAATGTTCATCCCAAAAGTTCACTGGGGCGATGTTTGACACGTGTGAAAACGGTGGGCCGATCACCGGCTCGGGGTCCTGGAGAACCGTCGGGTGCAGGCAGCTCGTGGCGCTCCCTGGGGGGAACTGTGTCCAGCAGTCGACGTCCTCTGGCTGTTGAAGTAGCGATGGGCACAGCTAGTATATGAGTTACCGTAAACCTGGTTCACACGCTCGGCCTATACGCTATCCACTTATCAATTAACTCATGCTAAAAGACTATTTACGACTACCATAAAATTTTTATGTAGAAAAAGATTATATACAATAAGAGTTAATAAAGGTGCTGGTGGTGAGGAAATTGGGTCGATAGAGAACATGAAAACGCTTAATAAGAACAAATAGAACTGAAAAAACTTCTTTATATATTTCTTTTATACAGTAACAAGCGAGCAATCGGAGCCTTTAATAACTACCGACGCCCATGAACATCCACTCAATAACTATGCCGATGCGTTGCCCTCCTTGTCCCTCCACCCCAATGGGCCACCGGCTACTCACAAACCGCACTAAATGCGACATTTATTACCAAAACGGCGGTATGATGTGAGCGAGAGGTACCTCCCCAGTCGTGCCGACCCAGTTCCGTTTCATAGAAGGATGTAGTGTCTTGCACTATGCATGGCACTACCTCCTCCTATGCAGCATGGCACTACCTATTCCTAAGAATTCGTTGAACAGTTTTATGTAAATATAATTCTGTGTGACTTAGTAGCGCTTATTGTAGGCGATGGTATCCTCGTAGCCTACGACACGATATCTTCTTATTACTCGAGCACAATAATTATCAATATTAATAGTAGTAAATACTAATATATATTTCTAGGAAGAGATAGTGCCAGGCTGCACAGGAGGAGGTAGTGCCATGCACGGTGCATGACACTACATCCTCCTATACAGCGGAATTGGGCCGGCACGACCGGGGAGGTACCTATCGCTCACTTGATACCGACGTAAAGTGTTTTGTGCGACTTGTGCGTTGGGGTGATGATAGAAGACGAACGCATCTGCGTAACAATCATGCGAACGTCCATGCGCGTCGGAAGTCATCAAGAGATTCAGATTACTCCTTTGCCCCCTTGTGCTATAATATATATATGTGTAACTGGCGGTCTTCCCAGGCTGCGCTCTAAAACACTAAAACCTTCCTCGCCGATCTTCCTATCCATGAGTGAAAGCACATATGTTCAATCAGTAGATTTTGAGAAAATTGACGTGAAAGCCCATTTTTCGTCTTGCTTTTAAAATCAATTCTATAACATTCTCATTAAACTAAAACAATGGTTGAAATAAAAGGAGAGAAAAAAAAACACTTTTTTAAGTTCTAACTAGAACTATAAAATAAAATTGAACATATACAAGTTGGCGCGTAAATATTGTATTTGAACTATAATATATAAGTAATTGCGTTTATTGAACTACCCGCATTCACTTAATAAAATTCACCATTTTCAACAATTCGTGCGCTTGTTTCATGGTCCACCAACCAATTTAAGGCCCTATTTGTATACCCTTGAGTCTATTTTCGCTTGCAATACGTTTTAGGTAACCATACATATTGCAAAGGTGGTCTTGTAAAATCAACACCGTAGTTTACAGTAAAAATGTCCTTTTCGTTCAGAGGAAGTTCGGTTTCCGCGATACGCGAACTCACTTGTAAACTTCCTTCAAGTGTTTAAGTGGCCAAGTACAACTGCGTGCAAAATAAGTGATGCGAAAATTTACGCCAGCTCCCTAATTGAGTAGGAAGAGAGAGAGAGAGAGAGAGAGAGAGAAGTATTGTAATTTTCGTGTCAAAAATGCACGCTGTCAAATGAAAGGAAACACAATAGTGATCCATTCTTGTGCTTTTCCAAAATTTCTTTGTGTATCATTTAAATATATTTTTGAATGAAGAAACGTTATTGAGATTATTATATTAACAAACCCGTGAACTTCTAAATACAAACAAATTTCATAGAAAATTTATAAAATTTATTGTGCCATGTTCCTGTTGCACTGGTGAGGCGACGGCTCTCGTGCGATAGCTGTACGGCCCGAACGTGAAGCGACGGGTCGTCTCGACCGTTTGAAATGAAAACGTGACACCCTGAAACATTGTGCACGTCGTTTTAGGATGCAACCCGTTAGCGGTCTGCCCATGGACAAGTGATGATGAGTGATGGCCACGGCGATAATGATGACGATGACCAGAGGTAGGCCGGTTGTGGCATAAGCGTGATGGTGTTCACAAGCAGAGCGGAGTTACACAAATTAGGCAAAAAGGCAGATAACAAAAAGATAGTTTGTACCTATATTCTTTTTACATATGATAAAAAGGATAAAGAAATTAACTAAGCGAACGCATAGCATAATGAAATTAAAATTAAATAAGGTGATCAAACATGATAATAATATTTTAAATGAAAGGTTGTAATAAGCGAATTACTAATTACAATAAAAATGTTCAACACGTTACACTTACCGAGGTGGGGTGTAAAATGTCACCCTAAATACTATATTTGGATTCCAAAATAATCCTCGAATACGTCGATGGTTTTGAGACTGCCCGCTGCGGCAGAAAAGGCAATTTTATAATTTTTTCTTTCTTCGTGCGACATGTGGTGGTAAGAGCGAGGACACGCACTTACATGAAATCCGTGAGCGTTCCGGACGCGTATCGTCTTAATTACCGCGGACGACGGACTCCTCGAGTGTGAATCGAACGACCGCTCATTCGGTACTTTGCAAAAACTGGTTTGAACAAAACCGCGAGGACAGAAACGTAAATGTCGCATTGTATTCGTTTTGATTTATTTGTAGATAGGTATATAATTTAATTTGATTTATTGTTTGTAAATAATAACTAGTTTATATTAAATATATTAAGATTTAAGATAATTTAATGGTAAATAATTGTTTATAAAGACGTTAAAAACCATTATATTAATATAAAATAGTCAAATTTATTAATATGTTAGAAATATGTAACTACAACGTTATATCGTGGATATTACCTACGAGTTCTATAAGGTGATGGCTTCCTTCTGCGCGACAGTCACCTTCCAGAACAAAGCCGACGAGTGGGTGAGAGAGGAAACTGCCGAGACGACCTCCCCGCCCCCGCAGACGAGGAGAGGGGGTACGAAGGAGGCACTACTTAATCCGTTTTTACTAGTTCCCTCCGAGCCCGTGTCTGGGCCGGGATGAGTAACCTGTCCGTCGAGACACGGCGTCATTGGGATTGGTGCAGAGGCAGCCTGAAAGGCTCTAAAGGAAAGAAGCCCTAAAGGAAAGGCACTTTTGCCTTGACCAGCCTGTCGCTGTAGGAGTCCTGTCGCCTGCATATTCGATACCCTACACTTATAGCGGCTGAAGGCTACACATAGGAGTTTAGTCGTTGGGGAAACCCACATATCGAGCCCGACATACGGCCTAGGTGTGCCACCCAGGCCCCTAGGTATCATACGTAACTGCATTCTCCTGCGTCAACAAAAAAAACAGGTAGATATTGTCTCCCCACCATGGTTCAAACCTTGTCGTGGTTTTGTGAGTTAGAGTCGGTCCGTTAGGGAACTGATTAGCCACCGATGTGCCCGGATCATTTGCTGTTCCGGGGCACCTCAACAATGGCGGTGGATGGTAGTGCCGCGATCCCCACACATCACTGGAACTCACCTAAGGCTGATAATGGCATGTAAATGAATTTCCTTGCGTAAATAAAAGGAAAGAAGTATAACTTAAAAAGAGGTTATTTACCTTTTCCTATACTAACAAAAATAAATATTTATTGGGAGTACACTTTCTGTAGGATACTGATTTCGAATTATTCTAGTTCTTAGATTTGAATGAGTTAATGGCAGGCTGAGTAAAAAGGAACTGCGGTCCCACATCTGCCATCTTGGTAATACGAATTCTGCAAGGTCGTGAAGCCTGCGTCGTTTTACCCAAAGTCACAAAGGAAAATCGACGAATAGTTTCGAGCCCTTTCACACATAATATAATTATTTATTGCCGAGTCTATTACTATGTCCTGCGGTGTAGTCGGAGTATGGAGGTAAGTATAAGTTAAAAATTCACTAGAGCTCTCAAGTTGCTCTGCGTGCGAACTGCCGACTCGGTGCAGGCGGGACTGGGAACTGCTCATACGTTGAGGTGGAAAATATTATGAATGAATTGGTTTACTGCAAAAGTAAGCCGTATAAAGTACATTATATTCACCTGACTCCGTCTGAATCTTCAGAAGAGGAAGTAAGTGAAAAATTATGTTTTTCATGCATACGCTGATTTTATACCAAGTGATCAAACGAGCAGTATGTGTTTACGAACAGCCTCAGACATTCACTTCGCCATAAGTCTCTCAGATGTGTTGCTCTCCTTTCACCTCCATGGGCCACCGGAAACTACCACTGCACGAAAGTCAGTAGCGTAGCTGTCACCTTATAGCTGTGTCATATGAGCGAGAGGTACCTCCCCAGTCATGTCGGTCCAATTTGGTAACAAGCTCTTATTTTACTAAATGTAGATAACATTAATATATCGAATATTTTAAAAATTATGGGTATGTATGTGTATTGTATGTATGTAAAATGTATGTATGTAAATTGTATACATGTATATTTTATGTACGTAAATAGTCCGTATGTATATTGTATGAATGTAAATTGTATGTATATTGTATGCACTCGTATGTATATTTCTATGTTGCTACAGCCTGAATGGCTCCACGGATAGTATTATTAAGGGTGGTAGATTCGTTTTGGTAAAATCAAGAAACTTTTTACACTAAAATACATTTTAACTGTATTTTTAATCATTTTAACATTATTAAACAATAATACAGTACGATACCAAGCGAGCAATCATTTAGGTGAATCATTTAGGTGATTCTGTTAGCTTTAAATATTTTTTCTAAATTAAGACCACAAACCACTGGTTTATCTATTTGTAAATCAATGTACTAAACACAAAACAGCGACGTTTCCATTCCGTCAATTTTAATTGAATGCAAACTTTATGTAATAATTGATAGTCGATGGTGAATTAACTAAACTGGCCTTTTTTGCAATAATTATTAGTCAATGCATTAAATAGTTATAGGTAGCGCAAGTGATATGTTTTACAAAGTCAAATACATACGAAAATTATACGAAGATTTTCAAAAAATTCTGAGACGATACGCGTGCGGCACGCTCACGGATTTCATACGCACGCATTTAGCGTGTCCTCACTCTTACCCCCACATGTCGCAAGATATTAAAAAATATAAAATTGCCTTGTCTGCTGCAGCGGGCAGTCTCAAAACCCTCGACGTATTCGGGGATTATTTTAGAATCCAAATATAGTTTTTAGGGTGGTATTTAGGGTGACATTTTACACCCCACCTAAGTAGGTGGTAAGTGTAACGTGTTGAACATTGTGTAGACAACAAGTGTAACGTGTTGAACACCAGGTAAGTGTAATGTGTTGAACATTTTTATTGTAATTAGTAATTCGCTTATTACAACCTTTCATTTAAAATATTATTATCATGTTTGATCACCTTATTTATTTTTAATTTCATTATACTATGCGTTCGCTTAGTTAATTTCTTTATCCTTTTTATCATATGTAAAAAGAATATAGGTACAAACTATCTTTTTATTATCTGCCTTTTTGCCTAATTTGTGTAACTCCGCTCTGCTTGTGAACACCATCACGCTTATGCCACAACCGGCCTACCTCTGGTCATCGTCATCATTATCGCCGTGGCCATCACTTGTCCATGGGCAGACCGCTAACGGGTTGCATCCTAAAACGACATGCACAATGTTTCAGGGTGTCACGTTTTCATTTCAAACGGTCGAGACGACCCGTCGCTTCACGTTCGGGCCGTACAGCTGTCGCACGAGAGCCGTCGCCTCACCAGTGCAACGGGTTCGTGGCACAATTAATTTAATAAATTTTCTATGAAATTTGTTTGTATTTAGAGGTTCACGGGTTTGTTAATATAATAATCTCAATAACGTTTCTTCATTCAAAAATATATTTAAATCATACACAAAGAAATTTTGGAAAAGCACAAGAATGGATCACTATTGTTTCCTTTCATTTGACAGCGTGCATTTTTGACACGAAAATTACAATACTTCTCTCTCTCTCTCTCTCTCTCTCTCTCTCTCTCTCTCTCTCTCTTCCTACTCAATTAGGGAGCTGGCGTAAATTTTCGCATCACTTATTTTGCACGCAGTTGTACTTGGCCACTTAAACACTTGAAGAAAGTTTACAAGTGAGTTCGCGTATCGCGGAAAACCACCTTTCTCTGAACGAAAAGGACATTTTTACTGCAAACTACGGTGTTGATTTTACAAGACCACCTTTGCAATATGTGTGGTTACTTTAAACGTATTGCAAGTGAAAATGGACTCAACAGTATACAAATAGGGCCTTAAATTGTTTGGTGGACCATGAAACAAGTGGACGAATTGTTGAAAATGGTGAATTTTTTTAAGTGAATGCGGGTAGTTCGATACACGCCATGGAGCGAAATTCAAATACAATATTTACGCGCCAACTTGTATATGTTCAATTTTATTTTATAGTTCTAGTTAGAACGTAAAAAATGGTTTTTTTTTTCTCAGATGTTACGCAGATGCGTTTCTCTTCTATCATCCCCCCAACTCACAAGTCGCATGAGACACGACAATCAAGCTGTCACTTTACGTCGGTATCAAGTGAGCGATAGAAATTTGGATGTTCATAGGCGTCGGTAGTTGTAAAGAGGCTCCGATTGCTCGCTTGTTACTGTATAAAAAAAATATATATAAAGGAGCTTTTTCAGTTCTATGGGTTCTAATTAAGCGTTTTCATGTTCTCTATCGACCCAATTTCCTCACCACCAGCAGCTTTATTAACTCTTATTGTATATAATCTTTTTCTACATAAGAATTTTATGGTAGTCGTAAATAGTCTTTTAGCATGAGTTAATTGATAAGTGGATAGCGTATAGGCCGAGCGTGTGAACCAGCTTTACGGTAACTCATATACTAGCTGTGCCCGTCGCTACTTCAACAGCCAGAGGACGTCGACTGCTGGACACAGTTCCCCCCAGGGAGCGCCACGAGCTGCCCGCACCCGACGGTTCTCCAGGACCCCGAGCCGGTGATCGGCCCACCGTTTTCACACGTGTCAAACATCGCCCCAGTGAACTTTTGGGATGAACATTATTGTTGTGCCTGTTTATATCTGGGCCGAATTTGATCGAAATCAGTTTAGTAGCTTTTGCGTTAAATAGCAACAAACTTGCCATTACCAATAAACTAACGCATTTGTAACAATGGTGTTTGTTATCAGCGGCTCCTGCACCATGAACAACGATGTTAACATTGAATAAGTAGACTGCTACTTTATTTTAATTCTTATAATTAATATTTATAATTACAATATATGGATTCTTGGTCTGAAATACGCACTACATACACATAAAACAGCAAATATATTCGTAAAACTTATAACACCCCTTTTTTGCGTCGGAGATTAACTGTACTTACTTATTTGTACGTGATTCGTTCATGATTACAAAATATTAAAGTAAAATTGATTCCGGGATAATGTACCGTTCAAGGTGTTTCACTATAAAGACTGAACAATTTTCTAATAGATCAACGCAGTGCAGAGCTATGGGGACCTCACCCCATAAGGGGCTTCGGTCCTCCTATGACCAGGAACGCTTGTATTTGTCAGGTTTTTTCGTGTTGGGAGAGAGGGCCTCATCCGATGACTCGTACCGGCCGTCACATGGGATGGTTACGGCCTATAATATAAATAAGGTAGTTCCTTCATAAGAACAGTATCGAGCAGTTCTATTACAATGGTTAGCTGAAACGACTACTGTTTGATTTCAATCGACAAAACCAAACAGGAGACCGTAGAGTTGCCTTAGCTGCTCCGGGACTTAGCTGGAGTCTGTTACATTGTCATTATTATTATATTTTGTATTGTCTTTACACGAAACTATAACTACAGAAACAATTAAACAAAATTAATTCAGTCTTGTCAATATAAATAATACCATACAATATCTCTATATATCGGCCGTCTTGGCGTTCATTGAAGGAGGCCTGTGTCCAGCAGTGGACCGATAAGGGCTGATAATGATGATAATGATGATTTCTATATACATCAAAGCGGAAAACAGTCACCGGTTAATCACGAAATCCAAGATACCACACACTTGAAATTTGACGGGTAGGTTGCAAACATCTGCAAAGAACATATTTTACGGGACAGGTGAAAACACCAACTACAAACAAGTAGGAAAAAAGTGTATTTTTGGAAGTGGAATACGCAGGTGATGCCGCAGCCCCTTGCGGAAAATAGGCGGAATAATGCGGAAATAAATAATAATAGTTTCGGATAAAATCTATATCTCAGTAACATCTTTTGACTATGTTAAAATAAATTAAATTTCTTTAAAATAAATTAAATTTCTGCATGAAATGATATTATTTTAATACTAGCTTCTCCAGTAATTTTTTTTTTCGCGCATGGCCCACCACACTTTCCTACCACTGCTACGCCTGTGTCTCCAGAATCGACAGCGACCACCGCCTGTGGCTTGAAGTAGCTTCAAGTATCACATCAGAGGGCTCTTTGATATAATCGCAGGGCGCCCGAGGGTATGCTCAAAACTGCCATTGGAACCGCAACGAATTTAATCACAAGAAAATAGGAGGAGTAGGAAGTGTTTCCAGTCTCCATTCATTATCATTATTTTCATCATTATCATTATCAGCCCTTATCGGTCCACTCCTGGACATGGGCCTCTATCAATGAACGTCAAGAGGACCGATCTCCTGCTCCACCCCGGACCGGCTACTGCACCCAGATCGTCTTCCCACATGGTGAGCGGTCAACCACCATTTTGTTTTCCTAAACGCGGCCTCCACTCCGGAACCTTACTGGCCCATCTGTTCTTCTGAGTGTGTGACCAGCCATTCATGGTCTCGTCAATTTCCACTGTAGTCTCCGACATATCTAGGACATTGAACCGGTTTTTCAGTCCCTAAATATATGCTTTCAGTCCGTCATAATAAAGTCAGTCTCGTTCCTTGTGACGGTATCGGGGCCCTGCCATGTCCGCTTCCTTTGGGGCTTCTTCATAAAACAGTAATTAATTAGGAAGGGACCCTCCTTCTCGAGGAAGTTTACTAGCATTTGCCTCCTGCGATTTCGACTTCCAACTCCATGTGGTCCCAGACTCGATTCGACACCATTTCGTACTCTGGCACTAAAGTCCCCCCATAACAACATTGATGTGGGCCTTACAGGTATTGGTGTTATGTAAGGCCTTTGAGACATCCTCACAGGTTGTCTCCACGTCGTCATTGGAATGTGCCGAGGTTGGTGCGTCTACTTTTCATTTTAAGGCTATATCTCTTATTGAGTTGAAGTATGAGATACGCCACCCTACCCGACACACTAGAGATTTCGACGATGTTGCCTACGAGGGACTTATTCACGAGGAACCCCTCGCCGCCTTGTGATGGAGTGTCGCCTTCCCTGAAGTGGAACAGGTGACCCGATGGCAGAGTTGTGGTGTCCTCGCCTTGTCTACGGACTTCACATTAGGCATTCACCAGTTCAAATCAGTGGTAGCGATCCGTAGCCCGGAGATTCTTAGCACCCCTTGTTCCACCGTTACAGAAGCCGCTACCGTGTCCAGGACTAGTGGAACTCCTGGGAACTAGTAGCCGAATTCTACTGCTGTCGTCCATTTGAGGTTAATGCTCATAATTGCCACACATTGATCTGGCACATTAATGTGGGTTTTTATAGTTCCCACTTATTTCCATTTCACCTAGCTTTCCAGAGCCATAGTGCGATGTTGAATAACTTACAGGACTTAATTTAACGTATATATCATTTATCTGGCAAAGGTAGTGACATACTTACCGGGGAGGGGGACCTCTCGACCGTATGATACCGGCGTAAAGTGATGTCTTCAGTTTTGGCAACGCATCGGCATAGTAGTAATCACGCTGATGTTCAAGGGCGTCTGTAGTCGTTTAAATTCTACGATTATGTAACAACAACAACAGATTATCTCGCTATACATATATGTATATATATGTATATATATATATATATATATATATATACATATATGTATATATATGTATATATATATATATATATATATATCCAGGGCACAGCTGGCGTATTGCTATGTTCATATAATATATTGATATTTGAAGCAAAGCGATTTCCGATGTCCACAAAGAAACTGCTGAATACTAGATATGCTGCATTGCACAGAAGAGAATGTGGAGGCGCAGGGCAGGCACGTAATGATCCCGAGGTGTGACGCTCCGTTGTCTCTGCTTACTCCATTATGGAACTGTCGTGAAGTTGTGTTGTTGTTGTGACATTGCGAATTCAAACAAACTATTAAGCTTAATAATTAATTATTATTAAGCAAATCTCATTTTATTCATATGTCAATCAATCAACATTCAAAAATAACAAAAGATACATTATGTTTTACTATTAGTTATAACCTTTAATCGAACTATCTTGTGTGCATCGGAATAAATAATATTATTTTCTCTATCAAAAGTCATACCCAGTACTCCAGAAACACTAACTAGCTTCTTCACCTTTGGGACCAATCTACTTACAACATATATACCTTCGTCGTCGCTCAGGTGCACAGTGCCGAAATTATCTACGGCAAGACTCAGAAAGTTTGGATAATTCTTTATCGCCACTTCTGTGTCCTCGCCATGTTTCACTCCGTACAGACCTGTGCTATTGATAAATATTATGTTGTCGCTTTCATCGAAACCAAACTGATTGACAATATCGTTTCTCAATTCTGGCACAATTTTCACCTTCTTGTGCGAATAATAATAGGTCTTCAGGCTTGGAAATTTTATGAAATACAACCGCTTCTTCACGACCAACCACCAGACGTCCAGGTTCGTCACTTTCAGGCGTTTCAATGATTTACCGGCCGCGTCGTATTTGTAAATACCGTGGCTGCCGCCGAAGAACATTTCGCCGTTATGTGGATCGGTTGCTACAGCGAAAGCGTCTTTGACCCCCTTCAATACGTTCAACTTTAAATTGTCCAGACTGAGCATAGCCGGAACGTACTCACCCTGTCCTGACTCAAAGCTGAAGAAGAGAGTGTTGGAAACATTGCTCACTGCTAGTTGATTGGGGCTGTGGGGGAGGGCCGCCAATGTTTCCCTAGAATAGCATTGTTCATAGGTCGCCTCAGACAGCAGGTCGCATTGCTTGCCGTCGTATAACGCTTCCTCTATCCCTTCCACTGTTGTCAACACGTATACCATCAATAAATTAAATTTCATGTTTAAAATCTTGTGTACATAATATTTCATAACAATTGACGCTGTTTCCCGTCACCATACCGTCGGGTCGTTCTCGCGACAACAACTGATGAAAAACGCACTTGTTTGTTAAACAAATATTTGTGAATGTCGAATGTAAATAATTACACGCGTTCTGAAGCATGTTTGCAATAGCTCTCTTCTAACTCTTTAGGGTCTCGTAGATTTTTTTAAGTCCTGCTTTTATTATAATAACCTATACTTTTTTTTACTCCGGGAAACGCATTTACGCGCCTTCACCGGCCCTGGGTGGGATCCAGTGGTGTGTGGGACTCGCGGCACATGATAGTACCGAATACCTACAAAAACCAACGCATGTGCAATCAGTGCCGCCCTTGGAGAGGTGCCCTGGAACAACAATCATCAGGGCACCTCGACGGCTAGTCAGCCCCCTAAGGTACCAACTCCACCTCCACAGATGGGGTTGCCCAGTACTACACGACAACCCCACCGACTTGGGATAGTGCAATGGGGTGAGGTTCCGACCCTCGCATCTTGCCCCGTTCGCAAAAGCGCCACCTCCTGTTGCTCTTAGGTCCCCTCTTCATATAAGAGGAGTACAGAGAGCGATTCCTCCTCCTGATCGTTAAGCCCCCTCTTATAAGAGGGGTGCAGAGATCCCCCTCAGTTCAATTGGCTTCGCCTGGGTTTCCCCCCAGGCTACTAAGCCCCACCGCCACAACAAGGCTTGAACCATGGTTGGGTAGTAACCTATACTGTCCCACTGCTGGTCAAGGGTCTCCCTAAGATGTATGAACATTAAATAGAAACCTTCTTATATTAAAAATATTTATAGATAGAAATGTATACCGGAAGAAACATCAGTTGTAATCAACTCACTAGTAAAATATCGGAGACCAAAAATGGAATGCTTCTCGCATTTCCATGTTTATGTTTTTTTTTTTGTAAATATTTATTTATTAAACTTAAAAATAACATTACAATATGGCTCAAAGAAATATTTTTTATAAAATAAAGAAATTCAAACTACAACTAAAAACATAATTAATAGTAGTTTTACCGGATATTTACTGAGTCAAACTTTAATAATAAAAATAATTATTTAAAAAATGTATATTCTATTTTTTATCTGAATTCTAATATTATGTAATCATTATGATTAGTACAACAAGATATACTTGTTGTACTTATCATGGCATATTGTTATTATGTCATTTGTAATTTATGTCATTTGTAACTATAATACAAATGTGACACACTGAATAAAAATTATAAAATTTGATTTATAAAATTTGAGATATTTGCATGCTGAAATGGCAGAATATGTTGGGACACTGTACTTACTATAAGGTATTGTCTATTCTTGTACACATATTGAAGCAAATAAAAATTCTTTCTTTCTTTCTTGTCCTGTTGTGCTGACTAGATTCCCCAACAATGTAACATTAATATTGTCTCGTTTCGTTTGGTTGTTGTGAGTCAGTATCACTTTATACTCGTAGCATAGGGGACAAACAAGAAAACGGAGCCATTTAGTCACAGCGACGCACAGTACCAGCGGATGGCCAATAGTTATGCGGGTACCTTCCCTCACTGGGCTACCGGACACTCATAAACCGTACATACATGACAGCATTGCTGTCTTTGCGGCGATATCGTGTGAGCGAGAAATACCTACCTCGCGCAGGCCCAATTCCGCTGCAGTGCATCATGGCTCCTCTTACTAAACAATCTACTAATGTTAACAATTGAATGTATCTTTGATAATATGCCGTAAACCGTACATTTGGCTAAAATCTGGACACATTGAGATTTCAATCCATAATAACACAAACATACTTCATATCCTGCAAAAATATTGTAACTCCCCTGTGACATAGAATTTTGCACGAGTGAAACGAGAGTGAAAGAGTGAAACACAGCAAGTATGTATATCATATTCTACTAGTCAAGACCTGTACGCATCAGTAATCACTAAATATGATGCGTCACACCTGCCCTTTAAAAATAGAACGTCAAAAGTAAACGGACGTAATTACTATAGGGCACGCCCACAATCAACCCGGTACATCTCTTTCCATCTTCAGGTTTAGGGAGACAATAGGGGTCTGTCCCCCTATTGTCTCCCTAAACCTGAAGACACAAAATCTTCGTAGTCAGTCGAACTGTTGAGGCTGGACAAGCGCCGCCAACCAATATTAGGTCCCTCCGAAAAAAAAACTATAAAAAAAAAATAAACGAACGATGATCAAAAATATTAATTGTCTCATGCGATTTTGCCCTCATGTCTCTGTCAATCTCTATCAATAGTCTTTCATTTGTCCAAGATAAAAAGTTTTTTTTTTTAAATAATTTTAGATGGTATATCAGAGCCAAAATACAACCGAAAATGGTGGATTTCATATACAGTATAATTAGGTATTATAGATTCACATTCATATTTCATTCTCTTGGTATTTTACATTTTCATTTACCATGACAATGAAAAAATACTTTGCACTATGTTTTTAGGTATAAAATCCAGAAATATCAATTTTTAAAGTAGATATCGTCTGTTATATTTCCGAGTTTCAACCAAATCCGTTCAATTGTTTTTGCGTCAAAGAATAACAATTATACAAACTTTCACATAACAAATCACAGAACAAACACAGAGAAAGTATGCTTTCGAGAGAAGCTGTCTGTCTCTAATAGATTTTATCAAAATCTATTGAACTGGTTTTAAGCGGTCTCGACTGATGGATAGAACGATACCCGAGGAAGGTGTGTAGGTAGTGTATAATTTGGTAAGGTGGTATCTGGAAAATTTTAAACAGGTGTAGCCAGGCGGATCACTAGTAATTTATGATATTAGTAAGACAGTAAGAAAGCCTTTCTATTTTTTTTATATTTTAAGGAACAAAGTAGCAGTCAGAGCCTACTGATGAGTGTAGACGCCCATAAACATCCGCAAAACTGTTCTCCATTCGTTCCAGTTCTGCTGGAATGCAGCATGGCACTACCTTACAAGATCAGATTTTCAATTTTATCAATGACGGCAGTACTGTGGCGGTTCATTAAACCCAGTAACTTGGGGCTGGCATGAAGGCTATTCAAAGGTAGAATTGTAAAGATTGGAAAATCAGACAATTAATGAAGTTGGAACCTGCGAAACCTGACGAAAACATTATGTAAATAGATCCAGTTAAACTCCAGATAAAGTGTAAATCTCGCTCAGCAAAATTAGAGTGACCTGAGAACAGGTGCGCTAACTCTCGTTGATAAAGTACGAAAGTTCTTAGTTGGCAGTTTAATTGACTTTCAGCGCAACGCAGCCCTATTCGACTTCGCTCCGTAGTGTTCTATTATGCAGTTTGTAAAGATAGAATTCCGTGTGACATGTGCAGTGGTGTTATAACTAGCTCATGTTTGCAACTTTGTATGCACATAAGTTTTTAAAGCGTGCATAAATTTTCTGACAAATCGAATGAAGTTCGATCGAAAGAAGAAGAACGGCCTAAAAGCTGCTAAAATTATAGCATTTCGCTGTTCGTTGTTATTGTAACATTTCAAAATTCACAGGTCATTTCAAACTTCATTCCATTTCTCTGAAAATATTTTTTTGGTGGCAAGGAAAATGCACCGTCCGACCAGCTCTGCGTGAACCAGGGAGGTATGCTTGGCATGAGGAGCGTGTCACTACCCACTAAATTCTCTGCGAAACCCTTCCACAGCTGTGGCGGGGAGCCTCGGGTGTATCAGCATCAACACACCCTGGCGACAGGTCACTAATAAAAAGTATTTGTTACGAAGAAGGGTCATGGAAGCTATTAAACCACACCCAGCGGCGTCGTATCAATCCTAGTGATTCATGACTGGTGCTCATCCTAGTGATTCATGACTGGTGCTCATCCTAGTGATTCATGACTGGTGCTCATCCTAGTGATTCATGACTGGTGCTCATGCAAGTGATTCATGACTGGTGCTCATTCTAGTGATTCATGACTGCTGCTCATTCTAGTGATTCATGACTGGTGCTCATTCTAGTGATTCATGACTGCTGCTCATTCTAGTGATTCATGACTGGTGCTCATTCTAGTGATTCATGACTGGTGCTCATTCTAGTGATTCATGACTGGTGCTCATCCTAGTGATTCATGGGTGTCTGTAATATTGTCTCCTTCGAACGCCCATCGTCTGCGGAAGAGTCATTGCTCATCGCTAGCTCTTCGGAACGCTCCGTAGTCTCCTTATGCCATAATGTACTCACATAAGGAGGCCACTGCCAGGACCAGGACAAGTCACTATATAATAATGAATGTATGTTGTTTCTTATTTTTCTGTTAGTCTTATTTTATTTATCTCTCTCTCTTAGTCTTATTCTCTTTAGTCTTATGTTTTATAGCATAAGGGGACTAACGAGCAATTTGAGCCTTTTTATGACCACCGACTCCCATGAACATCCGTATAATTACTATGCCGATGCGTTGCGTCCTAAGTTTGTAGAGTTGTGCGGGACAATTTCTCTGAGGATTAATGAAACGTCATGTATCCCTGTTGATCGTAAGTCCTCAACGAAAAAATCACTGATGGCACCCGCTGCAGGTTAGGTGGGTATTCTGTACCACGTGTACCGCGAGTCCAGCACACGATAAAATATATATCCCCTTACCGTACTGGGACCCACTGGGCTTATCTCTATATATTGTGCCCCGGTGAAGTAATTGACAACGCCCTGACAAATGACCCCACATTTACTAACACGGAATCGCTCTATCGTGGATAAATCTCATAGAAAATTCATCTAGGACGTGTAAAATTCTCAAATTAAATTTTATACGGGTGAAACCGAGGGGCACCGTAGAGTTAATAAATATTAATTATCCTTCTGGTCTTTAGGCCCGATTTTTATTTGCGTGTAAACCAACGCGTTGAGGTGTTTCGACTTCGGTACAAATGTAATTGCTCGTCATTTTTCAGACCCGTGTGTCATGCACTCTTATGTTACACTTTTTTAATGAATATTTGCATCCCTTTTTATTCCTTAAAAATGCACGACTGCCTCCAATTTGAAACGTATTTACTGAACATTCCACAGCTGTGGCGGGGAGCCTCGGGTGTATCAGCATCAACACACCCTGGCGACAGGTCACTAATAAAAAGTATTTGTTACGAAGAAGGGTCATGGAAGCTATTAAACCACACCCAGCGGCGTCGTATCAATCCTAGTGATTCATGACTGGTGCTCATCCTAGTGATTCATGACTGGTGCTCATTCTAGTGATTCATGACTGGTTCTCATCCTAGTGATTCATGGCTGTCTGTAATATTGTCTCCTTCGAACGCCCATCGTCTGCGGAAGAGTCATTGCTCATCGCTAGCTCTTCGGAACGCTCCGTAGTCTCCTTATGCCATAATGTACTCACATAAGGAGGCCACTGCCAGGACCAGGACAAGTCACTATATAATAATGAATGTATGTTGTTTCTTATTTTTCTGTTAGTCTTATTTTATTTATCTCTCTCTCTTAGTCTTATTCTCTTTAGTCTTATGTTTTATAGCATAAGGGGACTAACGAGCAATTTGAGCCTTTTTATGACCACCGACTCCCATGAACATCCGTATAATTACTATGCCGATGCGTTGCGTCCTAAGTTTGTAGAGTTGTGCGGGACAATTTCTCTGAGGATTAATGAAACGTCATGTATCCCAGTTGATCGTAAGTCCTCAACGAAAAAATCACTGATGGCACCCGCTGCAGGTTAGGTGGGTATTCTGTACCACGTGTACCGCGAGTCCAGCACACGATAAAATATATATCCCCTTACCGTACTGGGACCCACTGGGCTTATCTCTATATATTGTGCCCCGGTGAAGTAATTGACAACGCCCTGACAAATGACCCCACATTTACTAACACGGAATCGCTCTATCGTGGATAAATCTCATAGAAAATTCATCTAGGACGTGTAAAATTCTCAAATTAAATTTTATACGGGTGAAACCGAGGGGCACCATAGAGTTAATAAATATTAATTATCCTTCTGGTCTTTAGGCCCGATTTTTATTTGCGTGTAAACCAACGCGTTGAGGTGTTTCGACTTCGGTACAAATGTAATTGCTCGTCATTTTTCAGACCCGTGTGTCATGCACTCTTATGTTACACTTTTTTAATGAATATTTGCATCCCTTTTTATTCCTTAAAAATGCACGACTGCCTCCAATTTGAAACGTATTTACTGAACATTCGTTATTATGTATATAAGAAATGTCTTAAATTAATTAAATGAAATCATATACGGCACATTCTCATACTTATTTCTTTAAGTTCACATGGGGATATAATTACGTGAAGATAGAAAGAGAGAGAATTACGTTTTGGTATATTTCCGCTCGTATAGAGAGAGAGAAGTGCCAGCATACATCTTCTTTCTCTCTTAATCCCATGACCAGTACATTTTGTATAACTAAAGAAGTAGAAGAACTTCGGTCGAGTGGCCTACTCGTTTTTAGTGTACATTTTTTATGAAAGCGACAACTGTCAAACACTTTTTAATATCAAAAGAGGCAAACGAGAAATCGGATCCTTTTGTTGACTTCCGGCGTCCATGGACATCCGTATGATTGTCACACAGGTGCGTCCTACCACCAAGTGAACCGCCGGCCACTCACAAACCGCACGAAGCGCGACAGCGACGCTGTCTCTTTACGCCGGTATCAAGTGAGTGAGAGGTACTTCCCCGGCCCAGTTCCGTTGCATAGGAGGATGTACTGTCATGCACCATGTATGGCACCACATCCTCCTATGCAGCATGGCACTACCTGTTTCTAAACAAAATAAAATATGTTTGTTGTAATTTTTTATTATACGTAAATACACAGTCGAACTGTATTCCAAGTGGAATAGTTTTTTATCATAAATGCGATTGAATTTCGATCTCGGGGCTATGTAGTGATCCCTACCGCTAGTACTAGTGTAAAATAAATAAAAATAAAATACGTGATGCAATCTATATTTATGTCTCCATTGAATATTATTCATTATACAGGCTGCGACTCTGTCGGCTTGTAGCGGTAATGTAATCCATTAGCCGCTGGCAGCCGGTCTTCACGGAACCACTACAGAGCTACCACAGAGTACTAGAATTTGTGGGTGCTTATTATTAGATATTCTAATTACAGTTAAACTAGCTAGCTGCGCCCGTGTTTTTTCACCTTTTATTTTCCAAATAATGTTATATACGTGCTTTTTAAAAAACTTTCTAATATTTAATGAACATTTGCGTATGAATGGGGGGCTCAATTTCATGTCACTGTGCTGAGGAGGGAACAGCGCCTAAACAGAAAAAATATTTCGACTTTGCCTGTATTTAGTCTGTATTTTATTTCTTTAAACTCTCAACTATAAGTTGTTACTTAGTGAAATTGCAAAATTGCACTAAAAATAAGACAAAAGTTAACAAACTAAAAATAAAGGAAACTTCACATTTGTGATTTTTTTTTTCAAAAAGGCCTTCTTTTCATCACTCATCATCAATATCACATCTTCTGCTTCCACTTCGTACTGCGAGTCCCTGTCTGTGTTTATCACGTTGTTAATTAGTGCACACATAATTATTTAGTTGTCGTTACCACGAATCCCGTTTCACGTCGAGCGGCGGCGCGATACTAACTACCAGTATATAAGTATTATCTATGGTACTAACAGCCAGTAACAAGATCCCATACCATCCGAATCGTCCCTAATCCTATTATTGGTTGCGTCGAACAATTAGGTTGCGTCTACTAATTGTCGGAACAAATTATACCGCACTGTACTATTCCAAGCCCGGTGTGATCCACCCCTGTGTATACGATGCGATTGTCCGCATTTTACTTTAAAGGTTATTCCATCCTTCATGTGGTTTTACATCAAAATTTTTGAATATTCGAGAAACATAAATTTAGTTATGACTTTTTTTTTTAAATCGGTCCACAGATGATGACGTAGGCTTATAACATACAATTAAAGAACTTACGATCTAATTGAGAATCTCCTCCTAAAAATAAACTCAGGCTTACGATTTACCCTTTACTAGACGTGGCAAAAAAAGACAAATGAACAGAACCACACTAAGTTGATACCCGCTTTTTGCGCAATGCAGGTAGTTCGGCGCATCTGGCCTTACTCCCGGGGTTTTTATTATGCAGTCATAAATTAATCTCTCTTGTAGCTCTGAGCGCCGAGGCGGGTTAGTTTAAAGTTTCAGTAGCGGACGGCGGACGTAATAAGATTTGCCACTCGTCCGGAGCGGTGTCCTTGAGCATGTTACCTGGATACCTATACGTCTATATTATCTGTATCTTGATATACAATATCGTGTTACGATGTTTGTCCGGGCTAATCTCTAAAACTGTTCAATAGTTTTATGGCTTTTGATGAGAATTATAAATTAAACCTCACTCTTAACTTCCTCACCTCGCAAGACATGAAACTTTATCCAATTTAAAATAAAGGTTTCATAATATTAGGTAATGAATAGAAGGAAAGAAAATTAGGTATTTACTATCCAAATACCGCTGATAAAACTGAAGGTGTACCGCTGATGAAACATTTTGAGAAAAGCTTTATTTCTCAACTATAGGGCAGGTAAAACCTTTTCATCTATAGGTAGCTCTTATAGATTACGGAGGAAGTTATGTCAAATTACATAGTGCAGAGTATAATGGTGACGACTTCATCATATTACTATTTTAGAATTCAATAGCGTTTCAATAAAACTACTTTTATGGATTTTATCGCGGTTTATTTAATTATTTAAGCAGCCCGACGTTTCAGTAGATTTACAGCAACCGTGGTCACGGGTGGACTGTGTGTGGAGAGTTTATTTCAAACTGCGATTTAAAACTCTCGCCTAAACTTAAGACATCAATAGCGTTTAGCTTACTTATTTAGTTTGGCCACTACGTGAAAATAATTTTCGGTAACTGCGTCAACTTGGGCAAAAAAGCGATACAAATTATATACCAATTGCACCCTGTGGTTTTGGTCGTATTACATACAGTAGTATTATCAACGGAATGAATTGTCGCAATATATTTCATGGCCGATCCTCAGATCTACCGAATATACAAAGAACCTCGCTTGCCGCCTTTATATAAAGTTCAAAATACTAGAGAAATCAAAAACTTTATAGCGGGGTGTAATCAACCATCATCATCACCATTACCAGCCCTCACCGGTCCACTGCTGGACGCTGGTCTCTCTCAACGACGCCAAGATGACCGATCTCCTGCTACTCGCATCCATCCCGAACCGAAGCAATTTAAACGGCACCGTGCGCGCCGTTCCACTAGTGTGGGGGGATCGTCTCCCCCTTTTCGGTTCCAAAAATAATTACTGCCCACAAACAACCCGGTACATCTCTTCCCATCTCCGGGAAAAGATGGGGTCTGTTCCCCTATCGTGTCCCTGGACCAGAACACACAAAAGCCTTCACTAGTCAGTCGAACTGTTGAGGCTGGAGCAATAGCCAACCAGCAGTAGGTCCGACCGAAAAAAAAAACGACCAGCAGTTCGGTTTTAATTTGAGTGTAGTGTTAACAGAAAGATATTAGCGCGAAAATACAAAGCAAAGTAATAAGTGATTGAGAATAAGTGTAGTTTACTTGCAAAGTTTAGTTATTATATCCATAATGTAAAAAGATATATATATATATACATATATACATACGTTCATACATATATACATAGACCCACATATACATACAATTATTAGTGCAGTGACTAAATCATTTCAGGAGGTTAAGTTAAGTTAGAGTATAATTTTGTATCCCAGTGAGTGAGCAAATTTTGTTGTATATAAAAATTCCAGCGTAGGGGTCAAGGCGTTTAGCAAATGCATAGTTAACTTTCACATTTGGAACTCTGCAGATACGTCGTCACAGAATGTCTTTGTATTCTGGTAAGTCAATGACACGTTTGTGTAAAGTGACCGTAGTGTGGAGGGTGTAAAATTGGCGTACTGTCGGTACACCAGTGTCTTCATAAAGGTCCTCAGTAGGTATCCCAGCTCTACGCTCATGTATCATCCTTTCAGTGCAAGCTGACGCTTTTCAGATCACAATTGATTTCTGGAAATCACAATCGTGACTTGCTGAACTCTTACCGCTGCACTGATAAAAATATGTATGAATAGTTGCACATAAACGCTCTGAAATATGCCAGCTTATTTGGTTCTAGCTACATATGTAAACAAACTTTTTCAATACTAAATAATAACAAAACACACGCTACAAGTGAATTTGAGCAAAATATAAAAAAAAGATTGTAAACACTATGCAGTGCCACGCTTCAAATTAATAAATTATTTTTCAATTTTAATAAATTATTATCAATTTTCTATTGTCTTTAATTACGTATACTTCTGGCGGCCGGCCCGCCATCGGTTCATGATTTTCGCGTAGTCTTAAACAGCCTGTGCAATGTCGCAGAAAACTTTACATCTTAATATATCTATAAAACTTCTCCGCCGAAATTTCTTTTATTTGCATGTCCGCAAAGCCGGATCCTATTATTTTTCGATTACTGGATACGTTTAAATAAAACCGTCCCTGCTGATAGGGGAATCCTTTCAAAATCGTACCATACGGGGCCGTGATGTTGTCAAAACGATATTCGCCCTGCAAATATAAAATAATAATATCTTTATTGAAGTAACTACGTCTCATATACAACATTTACTTAGCCTATTTTATTAAATACAGAACATGATATAAAAATACAATAACAGGAATACAGTTTGTTACTGCATTGTGCACACCACAGCGCCGTGCACTGCGGAACATATAAAAATTGTCCAAGCATTTTGCGAACATAGCCAAGATGCAGTTGGGCCTTTCTGTCACCACCACCACACGCACGCACGCACGCACCAGGGATATGCGGATCCTTATCGCACGCATCGTTGAGAGTATTGTTGTATCGACTCGGAGAGCTTTGTGCGACTTATGCGTTTATCTAACCCATAAACACACGTTCAGGAAGATGTAAAGTAGGCCCGGAAAAATCTTATACGTTGTTTATATGTACATATTAGCGGGATGAGAAAATAAAAACTTTACTAATTTGTAATAATAAGTATTTTAAGGAAATAAGGAATAAACTTACTAAAAATGACGTAACGCATTACGCTCTTTTCACACGCTTACGTCTCGTGAGCACCTTTCAGTTCAGAACTGTATATTAATGAGTAAACAAAAAATTTGTGTGTACCTATATACACTCGTTAGAAGGCACACTTCTTTGGCGTAACAAGATAAAAACTAAAATATTGAGTATATCTAACTTGAGGGCGTCGGTTTTCATGTTTGTAACTATCTGCGCACGCATCGTGAAAATTTACAATCATCACTTCTCCCTAACGCGCCAAAAGAAGTACAATTTTAAACATAAAACGACGCCTCATCCGTTTTTTTTTTTTTCGGATCGACCTAATACTGGTTGGCGGCGCTAGTCCAGCCTCAACAGTTCGACTGACTACGAAGACTTTTTTGTCTTCAGGTTTTGGGAGACGATAGGGGGACAGACCCCCCTCTTTTCCCGCAGATGGGAAGAGATGAACTGGGTTGATTGTGGGCGTACCCTATAGTGATTATTTTTGGGACCGAAAAGGGGGAGCGGCCCCCCTCCCCACTCTAGTGGGACGGTGGAGTTGCGGTGTCATGGATAAGGATAATTGAGCTCGTTTAGTGTTTGGCTTATCTGAGGAGGCCGGCCTTCTCGCCCCCCCCCCTCTGACGGAGGGGGTCGACTTGCGCTACAAATCGGCAAAAGCCGTATTCTTAATTTATTTATTATTAGAGCTCTCTAAAGTCGCGTTATTTTATTACTATCAATCTAAGCTCTCGACTTACGGTTTGTCATTCTGTCAGTCATATGTTATAGCTGTGTATATGTAAGATTTCATCGCTCGACCGGTACGAGCGGTGTATATCGAATTGAGCCTCATCCGATGTTCTCTTGATATATAAATATAACTACACCTTACCGGCGGAAGAGGGCACTTCAACGGTGTATTGGAACTGGCAGCTCTCACAGGACTCCCTAAAATATTGTCTTTATTCACAAAGTCGCTAAAGCTTATGTGGATATTTATAAGACTTGGCTTGTAAACATTCGACAGAAGTTCATCTATGAAGACATGCATCTGAAATAGACTATAGGTTGTAAAACAAGCGATAAATGTATTGCATGCGAAATAGTATCAATGACGCTAATATACTTAATATATTGAAAACGCTCAACATTTTTGGATAGTGCAACTTGTAGTTTGAGGTGAGCCATGCATTGCGGCGGAAGCATAGCAAGTCATTGTGTTGAAATGAAATATGCTCTTCTTTCAAACAGAATCTGCATTATAAAAACTTTGCAAAAAATATATCTATGTACAACATTGATTGACAAAAATACAAGATAGTTCGATTTCATACTGAAATATCAATGTAGCTTCACATCCGTGATTGTGCATAAATATATTTTCGCAATGTCAACCTAACGTTTAATTCGTTTTCCCTATGTCGATTATGTTAAAGAGATGTGCAAAATTTAAACATATTTCCTTGAAATGTCAACCTTACGCGCATGTGCTTTTACAAAGTGCATAATTTGACAGTTGCACACCTTCCATATGGACAACTTGAGACTCTCACTGTATATCTTGCTCTTTTTATAAATCCGTGATGTGCAATCAAGGACTCTTTAGTTAGTACTTAAGAACACGCCCTTTTTAATTCATTTGAATAGCATTTTTTTAACTACACACCATGTTTGTAAACATGCACAATGCATCCTGAATCCTAATTGGCAAATACCCGGTGTACATAGATTAGAGCCATATTTCAACAAGTAGTAGCATCAGATCACCTCGGTGTTAAGACTCTCCCTTTCATAGTCCACCTAAGGCTGGAGACACCGGGGTACAATACGAGTAAAATAAAGAAAAGTCCTCACCGTATATGAGTTGTCTATAACCTTGAGAGTCTCGAAATGAAGTGTTATAAAATATAACGGATTGTTGCGACTGAGCCGTTTCCCCGAAAAAGTAAAATATCGCAAAACAGCGGGATCAAAGTAAGTAACGGTGTGGTGTGTTATTTCCATGTAGGACAACTGCGTAAACAAATAATAATAATTTTAATTACAAAAGTTTAACAACTGGAAAAAAACATGGAACGAAAATGTTTCTGTGCAGATGATCGGAGCCTTCAAACGACTACCGACGCCCATAGATATCCGCATAATCGTTATGGAGATGCGTCGCCCTTCTTTGACCCAATGAGTCACAAACCATACTTTTTATGGTATGGGGCGACAAACGAGTAATCGGAGTCTTTCAACGACTACCGACGCCCATGAACATCACAATAATTATGCCGATGCGTAGCTCTCCTTTTGAACTCACCCCCAATGGGCCACCGGCTACTCACAAGCCTCACGAAACGCAACACCGTAGGTGTCACTTTACGGCGGAATCAATTGAGTGAGTGGTACCACCCCGGCAGTGCTGGCCCAATTCAGTTGCATAGGAGGATGTAGTGTCATGCAACATGCATGGCACTACCACCTCCTATGCTGCATGGCACTACCTTGACAAGACTTGCTTTACTTTACCTTATTTTACTTAACAGGACAGCATTGATGTCACTTTTATCACGCCGTCGTGCGAGCGCGGGGTACCTCCCCTCTCATGCCGGTCCAATTTGGCTGCAACACAGCATGACACTACCTCCTACTATAAAATTACCTTTTGCTTAACACAGTGACATACTGTTACAAGTGAAATAGTCAAGTAAACTAGTAAATTTAACTTGAACATTGTTGATCCCATGAGCGGTGACCGTCATATGAACGTTTTTGTTATTACGTGGACCGGATAAGTTTGTGTCCACAGATAATTATTGTAAGTGCTGTTAAACAAGTAATTATATTTCTAAACTCAGCCGTATAATAATAAAATAAACTATTCCGATTGGCGTTCCGTAGCTTTTGTAATAAAATAGTTTTTTGGTGTGAGTTTTGATGTCCTGTAAATCGATAACGCTAGCTTATGCACGAGAAAGTATGATGTCATAGTAACGTTACGAATCATAGGAATGTTCAGAACGGGCGGAGCCTGCGAGCGGGAGAGCGCGAGAATTCGTCCCTTTCGCTTCACTGGGCGACGCGTTCATAGATCAATTAAAAGGCCGTATCATGTAAAATTATATCATCAGTAAACCAAATTTCTGTAACTCAGTTTGCGTAGACGATATAATTATACGTGGACCATTTTTGTTATTATTTGTTTTGCGGTGGCAACATTCTGCGTTTAGCGACCGCTCTGGTGCCTACTGGGGCCCACTATAGAATTGCAGATCAATAGTCGATTATTGATATATCTAAGCATTGTTTACATCCTCTTGTGATAAGTTTCATTTTTTATATTTTTAAACTGTTTTTGTTGCATAAGGGGACAAACGAAAAATCGGAGCCCTTTGATGACTACCGACGCTCATGGACATTGGCATGATTGTTACGCAGATGCGTTGTCCTCCCAGCCCCTGAAGGGGCCACCGATAACTCACAAGCAATACGAAACGCCACAGCGACACTGTCACTTTATCAAGTGAGCGAGAGCACGGGGGGATGTAGTGTCATGCACCATGCATGGCACTACCTCCTCCTATGCAATATGGCACTACCTCTTCCTAAAATTGAGCTGTCAGTGGCGCTATAAAACATGCTGGTGGTTTGTTTTTGGAGGGCTACTACTGTTAGCAATGCTATTGCATCTGCTTGTATAGTTCTCCGGACCACCGGAGACTTTTGTAGTTCCTCTAGTTTACCTACCTCTAGTTACCTCTAGTTTAAAACATATTTATTTTACAGAATGATATTATTGATTGAAAACTTTTATCTGCAAGCTCTGCGGTATAGGCGACGTGAGAATGTGACGAAGCTACCGGAATGTTGCCCAGCCCAACTGAATCCTCCTATCGGCTTTCTTCTCGAAGTTACATTCGTCATAAGGGAGAGAACTTAAGTATCCGATATCCCACGACGAATAAGCTCGCTAAAATAGCAATGTACTGAAGAACAGATAGCAGATGGGCCAGTGAGGTTCTGGAGTGGACGCCGCGTATAGGAAAACGAAGTGTTGGTCGACCGTTCACCAGATGGGAAGACGATCACCGTGTAGTAACTGGCCCGGGATGGAGGCGAGGAGCTGGAGATCGGTCGTCTTGGCGTTCATTGAAAGAGGCCTGCGTCTCGCAATTCACTAATAAGGCTGATGATGATGATGAAAGTTACCTGGATAATTATCCAGGTAATGTCTTCGTAATAAACTAGCTATGTACTAAGCAAAACTTTTCAAAAATATAGATAACGCCATCCATACTTGACTCCCACGCATCGTAATTTAAATTCATTTCTAATACATTATATACAGATAGATGCGCTGGGAGATCTATATGTTGTAAGATGTTAATTAGTGCACACGTAATTATTCAGTTGTCGGTAACACAGATCCCATTTCAGGCCGAGCGGCGGCGCGGTACTAACAAGTTCCGACACCATCCAAATCGCTCGTAATCCTATTATCGGTAGATTTTGTCTGCTAATTGTCATATAAATCATGAATAGTTAATTTGTTTAGCACCGTCGTATCTATGCTTCTATACTAATAATAAAAACCTGAAGATGAAACTTGTTTAAACTCGCTATTCTCAGTTCCAATACAGAAAAAGTATGTGTGTTTATGTACACGCTTTAGAAGTTACACTTCTTTGGTGATAACATAAAATCTTTTAAGAAGAAACTGCTTTGCCTTAACGAACTAAAATGTTGACTGTAGTTACTAAATTCAGGCGTCGGTATTTCGCGACACAATTTTTTTCCTAACGCGCCAAAAGGAGTATAACTTCAAAAATGTTTCACTGTTATATGGTCAATCTACCAGTGTAGGCTACACCAACAGGCTACACCAACAGGCTACACCAATGAATGTTTCCAATATGTCCCCAACATAGTTTACCTGATAACAATTATCGCGTTTCTCTAGATTTACCTACTGGTAGAATGACACAGAATCTCGGTACCATTCGCAATCACATTGTAGAAGCAAGAAGAAGGAAACAAAATATAATATATTTTGCACACAAGTAGTCACATAATAATGTCTAGGTACAAAGAGTGATAAAATGAAATTAATCATTCAGATTAAACGAGATAAAATCTGTAATTACAGTCATAAATATACAAAACCAATATTTTTTGTAAAATTTTCCTGTCTACATTCAGTAAACCAAACTTTTTAACCCGATATTTCCACTAAACCAGAGCTGCCCCGGGTAACTGCGGGGCGTATATGTGATATTTATATTAACGTTAGGTTAGCTGCCGAATTTTGGATTACCCGCAAAGAATAAATGAGTGTCTAGAAATGTAAATGATTGTTTAGGGCCTTATTATATGCGCATAATAAGAAAACAAACAGGGTCTGAACCCCGGCGAGGCCCTTTGTTTTCTTGGACCTTGCAATATTTAAGTGAAGGTCAAACAAACTGTTTCAAGCAGCCGCAGTGTTTATAATTTCGGTTGTGTACTCGTAATATGTAGAAGAAAAATGCTTCGTCACATTATTATTATGCAACGATTTGTCATGTTTTTAGTAAGCGGCCGGCACGACCTGGGATGTACCACTCGCTCACATGACACTGTCGTCTCCGACATCTCCGGTGTCACGCTTCGTCCGTTTTGTGAGTAGACGGTGGCCCTATGGAGGGGAGGAGGAGAGGAGGGTAATGCCCCGGCATAGCAATGGTGTGGTTGTTCATGGGTGTCGGTAACCGCTAAATGGCTCTGATTGCTCGTTTGTCCCCTATACTATAAAGATAGTGTAGCAAACTTGCTATGCATCATGTCGAACACTGTGTAAACTGCTACAAAGTGGGAGGTCACGTTACGTTCCGTGCGGTTGGTAATTTTCCGATTGGAGACAAGAGAACACGTGTAACAGTGTCTTCACATAAATTATACGGATGCTTATGTGCGCCAGTGTTCATCAAAAGGCTCCAACAGCTACTTCATACTATAAGAGAAACCTTTATCACCAGCAGCATGGGAGCGGCATGAGCGCGTAGGAGACTCTCGCGCAAACGGTGCCGCTGCTGATGCTGCTGTCGAGTTTGCGCGGACTGGAAGACTCCGATAGCCCACTGGGAGATGGGCTAAACGAGGGCAAAGCAACTGATTAATCAGTGGTAGTTACCAAGATACTCCGACTGCTCCTTTGTCTCTTTGGGTATGAAATAAAAAATATTAAAAGCTTTGAGAAGCCTTTGTTGTTTAAAATCTAAGACAGGTTCAGAAAAAGTAATATTTTAAAGTTATCATAATGTCATAACCATTTCTCAACTTCACGCGAATGATGTTTTGGGAAAATACCATAACGGATTTCCTGACGATACATACATACGATGTTCTGTATTCTATACTATGTTTAGTCTATACACTATTACATAGCATTTACTAACACTCCGTGCACGCTAGTTTCACGATACATGGCAGGAATTCACTGATTTACAAAAATATGGAAATTGATAATTTTTAATTTCTGCCTCGTAAACTACTTGTCAATATTTTTTCATCATTCGTATTTTTATCAGATTTTCGTTGCGCTACCAAAGTATAATGATCAAAATGACTTGGAAAATGATATGTAGCCTATGTTCGTCACTGATGATGCAGAAGTCTAATAGTAAAAGAATTATTTAAATCGGTCTTGTAGTTTGTGAGCATATTCATAATAACAAAGGAAAAATCAAAGGTTTCCTCTTTATAATAATAATATAGACTATTACCATCATCCCGCAGTTTCACTCGCGTACCTCCGGTCCTGTTAGTTGTAGCGCCACGGTATATTCCCAGACAAATGGACTATTTAATACTTTATCAATTCGGGTCAGCAGATACTGAGATTTGCGCGTTCAAACATACAAACAAAATCTTCAGCTTTATATTATTAACATCGAGATCAAAGTCTTAAAGAGCTGAACGGTTTGTTTATTTAGTTGCACGCGTGCAATCTCTCTATTATTAATCTCAGGAACTACTGGTTAAAATTGAAAAATATCAATGACTACATACATCAGCCTACACAGCATCATGCTTCTACCAAGGTGAGCAGAGTACACGACAGAAACCGCCGGCACTGGTAGTACTTTTACAATCCGACGTGTACTGTTCGTAAAATAGAAACAATAAAATGTTTTCTATTCAAATAACATGTCCCGACTCACATGGTAACTCACAATCAACACCATAGACATTAGCAAGAAAATCTCACTTCTCAAAAAATCAATTTTCACAAATTAATTAGATAGAGGATATGAAGTAGGGATCAAAATTTTGTGAGAATTAAGGGAATGAAATCACGGGGCCTGCGTCCTTGAATAAAATGCTTCTACCCGGTGAACTGATCATTTGGTTGATGTCGCTGGGAGCCGCTGGATGCAAGTGGCTCGTGGCCGTGACCGACAGCATTATTAAGGGGAGGCATACAGCCTGTACATAGAGCTGCGGACGTTCTTTGGCAGACTATGATGATGATGGTGAAAGTTCTTTAAAGTAGCTTTATGGTAAAGCGCTGGATTGTCTGGATGAAGCTGTGAAGCGCTCAGTGCCCTGTGCTCATGTACTGTTAATATGATTATGGAATTTTAATAAGCGCAAATTTCATGTAGCGGCTACCAGCGGATCGGTATGCATATGAGACAACGCTGGACGTGGGGCTGCTGGGTATTTCGCAGGGATCGATCGTCTTCAGCCTTGCGTTTTTTAGAATTTATTAGAACTCTATTGAAACGTTTATTAGAATCTCAAAGAACTGGTCCGAAAAAAGTGAAAGAAAATCAATTTTATGAAAGTCTTCGTAAATGAATTTCGGTAAATCCACTCTATGAAAGTTCTTGAAAATAATAGTTTCAACTTAAAGATGCGCAGGTCATAAGCGTCCGTTCTAGTACCAGGTATGTACGGAAGGAGGTGGGTCCTCGTTTAGTTTATTTTGATAACATCCTAACTATCCATTAACTAGTGAAGAAATTGTACATACATTTCTTTACTAGTTATACAGTTATACATTTTTTATTATGTAGAAAAAAACCAGTATAAACTTAACAAAACAGAAGTAATCGTCGCGACATTACAATACTCAAAGGAAAACAGAGAGACGAAAGGAAAGTCATTGGCTTGCTTTCTATGAGAGAGAGAGAGAGAGAGAAAGATTGACAGACAGACAGTAAGAATGCACACACTGCACGGCTTATTACATATATAAAGTATCGTGACAACTTTTCATCTGTTTTTTTTTTCAATAAGCCTCCTTCGCAACGCGCGGTAAGGAACTTCGTTGCAAAAGTAAAAAATAAATATACTGTATCCAAATTGGTGGGCGTTGAAAATCTGTCTGCGCGTGTAGCTGCGGGGTTCGGAGGAGTGCCGGGGGCATCGTGTTAATTCCGCAGCGGTGTGCCAACAGATACCAATTTTTATGGCACTACGTGGAATACCCACGGACGGACACGCATTGCGTATATATACATCTGAGGTCTAACGAATGTGGACTACACGGTGTGTGGGTGTATTATTATCATATTAGTTTTAAGTGTATTGAGAACGATACCGTAGTCATGAGACAGGATATCATGCAGTACGGGAACAAAAATTATTGTAGCTGTTCGGGCGCTTGTGTTCTTGTAGCAGTATCTCAGTCTCAGTAACCCGGGGGGGGGGGGGTATACGTCCCCCAAATGGGCCGCCGGTTATACACAAACTGCATGAAACCAGATAGCATATAATATAAGGATTGCAAGATGAACAGGGCACGACACAAATCGTCACCGAACACCGCCGTTGTATGACAGTTCGTGAGGCTTTACCCGCTTGAAGCATTTTAATTGCAAAAGTGACTATTTCTATGGACAAGATGCTTCACGAAGTCAAATGCACGCTCAGAGCTGGCAATAGCCTTATAATATACGAGACAAGAGTCTTGTTTTAGAACTTTCCCGCTATATTCCGGTGCCCTCCCTTTCCATTAACTGTTTTGTTCAAAAGTTGGATTTCACTTCAATAGGTGCTACAATCCCAGAAAGAGTGTAAAGTTATTGATAGTTGAAGAACTTCTTTTGGTGCGTTAAGGAAAAATGATGAGAAATATTTTTTTTATATTATATCGCCTCTGTGGTGTAACGGTGTGGGTGTGGGTGTCGCCTGCTAAGATCGTTAGCCGCGTGTTTTTCAGATTATTCTGAGCATACATCACATTGCCCGGGATTTGGAACTTGCGCGAAGTGGCCATGGGCTTGCCACCTATGATATCATGGCCCCAGTACCTTGCTAATCGTGGGTGTGCTAGTATATCTACTGGACTTACGAGTTGTGGATGTACTAGCACACCTCCGCCTACCTCTTCGGGGATAATAGGCGTGAAGGTACCTTGTACTTTATATTTTCTTTTTACAATGCGCGCGCACACCCCCACGAACCGACACCCAAAACCGACACCCTGAAGTTAGCAGCATATTAGTTTTTGCAAAAAAATTGCAGAATCCTTTATAATTAAACTTTCAATGTATTAAATACCTTTCTCCTATTGTCGGCGTCATTTTTTCTAAAAATGATTAAATCTAAAATAAATGATTAAAACTAAAAATAATAAATTGTCACGCCAAAAAAATATAACTTGTATCGCGAGTACATAAGTACACACCAATTTTCTTTGAAAGTATGTAGATTTACATAATCCCTAAAGCCGGCTCGGTGAATTTCAACGTAGGAGGTTTCATTGGTTCTGTATTGACAAAGGGACAGTGCCCCTAAGGACGTGTGCGAATTACAATAAGCAGTCAGGCTTTATGACTTCCAAAAATTATAATTCGACCTGAAAATAGAAGTTGAAGAAATTGGTCGCCAATTATGGACCGATTTTCAAAATCATTTTTTAACGCATGTTTTTAAAATACTTTCTTTACTCATTCGGAGATTTGCGTATGGTCGTCGTTATATCACACCTTCAGCTGATGACAGGAGGCGTAGTTTCTTGGCAAAGTTAAGGGAGAATCGCCAAATGAACACCGAGTGTAAAGAATATTGTTTTATTCGAAAGATTAATCTTTTGAAATGTTTCATCACTTTACAACTGTTAAAATCATTTAAGAGGTTACAAGAAAATCAAACCGTCTTAGAAATAAAAAACAGTGCGCTGAAAAGTTGAAAATAAACTAAATTGAACATTTGATCTATTAATGTAATTCTGAAAAACTACGCAATATGCTTGAAGTCAGTGTTAGGAAATGGCAACCCGGTAATATCGTGGCACTGACTTCACCAATATGTGAGTCACATTGATAGATTCGTTTTTCAATTTGGTTTTACTCTTCATCTCCATGAATCCAAAGGATCTTAATTTGTGTGAGTCAAACCGCCTGACGCGGATAGTATTTATATACAATTAATCTTTTAGTGTCGTTTGCAAAAATTGATGCAGTTACCGACCATTAATTAATGGTATGGTTATATAAAATTTTATATAGCAGCCAAACGAATGTATGTCGGTAGTGAGATTAATGAATATGATAAAAACTATTGAATTTTAAAATTGTGAATACATAAAATTGTCACAATTATTTCATATACTACACAATTTGATATAACTTCCGCTGTAATCTATATAATCTCTACAATATCATCAATTGTTATATTGATGAAATTGTAGAGACGCCGTAATGATGTATACATACACGCACGCACACGAGGAAATAAAATTATAGAGAGACTAGTCTCAAACAGATGAACAAACGCTATAAATACTATATTGGCTTTTCGTCGTACGTGCAACCATATGTATGGTCACCATTTTATATTTCGTTAACATTTTTGAAGTACACACTTCCTTAGGCCGTTGAGCACTTTTTGGGTAAAAGAAATCATGAAAATCATGTCATTGTCACGCGTGATACTCGGAGAAGACTTTTGTAACAATTGTATTCTAAAAATATGAATGGTTTCCACAGGATATATTTTATGTGGGTGACTTGACACTGCTAGGCTATGTTTTATATACTTATGGCTGTTATAATAGTTTAGATTTTTAATGAATTTGTAGATGAACATATCCTGTTATATGATTCAAATTGGTTAAAGTAAACTAACTGTGCTTATATGAATTAAACGCATCCCAATTGCTTCAGAGCTTAGCTCGGACAAACTCCGTGACACGAGATTGTATGTTAAGATACAGATAATATAGACGTATAGGTATCCAGGTAACATACTCAAGGACACCGCTCAGGACGAATGGCAAATCTTATTACGTCCGCGGTCCGCTATTGAAACTTTAAACTAACCCGCCTCGGCGCTCAGAGCTACAAAAGAGATTAATTTATGACTGCATAATAAAAACCCCGGGAGTGAGGCCAGATGCGCCAAACTGCCTGCACTGCGCAAAAAGCGGGTGTCAACTCAGTGTGGTTCTGTTCAATTTTTTTATTCGACGTGTAGTAAGAGTCGTGAATGGCAGGGTCTTAAGATTGTCTTTGAGTTGGAAAAAAATGTTGTTCGTTCGCTGTTAGAAAAACATGTTTTGGGTATCCCTCTAATATCAGGAATTCAAGTAAATGTACAATGGATAATTACTGTTCCATGTCTTAAGTTTACGCGAATGTTACTCATTATAGTACTGAAACTACTTTTACGGATTTTATCGCGGTTTATTTAAGGTTTGGAAGGAATCGGTGTTCTCTAGTGAGGATATGCGCTCTATTAAATCTAATGGAATGGTAGAGGCCAACTTTAGCATGCTCTCAGATCACAGATTTTGAAATACATCGTTTCATATCCGCTTGTATTTTGTTTTCCTTTTTTTTTTCATTTTATGTATTTTATGTAATTTGTCCACTTGCAATGAAGCTGTCTTACAATTTAATATTAATCTCTAATTTTATTTCTGAGTAACATTTCTTTGTCTATGAATAAGAAAGACTATTCTTATATTCTGAGTAAATTTGGTGTGTTTTCGTACTCTCCAGCACGGAAAAGGATTTTACAGACACAATTGCTTTGTTAAACCATTGAATTAGTAAGCAAAATCTAGGATAGGCATAATAGTAGTAAGTATACCTTTTTTGTGGTTACGCGGGGAAACGCGTTTACGCTCCTTCACGGGCCCAGAGTGAGGTCCAGGGGTGTGTGGGGTCCGCGGCACATTATAGTGCCGAATACCCACAAAAACCACCGCGAGTGCCGCTTTCGGTGAGGGCCCCGGAACAACATATCATCACGGCACCTCGACGGCTAATCTGTCCCCTAAGGGACCAACGCCTCCTCCACAGCAGGGTTGACCCACACCACAGGACAACCCCACCAACTTTGGGACAGTACAATGTGGTGAGGTTCCCAAGCTCGCCCGTTGCCCCTGCGCAAAAGCGCCTTCTCCTCCTGCTCTTAAGCCCATACTACATATGAGTGTTGCAAATATCCCCCTCGGTTCAATTGGCTTCGCCTGGGATCACCCCAGGCTACTAAGCCCTACCACCACGACAAGTCATGAACCATGGTGGCGAGTAATAATTACCTATGTGACCTATGTGTACCTCTGCAACAGAGTCTGTCGACCTGGAGCGGTGTCGGTAGATTCGGTCAAATTATTAGAGCTATCCAGTTGTATGGATATGGTCGGGTCTTTTTCAATCAATCAATCAATTAATCATTTATTTTTGCAATTGTCGGTACATATTAAGATGTTAGTACATATTTAGATCAAACCATTTAAACAACTACAATTAACCATTGAAGGTATACAAAAAAAATACATATTATTACATTTAATCATTAAATTATCACATTATAGTTTTAGGTATCAAAATTAATTATTGAAATAAATACATTCATCAATTTCATAAATTATTAAATGTCACAATGATTTCACCGTCTTGTGATTATATAATACAAATAAAAACATACCGGTAATTTCACAATGTTAGAATCGTTAAATCAATACAATGATTCTACATTAAGTTAGAAAAAATATATGTCACAAAAGCTACAATTTATAAGAAATGGTGTATAATCATCAATTAGAATATTGAGGGTCTTTTCATCTCAATGCTTTATTTCTTTCAGATATTCGTTTAAGTTGTAATAACATCTTTCAATTAAGTATTTCTTTAATTTTCTTTTAAATGGCTGCAATACATTGATAGCTCTGATTTCTTCAGGCATCTTAGGAGCTAAACAGAAAACCCTTTTTCGCATCATTTAAGAATTAGCGGTTATAGTTCGAAGTTTACTTTTATGACGGATAGAAGAGCATGTTTCATACTGTCTGAACTTCTCTTTCTCGAAAACTGATTCGTAAGTATGGGTGGTAATGTTACAATATTTAATTTCATAAAGTGAGTCTTATTACAAGTATCCCTTATTCCTATTTTGCATATTACCCTAATGTATTTTTTTTAGCTGGGAATGCAATTTGAACGTCTGTAGAATTTCCCTAGAACATTATTCCGTATCTGATATGAGACGCGACATATCCATGATACGACGCTAAGAGGGTGGGCATATTCGCTATATTTCTAATTTTATTAAGTGCGAACGCTTCCTGATTTAATTTTTTGCTTATAAATTTTATATGTTCATTCCATGTTAGCTTGCTATCAATTTTAACCCTAGAAATGTAGTCGTATTAGTTTCATTTAAGTGATGTCCCATGTAATTATCATTGTAAGTTGCCGAAGTAAGAGTCCAAAAAAAAGTTTTTAAAGTGCACTATTTTTGTATTATAAAAGTTTAATTCTATATTATTTGTGTGTAGCCAAGTAATTAAATGTTTAAATGTAACATTTATCTTATTTTCTAAATCCGATGCACCTTTTCTTATAAATAAAATTGTACTGTCATCTGCAAATAATGTCATGCGTTGATTTATGACATTAACCAAGTCATTAATGTAAATAAGAAACAATAAAGGGCCCAATACACTACCTTGGTACTCTATATTTTCAATTTAAACTCTGAAATATGTTTTATTTCAAATTTCGTTATTGGACATATTCGGACAATTTGGGTAGCTTGTTTCCTGTCTTTTGAATACGATTTTATCAAATTAAATGTATTACCTCTTATTCCATACGAATATAATTTTTGGAGAAGAATTGTATGTTCTACACGATCAAACGCTTTTGACATATCCATGTACAGAGCTATAACAGTTTCGTTTGTCGATATTAGTATGTACGTCAAAAATAAAATAAAATTAAATATCTTAGTTCTTTTAATTTTTCTGAATCCGTATTGTTCCAGTACTAGTATATTATTATTCCGTATAATGAACTATATATTACTCTTTCATGGATCTTTTGTAAGAGCCACTGGTCTATAGCACTTCATGTCATTTCGATTCTCTTTTTTAAATATTGGAATGTTTGAACGATACTTGACGACTCTCAGCGAAAATGCCTGTCTCTACACTTCGGTTAGTAAGATAAGTTAGAACTGGAGCAATATTGTAAATCACATGCTTTAATATTTTCGTATGAATTCCATCTGCTCTTACACTTTTAGTGCTATTAAGATTAGCACAAATTTTGATTACTTCCACAGTATTTATAAAAGATAAGTAGCTCCCTTACTTTCTTGCCACATATTATAATGCCGTTTCTTATCCACTTCGGTCGAGATTTCGTTAAGATTCGAATTTTTATGACAGGAAAACAAAGGTCATAAAATAATTTTAACACGTTGTAAAAATTGTTAAATGCTCTATTAGGATCATCTTCTCCGGGAACATCTGAAAATATGAGAGCCTATTGGCAATCAGTAAATTTATTTTTGTGTTCAACATTGTAGTCACGTACGTAGATTAGTTCTTTTATATGGAGGATATGAGAATTTGAGCTGTGCGATCAGAAAAAGCACAATCCATCACTTTACTTTCGCACCGGGTATGTTATAAAATTTATTATCTATGCATGTGTTTACAATAAAACTACTTTTACGGATTTTCTCGCGGTTTATTTAATTATTTATCTAGCGCGACGCTGCAGAAGCTTTACAGCAACCATGGTCACGGGTGGACACCCTTTACACGAGTCGTCCTTCCTTCCTCCTTTGAAACCTTCAAGGAGGACATAACCAAAGTCAGTAATAAGGCGCGGCACGCTTGCATAAGCTAAATTACCTTATAAATGCTAATAGTAAGATGTCTCTTAAACAAGCTTACGCGCTCTACACAGTCCGTATCCGCCCGATACTCTCATATTCCAGCGTACCTTTTGCTTACGACCCTCTCACATAGAATTCTTGCTAAAAGTAAAAAATCGCTTCCTGCGAATGGCCTCCGGACCGCCAAGGATTTTTAATTGCCCTCTATCAGAGTTCATGCTGAACATATGCTACAACCCTCACACTCGTCAAGTCAGACAGCAGCACGCACTTTCGACTACGAACAGTTCGGACTGTTCATCCCTCGCGACAACTTCAGAGTTGGGACTAATTCCAATACGATTCACGATTTGCCTAGCTCAGATAATACCGACGGATCGGTTAGCTATTCCGAGACTACCGCGCGCCAGTTTCTTCACCCGTCTGAGGCTGAAGGGGGGGGGGCAGTCATGATCCTCTCCATGAGCCAAATGTTCACGTCCACGCCGAGGCCATTTGAGATACCGCACCCGGACTTTTTTCCCTTTGCCCCAGACGTCAGAATCGGTAGAGGACGGACCTCTCGGTCCCTCTGACCATGATAATAATAATTAAATTAGCTGTTACAAATAATGTCTTATCAGGATGCATCTCTTCCATCTGCGGCAGAGAGGGAGGTCGGTCCCTCTTACGGCTCCAAACATAGTCTCGTCGTCAGATGAGCATTCATAGCAATCCGGTGAAACAGAATTGGCTTTCCCTTCGCTTCCACAGCATAAGTTCAGCTACGAAAATGAAACTAGTATATCTACAGGATTCTATACCAATATAGTAACATTAGAAAGGGGGGAACACTTGATTGTTCGTTTGCATATTTCCGCAAGTCCATCACTGTTCATTTATCCTTTTACAGCAAGATGCAAAGCGGTATGCTCCGGGTGGTAAACTCATAGACGGCGTGTGAGCGCTTTGGACTAACCAAAGCGCTCACACGCGAAGGAACATTAGAACGTATTAATCTTACATGCACGTTGCGCGAAGAGAAATAAATGGAAAAGTGAGACAGAATGAACCAAGCTGTCTCTTCCGACTTAGAAAGCCTTCCCTACTCTATCTATATTGTCGCTAGGTTTATACGTTGGCCCATTGGAAGGGAGGATGAAAGGAGGGCGGCGCATCGGCGTAGTAATTAAGCATATGTTCATGGGCACTGGAAAATAAAAAAGTGGACTTATGATTCCCAACTTTTAAAAGAAATTGAAAAGAATTCAATACCGAGGTTTGATGTTTAAGGTTTCATTTTTTTTTTTTTGCTTTCCATTTAAATGTTTTTATGTGCTCGACTGTACACATTCGGAAGTTGAAACGGCTTCACTCGTTTGCTCGTGTCGCAGTCGCAACTAGCAGCTGGTCACACGAAACGCACTTAGCATACCCATCGAACGCTGGTGCGGAGTCGCTTAATGTTATTTGAAAGGTATTTTGCCTTAGATGTAGTGTCAATACTAGACACGCAGAAAATTTATCAATTTTCGTCTTTAATAGCATTACACTCGCGTAAAATTTCATCGAACAGAACTGTGATTTTTCATAGAGATAATATAAAATAGAGTTTCATAGAGATAATATAGATAGAGTAGGGAAGTCCGTCTTAAAAGCGTCGGTCTGAGCCGAAACAGAAAGCAAATGTCGCTTATTATCTGTCTCTCTTTGATATATTAATATTTATCTGTGCAATGGGTATGTGTGATAAATTTTGTTAAAATATCTAAAGAGTAATGCAACATACATCTTACTTCTCTATTACGCGACACGAATACTCACAGCCATAGGCAGGTCGCCTACGGCTTCCCTATTCCGTCTGTAGTATCTCTATGAATGAGTAGTGCTTTTATTTTATTCCGCACTGTAGCATATATTTATGTCGAATTTCATCCTGATCCATTCAGTAGTTTTTGTAGCAAAGAATAACAAACAAGGACACAATTTGTATTTGTACTATTACTAACGAGTGGAATCGTCCAAGTTTCCCCGGAGTGTAGCAGAATACTAGGCGCATTATTAAAAAGAGAGAAAAAGAATGGGAATGAGCGTGTTGCAATGAACTGTGTATGGCGTTCGTTCTCGTGGTTCTGGCAGTCTTTTTGTAAAATCATATACAGGAGAACAAACCAGCAGGAGGAGCGTTTAGTTGACCTACGCCCTTAAACATCCATAAAATGACTATGCCGAATCGGATTTCCTTCTATTCTCTTTCCTCCAATGGGCTACTCACAAACCAAAACGCGACATCGAAGTTTTCACTTTACGGCGATGTGTGATTGGGATATACTTCCCCGGTCGTGCCGACCCAAGTCAGTTGCAATTCAAAACACTCCCTCTCACAAAATAACAAACAGCAATAGCACAGCCGCTCCAACAACTTTAATCCCGTAGCTGCATCGTGTCCTGTGACCCGTGCACTAGTAGCAAAGACTTCGGCATGGCATTTGTCTGACACAAAGGGGGAGGAGTATTTAACAACGACCAACTTTTTTACTTACTGAGCAATAATATTTCAAAGAGACTTGTTGAAACCCTTCGCTTTGGAAATAAAAATATGGCGCCATCTCAAGGTAAAGTATAAAATGTATTATCAGTCACTGTTGTAAGTATTTATTCGAGCGCACAATCTGGACGGCGTAACAGGTTTTAGCGTATGAATATTAGATTCGTCTTGATAACGTGAGTGAGGCTCGGTACGTTAAAATAAGTTTTATGCCTACGAAAATATTATTTTTAATTTAATGTTGCAGCTGCAATGCAGAAGTGCACTATCTTTTAAGGTTCTGACCACTACAGATGGAGTTTCACCTTAATCATCATCTTTATCCGGTCGTCCGGTGACGTCCACTGCTGAACGTAGGCCTCCCTCATAGAGCGCCACAGGTCACGGTTTTGAGCCACTTGGGTCCAGCTGCTTCCCGCCACCTTAACCAAGTCCTAGATCTCAATAATTGAGTGGTCTAAAATATAATGCGAACGTAAAAGGCATGAAGTAGTAGTAAATCATACTCTGCTGATCGAAACATCTGAAAATAAATTGTTAAAGATGTTAAAAGTGCCGCAATAAAAAGCGATCAAGATATTTGTAGTAATCGCGTACTGTGGAAGTGTTTGTTGAGCTGATGGCTATTTACACCTAGTGCCAAGTGTAGAGGTGCCTGGTGCATTAGTGGGAGATATACATCCGAGCATCTTGTTACTGCTTGGATAACGCTTTGAGTAGGGTTGCCATTCGTTAGGGCTTTATTTGGACAGGTATTATACCGTGTACTTTTAACTCCGGTGATTTGATAAGAGTCCATGTACTATGTTATGGGTTTTAATAACAATTCATGTAGCTTCACCATTTATTTCGGTTATATGCGGACGAATATTAAATCGTATTGAGAAAATTTAAGTGATAGGCATTAAACCACCCATAAGCTGTTACAAACAAAACATATAACATCATAGACAACAGCCTTTGTACTATGACTTTTGATACATATTTTTAAATGATTTTTCAAGTTATTCTTGTATCCTCGTGACATTTGTTAATCTGTGTTCAAAGGCGCAAGCGGCGACTCACTCAGGGTGGTAACCCCTTGTAAGGCGCGAAGACTTTATAATATTCAAGAAAACCATTAAATTAACATTTATTTTAATATGGAGAAATGTCTAGTGAAATCTTAGATATCGTAGAACAATTTACAAAAGTTATCACTGTTGTTTTTTAAGGATCTACTGGAAACAATCCACTGGAGATTGTGTTATTATTTTTGTGGTAATAGTTATTACTTACGTAAAGTTATAAGAATTAACATAAGCTTTTTATTCATGATAGCAAAAATTTGAGATAAACTCATTTTTATCAAAAGAAATATTATGATCCTATGTATATCCAAAAGAAATATTAATTAACATTGCAGTTGCTGCATCCTGCGACACACTGGTGCAAAGCATGTGCTGCCAGAAAACAGAATACTTATGGTGAATTAACTTGAATTAAAATATTTTACATCGGAAAACGAAACCCTCGAGTATTTAAAATATACCAAGCCAGGCATGAATACTTTAACAATAAAAAATATAAAAAAATACATTAGAATTCCGAATCTGTCACCTCCGAGTGATTGTACAATGTGTTTATTTTGGCGCCAATACATTGTACAATATTTCGTGATATTAAAATAATGGAGTGGGGTAATAAAAAAACAGAATAGCTGTTATTGCATTACACAATGTAAGTGTGGAGCCAAATGCAATTTCTAAAACTTGTGGAGTTTTAAAAATTGCCTTTACGCTTGCTATAAGTAAAATTTTTGTATACCGGGCTATTAGTACAAAAAGACTTCATTTGTTTGTTATAAAGAAAGATCTGGCGATCCACGTGGTATTCGTATAAAAAGATGATCAAAGCAAGGGAAGGGAAAGAATTCGATGCAATCCTGTCCGAAAGCAAAAGGTTTTTTCTCGGAAAATGAAGATAGCACCTAGAACCATGTCGCGTATTTTAAGAGATGGCTTAGGACTTACAGCCTATAAGAGACGCTCTGGATAAGTTAAAGATGTATAGGGTACTAAAATCGAAACAACTACTGAAGAGTTACGCAAATGGAGGTCACAGAAAAGAATTGTTTACGGATGAGATTCTTTTTACAATTGAGCAACATTCTAAAAAACAAAATGACCGTATTTATACTCAAAGCCCTGAGGAAACTACCAAATTAATCAACATAGTGCAGCATGGGCACTAACCGGCTTCAGAGATGGTTTGGTGGGGCGTTAGCTATGAAGGAGTGACTGAGCCATATTTTTGTGAAAAAGGTATCAAAGCATCGGCACAAGTGTATCAAGATACCATTATTGAGAAGGTAGATAAGCCCCTTCGTAATACCATGTTCAATAACCAAGTATCGCCCTTTCGCCTATACTCGGTACCAGATCATAAAGCATGACCCACCCAATCTTGGTTATAAAAAACGCTCCGGACTTCATCAGAGCTTAAGACTACCCTTCACCTAGTCACGATCTTAAACCGCAGGATTTTTTTAAATATAATAGGGAGCAAACGAGGATATAGAGCCTTTTTAGGACTACCGACGCCCAAGAACGTTCACATAATTACTATGCCTATGAGTTGCTCTCTTTCAAAAACCCCCCCCCCCTCCCCAATGGGTCACTGACTACTCACAAACCGCACGAAACGCATCAATGAAGATGTCAGTTTACGGCAGTATCATGTGAGCCAAATGGTTCCTCCCCGGTCTTGCCGGCCCAATTCCGTTGCATAGGAGAAGGTAGTGCCATGCATTCTCCTATTCAGCATGGCACTACCTCTTACTAAATATGGATTATGATCTATGGTCGGGTTTACAGAGTACAGCTTGCTCTTAACGCCGTGATGATTTGGAGTCCTTGAAAGAATTGGCAGTGAAAATTTTCCCTATGGAAAGAATGCGTGCTTCTATTGATAACTGGCCTCAACGTTTGAAATACTGTATTGCAGCCAGTGGAGACCAATTCGAAGAATCTCCTTACATTTGTGTATTAAACTAACACACTGTGAGAATAATGAATGTTATTTGCGATTAAAAAATATTTTTTTCTTTGTTACAATATTTATGGCAAGACTAGGTATGTTACTCGTGTTATCAATGCATTAAAGGCGTCAAGCCGTACAGGCTGTACCCGGGAACATCGATCTCTTCATAAACTACTTTCGAAAAGCACCGCCTTCTTACTGATGCAGACAGTTAAACGACAAAGTTGCAATGATTCTTGGTACTACATACTACGAAACTGAAAAATATTCGTAGTAAACGACATCAAGAAATTGTAGTTTTAAGGTTTCCTTGTGTCTGGGAAACTTTGCACGTGCACCATGTTACAGTATAGCTACAGCAAAGGAGGAAATGTCCTTATAGCATCTTAGATCATCTTAGAGGCATGGTCACCCTACACTAGTTCCATAACCTTTCAACTCGTAACTTTGTTACCGGCGCGGTGTGTGAGTTAAATCTGTGAAAGCGCCGTGTTTGGCACCGAGCCGGTACAGTCGGCGCCGGATATCAATCATCACAAATAACTTAAAATAGGTGAATGCTTATAGCCGACAGAACTTGAAAGCGTTTAATTTTGAGCGTGGGTAACTTAGGAAATATAGTATAAAGTTCCTACAATATTATATATAATACAATTTAAGATAACTTTGCTATACAATTATAGGATTTTTTTTATTGGTTTATAACGGATATTCTCAATCTGTACCTGATTTTGTAAATCCATTCATCAATGTATGCAGATTTTTGATTAGAGTAAACACTAAAAAATATTGTGACACTAAAAAATATTTGAGCGTGCTGTGAAAACTATGAAAGTTACTGACAATAATAAATAAATTAGATTATATATTGCAATAATATTATTTTTACGGATTTTACCACAGTTTAGTATAATTTTAATTTTTTAAGTATCCCGACGTTCTAGAAGCTATAATAACAGTAACCATGATCACGGACTGATGTCCTGATTACACAAATGATTAAAAGTACCCGAAGAATTATAATTATTTATTTGTACCGATTAACGCAATGTCGGGGCTGTGTGAGGGCGGTTTAAGAATACCCTCACCCTCAATCTAAGCCCAGGGTGATGTAAGAGTCGTCAAAGGGCTCTTAAGAACAAAAAGAGTTCAGTGAGCTGGTTGTTTGGCGTCCTGTCTGTTTCGTAGTGACAGTGAAATAGACGGGAGCGCCGGACAGGCTCGTGCCGAGTGATATCGGTACCATCAATTGGATCTGTGTCAAGCAGCAGTGGCGCCGGTCCGAAACCTAATCTGCGATTGCCAATCCACCTGCTCAGCGTGGGAATTATGAGCATTTACCTCCAATGGACAACAGCAGTAGAATTGGGCCCCTAGTTCCCGGTAGTTCCACTAGTCCTGGACACGGTAGTGGCCACGGCCTTGTTCCACACATGGGGTGCTAAGGATCTCTGTGCTACGGATCGCTACCACCGATTTGACCTGGCAACGTATAACGGACGAACGCTTAGACTAGATAAGCACTTGGTTGGACTGGAGGTGGAACTGGAAAAAATTCAATGGCACGTTTTCTGACAATATCCGAAAACAAGATGAGGACGCCATAGCTCAGCCATCGGGCCACCTATTGTAGTTTAAGGAAGGCGACACTCAATCACAAGGCTGCGTGGGATTCTTCGTGAATAAGTCCCTCGTAGGCAGCATCGTCGAAATCTCTAGTGTGTCGGGTAGAGTGGCGTATCTTATACTTCAACTCACTATGAGGTATAGCCTCAAAACGATATAAGTATAGGCACCAACTTCGACACATTCCGATGACAACATTGAGGCAAGTTATCAGGATGTCTCAAAGGCCTTACATAACACCTGTAAGGCCCATTTCAATGTTGTTATGGAGGACTAGTCGGATGTCGAAATCGCAGGGTTGCCCCCCTGCTGGTAAACTTCCTCGAGAAAGAGGGCCTCTTCTTATTTTAAGAGAAGCCCCAGAGGAAGTGGAGTGGAAGTGAAATAAATTCTTCTACCAATTCTCCTCGTGTTGACCTACGTGGCCGTACGAATAGTCCGCAAGTTTACGGTAGCTCAGCGGGATATTTTACGTGCTATGTAGGGTATTTCTTCGTTCTAAAGAATTCGTAACAAAGTCATAAGGCAGAGAATTGAATCATCCGATATCACGCGTATACTAGGCTCGCTGAAATGGCAATGGGCTGGTCACACACTTAGAAAGTCAGATGGGAGATGGGCCAGTAAGGTTCTGGAGTGGAAGCCGCGATTAGGATAACGAAGTGATGGTCGACCGTTCACCAGGTGGGAAGATAACCACCGTGCAGTTTCTGGTCCGGGATGGATGCGAGTATTAGGAGATCGGTCGTCTTGGCGTTCATTGGAAGAGTGGACTGATAAGGGCTGATAACGATAAACAGCACTTATTATATCTTGCTGTCCATGTTATTTAAATGTTCTTTAAAAAGAACACATAACTGAAAAAAGAAACATTGACGTGTTACAAAATCAGCGGTCTGTGAGAATGCTGAAATTGGCCCCTGCCATTACATTAGATTTAATAAGGCGCAAATCCCCACTAGAGAACACCGATTCCTTCAAAGGATGATCCGTGAGGCTATTGAAATTAGAAAATATAGAAATTTCAATACAGAAGATGGTTCTTCCCTCTGCTTGGGTCCCAGTGATGTTCATAATCAAATAAAAACTAAAGAGTGTGAGTTCTCTAGAGTCAAGTAAGGAGAGCACTCTTTTGAAGCTTCAAAGTTCTTTGAAGACTTGGTTCGTCCAGACTACTCGCATTCTATATTATAATTATTCCCTACATAATTACATGGCGAAGTGTACCTTTGTTTAATATTGCCACGTAAACTGTGATTGCACTTTAATAATGTGCGGAGGCGGTGTGACCTGTAGCTTATACCTTCGGTTGGACCGTGTAGACTGTTATAGCTCACCATCATGATGACCGGACGGTCGACTACAGCACTGGTACTTTGTGATGGTAGTCGCATTGGGACTTATACCTCGTTACCCTAGTATACATATACCCTAGTAGTAGAGTTACAAGTGCGACGACAGTGGAGATATTTATGGTTTTTACAATAGAACTACATTTGTGATACATAAATAAACATCCAACCTCTGGCGTAGCTCGCGCGACAAACTCGCCTACGATACTGCGCTGGTTGTCTATTCATCGATTTTTACTTCTTACTTCCAACTGTCCACTAATTTGTGGGGGAGGGAGGGAAATGTGTGAGAGCAATAAAAATTCTGCATGTGTGGTGAACGTGTAATGCATGCCCTTTGGCAAAGGTTGGTACTGTTAAATGAAACGACTGTTGAGCAGGGAGCGAACATATTATATTTTACCTTGTTATTCTTTTAATAATAAGGTAAAATATAGTATTATCATTTATCTATCTTTTAAGAATTTAACTATCCACCATTAGAGAACCACAGATAATCTTAATATTAATGTTACATACAATTTTAATAAATACCCACTTAAGAGCCAGTTATTTAGGCTCATTAGCACGTGATAATGTTCTTATTATGATAAAAAATAAATGTTAACGCCTATTTATTTAGCAATGAAATTATATCACGTTCATATTTTTTTCTGTAAACATATTAGGCAATGAGACTAAACAGGCGTTTACATCAAAACGCTGTCTCCTTCGCGACACAGCACAAGCCAGATGGTCGATAATCTCACAAGACGAATACAACAATCTTGGCAAAAAATCGCCTTTTTATCCTACAGCCTCCGTAAATCGTCCCCCATATTTCAAGCTGACAATTTTGTAGGAAATACCTCGGCTTAGTGCAGCTTTGCGTTTTATTATACAGGTAACATATTTTATTATTTTGGCAGAAAAATATACATTTCTTTGTCGTTGTTTATTCAGGCGGCAACAGCTATCGCTGGCTCCACTAAGGTCAATATTAAAAAGTCCATTACGCATGTCGACGTGTACATTTATCGCCAAAATTAAACCTCAAATTACATTTTAGAAAGAGGCACGTCTCGCTTTTTTGTTTCTCATATTGCATTTGAAAATTTCTATATAGACGGGGGTATTACTATTTTATGTCACGGAAAAGCGTTTCGGGCGCGTGGAGGGGTAGACGAAACTTCGTAGGCAAGTTTCCTGACCTAGAATGTTGGTCGTAAGACCGTTCACTTGTCTGTTGAAGTTTCACTTCTATTGTGCTCCAGGAAGCATTTCAATTGTTTCTTCTTTTGTGTGTTGCCAATGGGCATGGTATTGAAACCGCCGTCTCCGGTTTCAGCTTCATGACCGCAATGACATGATGGCAGACCACATAACGCCATCCTGTGCAGGCGACCACTAAAGCACCCGTGCCCCGTTAGTATCAGCGAAATAACGTACTCCGGTTTCACCTATTGATATGGCAGACGTGTTGTAATTTTTGGAACAAAGCAGTACAGCTGCCTCCCGTCGGCAGACGCAGCCCAGCGAGCCCAATAAAATCAAAGCTGGTCTTTGGGTGTGTAATAATGCACTACGTACAACGTACAAGTGAGAGCGTCCATTCCACGGTACAGGCACCTAAGTGCCCGGTACTTCACAGCCCACGAGGACATGTGAGACACGTGAGACCTTCCCGAAAGAGCTGGCGGTCTTCTCGCTCATCAAAGCCGCAGAAATAGAAGAAAAGGAGCCTTTTGATGACTACCGACGCCCATGGACATTCGCATAATTGTTACGCAGATGCCTTGTCCTACAATCTCAAAAGGGCCACCGGCTACTCACAAACCGTATCCTCATTTGATAACGGCGTAAAATGATGTCACTTTACGCCGGTATCAAGTGAGGATAACTATGAGGTTCCAGAGAAATTAACGGACAGTTTGCATAACGCTCGAAGCTCTTTAATGAGAAAGGATCGTAAAAATATTTCTATGTATTTGTTAACTCTGAAAAGAGTTTCTACTATACCTGAATACACAAAAATGTAATTTTGTTTTGAATTCAGTGTAGTGTTTCTAATATGTGTATTCATTCGCGGATATATTATAATATTTGCAAAGATTTTTTTTGCTTTATATTTCTTTTTGTATTTTTACTATAGGCGGGCAAACGAGAATTCGAAGTCTTTTGTCGCCCATATACATCCATATAATTGTCATGGAAATACATTGCCCATCTTCTCTCCTCCCCTCCGATGGGCCACTTGCAACTCACAAACCGCACGCGACGTGACGGCAGAGCTATCACTTTACGGCGGTGCTATATTAACGCGAGATACCTCCTCAATTGGGCCGGCCCAATTCGGCTGCAATGCAGTGTAGCACTAACTCTGACAAAAATATAAATGCTTAAATATATTTATATTTTAGTCCTTTCCGACCAACTGTTATACCGAGTAGGTCACTCCGACAAAAAAAAAGTTGTCCTGTGTTCTGAGAGAAACTTTCTTTTTTAATTGAGTTTGCTTTATGGTCCTTTTGGTTACATGCATGAGTATCCTAGGTCATGAACTCAAGGTGAATATTATCTACGTGTACGACAGCCGGCTACAACACAGCTCATGACTGCTCGCGGCCTCACTGACCACCTGCCACCACTGCTCGTAACATCTGCCATCATTAGCGATACTTTATGATACGTTCTCTTCGCAGGTGTGCAAGACTGGCAAAAACTTCTTATTCCACAATTACTACCTCATCTTAGTCCAGTATGTACTATATACATACTTCAGTTTCGCTGTGTGAACTTGTCTATATTTACACAATTTTATAGGGAGCGGAAATGCTGTACAAATTCTCCAAAGATGAAACTTTGTTTTTACAGTTATGGGAAACATACGAGCAATCGAAGCCTTTCTACGACTATCGACGCACATGAACATCAGCATAATTACTATTCCGATGCGTTGTCCTCCTTTTCACCTCCCCCCTCCCCCCACCGGCTACTCGCAAACCGAGCGAAACACGACAAACAGGTGTCACTTTACGTATATCAATAGGGGAGAGCTACCTCCCCGGTCGTGCTGGCCCAGTTCCGCTGCAATGCAGGATGACACTAACTCTTACTATATATTATGCTATCTTCATTATATGTCTCGTAATGAAAACTAATTTAAAGGTACTCGCGGTGTGTTTTTCTGACTCCATTTCGTATATTTAAGTACCCTCACGCCAGTTATCCTCGTAGATGTAGGCAGAGGTGTGCTAGTACATCCACAACTCGTAAGTCCAGTAGATATACTAGCACACCCACGATTTGCCAAGGTACTGGAGCCCATCATGTCATAGGTGGCAAGCCTATGGCCACTTCGGGCACATTCCAATCCCGGACAATGTAATGCGTGCTCAGAAAAATTTGAGAAACATTTAATAACAAACAAATGCCCGACCTGTATATCGAACGGAGGCCCCACGCGGCTAACGGTCTTAACAGGCGACACCCGCACCGTTACACCACAGAGGCGATAAATTTAAAATTTGAAAAATGTTGAATACATCGTGACATCGAATTAGTATTCCAGAAAGGGCTATATTGTGAACTGTTTGTTGATACGACCAGTAAAGTGAAAACAATTCAGATGTTTAACATTTATTCACCTTAACAGTTATAGATATGAGTAAAATATACAATAATAAATAATATTTACAAATTCCTGTTCAGTACGTAAAAGTTATGGCAACATTTGCACACGGTGAGAAAAAACGCGCGACATACAATGTGAAATACTATACTAATGACGTAAGAAATAAATTAATTTAGTAGCCTTTTGGTTTTTGACCTGGAAATAGTAATGCATAATAATGCCATTGGCGATGATCGTGAAATACCAATTTTTGAGACCTAAATACTAAGCACAATTTTACCTTTCTCGATAGTATGTACTAAGAACATAGCGTACAAATGGCGTAAATATATAGTTAGGCATTATAATTAGGGCCGGTTTCATAAGATCTAATTATAGCTTTTTTTATAGTACACGGGGAGAGACGAGCAATCGGAGCGTTGCAACGACTACCGACGCCAATGTACATCAGCGTAATTATGCCGATGCGTTGTCTACCTTTCATCCCCCAATGGGCCGTTGCATTTATTAGCAGCTAATGGAACGTTAGTTGCTAATAAATTATTAATTTCAGTTTCCGATTAGAAGGAACTGTAAAATTAACTTAATTAAGATAAATAAAATTAACTTAATTAACTTTTTTTTTTCGAAGGGACCTACTACTGATTGGCGGCACTTGGCCAGCCCTAACAGTTCGACTGATTACGGAAGACTTTTTGTCTTCTGGTTATAGGTAGACGATAGGGGGACAGACTCCCCCCCCCCTCCTTTCCCGCAGATGGGAAGAAGCAAACCGGAATTTTAGTGGACTCAAGGTGGACACTGCATGGACTATATGCATGGTAGTTTTAGTGGACTTAATTAACTTAGTTCGAGCATCAACTAGTATTTCATCGTATCTAGGATAATAATAATAGATTTTTAAACGCATAAAAGCATCAGTGGCGTTTTGTCAACTTCATGCAAATGTCAAATTTAGCTAACAATCAAACATCGATAGTGTATTACTTAACTAGTAATCACTATGATAGTAATCATTGAAACTGGCCCTAAATCTACAACTTAGATACACTTTTAGTGTCACATAAGTATTTCATTCAGAATGCAGGTATTGATTTAGGCTTTTATTTGCAAATGTACTGATCCATTACCATGCATAGATTATTCATAACAAATATTTGCCTGCACTCTGGATAATGAAAATCCATTAAAGTAAGCTACTATAGCACCTATCGCGCGATCTCTCAGTGTCGTGTGCATATAATTTTGAACTATTCATCACAAGGCATCTGTCTATACTGTAGACACATTCCGATGTTTTCTTCAGGGTTTTGCTTCTCAGTCGGCGGTCCGAAGTGGACAGACACCCCGAACGGTATGATCGAGGTCTGTACGCTGCACTCCTCGAAGCTCAGGCCCGGACAGAAGTTGTTGCCGCAGTGATAAGGGTCACATACTCCGAGCCCTAGACCCTGGGAAAAAAGGAAAGTGACAAACACAGAAAGACAGAGGTAAACACATGGGACCCTGCTTTTTGTGTGTGTGCCTAACATAAGCAGTGATGACCTTTAGTAATGTATACTATCATGTTTATTTTTGTCCAGGCAAAGGGTAAAGATTGTCCAGGCAAAGGGTAAAGACTTTTATTTCATTTACAGTGGATATCATCATTTCGTCCTAGCCGTCCAGACCACTTTTGGACCATTGAACATATTTATTTTATCGTATAATTGACTGGCGCACTGCACCCTGATTCTGCTCATATATCCACATCCACATATGTAAACACATAATTTCCTGGTAAATGAGTTCTAGCAAATAAATGAGAATTGACGGAGAGCGTCAATTAGAATTGACGGAGAGCGTCAATTAGAATTGACGGAGAGCGTCAATAAGAATTTATCATCATCATTTTAAATGATAAGGAGAAATTTTAATTTAAACAATACTACTACTTTAGTATTATTTTCTTCGTCCTAGCCTAATCGCGTTTCTATATCACATAATATCGAAGAACTCATTGGTACACGACGGGGTTCGAACCTGGACTAGCCGAGCGGACGTCAGAATTCCACTCCCGATTGCGTGTATCGAGCTTTATGATCTGGTCCAGAGTCTCGCTGGACGGACCATACTTGGATATTGAACATCACCATGTTATTAAGGGGCCTAACTACCATCTCAAGAATGGTATCTGGTTACATTTTGCCGAAGTCTTGATGACTTTGTAGAAAAAATGGAGTCCTGTGATAAGGAGATAAATATTGTAAAAAAGAAAAAAAATTTTTCTTTGTTACAATATTTATGGCAATATTATTACAATTAGGACATAGGCTACTCTTATTAAAAAAATGAATGGTCATGTTTATAGAAATACCTGTATTCGTCAAGCAAAGACATACTTGCAGAAGAAAGTGCTCGTTTTCACTAGGTATGTATATTCTGTTGGTGTGTCATTACCTGCATCATCAAGACCAAATCCTATCTCTAGATCTGATTCTAATGATACTTACATAAACAAAGTATTCATTTTCACAAGGTATAGAAATTCTGTCCGTGCACCGCTGGCGGCCATAGCTGGAGGCGGCGGGGCCCCCGTAGCCGAGGTACTGCAGCGTCTGCGGGTCCAAGTGCTGCAGGTAGGGGGACCAGCGCGCCGCGCGACCCTCGCTCTCGCCCCACATCCACGAGGGAAAAATGTAGCTCCATATCTAACAGTTTATTATTATTTTCTTTTATAGAATAGGTGGGCAAACGAGCAATCGAGACTTTTTACGACTTCCGACGCCCATGGATATCCACATAATTACTATGCATTGCCCTCCTTAACTACTTCTACCTGAAGAGTAGCGATGAATGGGCATAAAAAGTGATCATTCTTTGAATAGCTTTGTTTTCAGATAACGAAGGACAAAAAATAGTATATGTTAACAATGTTATTAACACAAGCAAAAGATGAGTAAAATCAATTCCACTGGCTTATTTTTCAGGCTCCCGTACATCTAAATTGGGGGGGGGGATGTCTGTTATGAGGGGGAAGGTTATAATCTATAGGAATAATATAGGAAAGTCGGAGCTAAGAGTTGAATGAAAATCCGACAGAAACGCAAACCTCTGGGGATACCTCGGGTTTTTTCAAAATGCTTTAATTTTTGTTTTCGACACAACAAAAGTAGTATTTTTTAAGTGATCATTGCTTCATTGCAGCCCAATTGGGGCAACCAAACAAGTTATTGGCGTTAGGAGTCGTCCATTAACTATGTGAGGCGTCTTTGTCCGTTTTTCGACCCACCCAAACCATGGTGGCTACCTACATTCTCCCCCCCCCCTCCCCATTGCAGTAGTGGTGGGGGTGGGAGATGCAATATTGGGATGGATTTGTATAAACTTATTGCATTACTGGTGTTGTAAGCACCACGGACAGCTTCCCGGCGGCCGTGCAAGCCAGTGCGTTCGCTGAGTGGTCACGCGGAGGTTGTTCACACAAAGCAACTGCCGTTTTTGTGAAGAGTGTGAAGTCTCGCGTGGGCCGTCATGGATGGCGCACGCAAACCAAGTGCACCGAAGAAGCCGGCGACGCGCTCGAGGTCGACCTCGCGATCTCGCGCGTCGAAAACTCCAGGTGCACCGTCCAGTAGAACGCCGCCCAGCCAGAGTTCCGGGAAGCCAGGGTCAAGCATGCCTCACGGAAATGCGTTGCTGGCATCGGGGCGGAAGGAACTGATCCCTCCACCCGGATGAAGTCAGGCGGCGCCCCTCGGAGAGTCCGGACCAGCTCCATCCGGCATGGGGCACGCCTCCGAGACGACGCCTGCAGAATACGCCTTCTGCCTGCAGGATGTGAAAGTGTTTCGCGCCAACCGCGAAACTATGAAGAAGAATCTCCCCGCGAGAGATACAGGGGAATAGTGGAGGTTTCCCCCTATCATCCTCCGCTGGTAACACAGCCTCTTCATCACTGCACGGCGACACCACGTCGAGCAGCAGGGACCCGAGCCCGATCCAGCCGCGGCCGACGCCAATTGCACCAGCGCCGCTGGCACCCGCGCCGCTCGAGCAGCGCAGCCCGCCGCGAGATCCACGTATCAAGACCGCTGCGAAGCGCACGAGTCCTGAGCCGGAGCCCACCGTGCCATCGACCAGTCCACCTACAAAGCGGTATGTAGACATAGCTGCAACCGCATCGACTTCTGCATCCACTTCCCAACAGGCGCCTGTGGCTCGTTCATTCCCGGCCGCACAGATGTCTATGGAGACGGACTTCATGTCCATACTATCCCGACCCACCTTACCGGCCGAGAGCGAGACGGGAGATATTGCTGTCATAGCCGCCAAGCCACGCCCGCATGGCATTTCGGCATGGCGCGGCCACAAGGGGCCCGCGCATTGCCATAGGTGCCAACAATTCCGGCACTCAAGCGCCCACTGCCATAGCCCGATAGTTTGCGTGCAATGCGGCGGTGGGCACGCCGCACGGGACTGCCCACATTCGAGAAAGGATGCAGCCATATGCGCCAACTGCTCCGCGAACGATCCCATCCCTCGAGGCCCGGAACCGGCAACGCCACGGAGGAAGAATAAAAGACTGAAACCGAAGGTAGACTGCCCTCGGAACCGTCACGCCAATGGACTCCGACGGCGAGATGGCAGGCGACACCCAGACTGTCGCTCCGGCTGCGCTCGTTGAGCAAGCGGCCCCGCAGCCGGTTAGCCGCTCAACCCGTCGCGCACCACCGCCAGTCTTTGGTCCCAGGCCAGTTCACTAACAATCGAATTTCTCACCGCTATTAACAGCGGATGTCCACTCCTCACCGCCTTGAGACGGGTTCTCCCAGGCGTCCTCCTGTTGATTCAGGAAGTCTTGCAGCTACCACACCTGTTTGGTGTATCTATATGATCTCCCTACTAGCGCCAACGCGAAGAGATATCGCCGGTATCACTGCACTAATATAATAATGTTCGTGAATGCCGGCGATCTCGCCGTTCATTCACTTCCCAGACAGGCGTGTATGACCCTTCATACACGTCTCGTGGCACTCTCTCCCGCCATGCAGCCATATCTCTTTTCTCTGTTTTTCCCCTTATCCAACCACTCAGCCGTAAAGCCACCTAGGTCGCAGGTCACCATCTGCTGGGCCTTCACTGGGTCAACCGGTGATCTCACCCGTTAGGAGCAGACCGCCCAAGTCCGACCTCAACAGGGCGGTGGATACCGACTGAGTGGGTTCTTTCACTGACATCGATCAAACCCAAGGCCCGTTCCGTATTAACGGAATGCGGATGAACCTGCTAGTAGGGAGCCAATGCTCCGACCTAGCTTACCCGGACCCCTAGCGGGGCCCGTGTGAATTCATACCATCAAGGCCAGCTTAGTCTTTAAAACTATGAATTGGGTCATGAATGTGCAGTGTTAAGTTGCAGAGCAATGCTATTAATACTGCACTAATGTAACCCCTACAACTGACCAATTACAGTTGGCCAGTTGTAGGAGGGACTGAAAGGAGGGAAACGCATCGGCTCGAAAATAGTGCAGATGTCTATGTATGTGGTCGTCGGTAGAAGTCAGAAGGCTCCGATTCCTCGTTTACCCCCTTCATTATTAAGCAAAGGAAATGGTCCACACGATTGTACTCTGCAGCTTTTGTCATGCCATGTTTTTTTCCAAGAAAAAGCATGTGACTATACACTGCCTAGTTAATGTTCACTTTCACACTAGAAATTATTCTGTATGATAGAATAATCTCTAGAGCCGCAATTGGACCGAAGATTTCTACATACTAACTTACCCGAGTCATAATGCCTGGTCTAGTCTGATTTGTCGCTTGAGCTTGGTCTATTATAAGTGGTTCCTGGCCGGAACCCTCCTCATCATTTTCAGCATCCGCTGGCATCACCGACAGCATTGATGGTGGCATCGCTGTAACTTTATTAAAGACATTTTATTTAATACGACGCGAGTTGCGAATGATCGGATATTTTTAGGACACGAAAGTCTCTCCGTATGTACGTAGCAAACGTTACAGAATTTTGTGTCATTATTATCTGAAAAAAATTTGGGGACCGCGTGCTACCGATAGAACCCCGCGCGACTAGAGACCATAGAGGCGCGTCAGCTGTACGGGCGATTTGCAGCCCGGTGTGGTTAACCGTAAGAATTTCTAAGACGATGGGGACAAACTTTAGGTATCTACTTTTTTTTACATATTCAGAATCTGTCTCCGAACTTTGTACAGTGTCTTACAAAACATTCTGTATAACACAAACTACTCTTCACCTACATGCATAGCGCTCCGTAGAATTCGAGAAATTTGTCTCGTATTGTTGATCATACCTTCACGAGATCGGTCCATTGCTGGACATAGGCCTATTTCAATGAACGTCAAGATTATTATTATTAATTTTTATTATTAATACGCCTCTGTTGTACGGGTACGGTACGGGTGTCGCCTGGTAAGACCGTTAACCGCGTGGGATCCTGGGTTCGATCCCTAGGTTGGGCAACTGTTATTAAAATGTTTCCACTGCTGGACTTAGGCCTCTTTCAATGAACGCCAATATGACCGATCTCCTGCTACTCGCATCCATCCCAAACTACTGCACGGAGATCGTATGCTGTATATGCTCAATATGATGTGTATTTTTTATAGCATAAGGAAACTAACAATCCCAGCCTTTTGATGACTACCGACGCCCATGGAAATCCGCATGATTGTTACGCAGATGCATTGCCCTCCTATCATCCCCCAATGGGTCACCGGCTACTCAAAAACCGAATGAAACGCGACAACGACACTGTCACTTTACGCCGGTATCAAGTTAGCGAGAGGTACCTCCCCTGTCATGCCTGCCCAAGTCCGTTGCATAGGAGGTTTTACTATGCTGCATGGTACTACCTCTTCCTAGATACAAAAAAATATAAATTATATCATACTATCAGCTTTTTCTCATCTTAACGACGAGAAAAAGCTGGTTGAGGCAGAGATTCGGGAGACAGTGTAGTTCAATATACAACTTTTCATGCAGGCAGAGTTTTTTTTTTAGGATTTGTGGCAAATTAATGTTAATGATATAATATAATAAGATTTTTGTTAAAAAAAAAACTAACAAAGCTTGTTTAGAGGATAACATGATGAATTTATCACCGACCAATCCAACTAGTAACAAAATCACGTTGAATTTGTACTCTGACATACTAGATAAAATATGTTATAAGCAATCCCGGAAGATGTTACAAATAAAACCAAGTATGATTCAAGCAGTATACATATTCATATAGTATAAGCTACATACAATATTCAAGCTCAAACATGTTAAGTTATCATTAATAAAATATTAAAATAATAATACAATCATTAATTATTTATAATTCATGATTAATGAAACATTTTAGGTAAATGATTCCCATTGATTTGGCCATGATGGATGGGGTAAAATAAATTAAAAACCATTGGGTGTTGACATGTCACTCTGAACTGGTGGCTGAGTGCTTGTCGACACAGCGACCACGGGGGCCAGTCCGCCTGGGACGTAAACTGATGGGCCACCTGCGGTACCAGAGTCGGTTATAGCTCCCGCACTACTTACAGATGATAATCTTTGAAGTACACACATATTAAGTTAGTGACAGAACAAATGTTAGTCAAGAACTAAATCTAATGATCGCCCAAATGTTGAAATTCCGTCCGAAATATAAAAGCAATTCATTCGACTTCCTATAGCGTATTACTACTACTTCTGCAAGTTGTGCACGTGTGCACGCGTAGTGCGTGTGTCGTTTTATTTAATTTATTTATTTCTAATGTACACCAGTATCATAATATTATATTAAAATATTCCCTTCTTGCACCCCTTCCTACCGCGCAAAACAAATAAATACGAAGTTTTTCTTTCTTACACATACTTCCACCAACTATAAAACACATAGTAAGTTAGTAAACTTTTCTTAAACAGATATAAGTTCGAAAAAAATATGCTATTTAAGAACTTCACGTTTCAAAAGACTTTTTTCTTCTTTTTCCATTCTGAAAAGATTTTGTCTTTACTTATAGAACCTCACCATAGGTGTTGCCGGAACTGCCGTCCCGGACGCCTATCCTGAAGGAGCGCGGGTCGCAGGGCGAGTACCTGATGGTGCAGACGCCCGCGTTCTTCCGCACGCAGGCCCGGTACTCCTGGCCCGCAAGATG
>JAFELO010001094.1:20925-50654 GCA_017140195.1 Eumaeus atala | reverse complement strand
CGTAAATAAACTATCCTACGCATGCGCAGATGTATTTGTAAAATCTCGTGAACGCTGCCCAATCAAACCTACATTGTGCTGAATCTGCTGATACGTAACTCGCATTAAATTATTAACTTACATTAAATTATTTTTCATTGTTAACGTGTTTACGTTCGTAACAGTCATTAAATGTCGACGAGTTCTTTCTACATCCCGAAAAGTTAGTCAATCACGCCTGAATTCTTTATACCGATGGTCGTAAAAAATGAATTTCAAAATTGGATTGTGAATGTTTTGCTTATAAACAATTTTATTTTTAGAACAAATAATATTCAACCAATGACTCATACGTTTTTTTTCTCTCGCAACACTTTCCGAACGGTATGATACATACATGTTCCTACCCATTTACTTGCTTTCAAATAAAAGGAATAAATGTTAAATTAAAGACCATTTAATACTTTATATCTCTCTTTCTTAAAGAATCAAATTTAAAGTAACACTTTGGAACTATTGTAACAGTAACAGCAAGGCGTGGATGACCCATCTAGGCTGACTGGTGAATCATTTTCATCATTGAAGTAGGGTATCCAAATTATGGAGTATTATAAATATTTGTTTAACCAAAACATACTACAAAGTACTGGATTTATCCATATATAGACGCCTGAGACATGCATAAGAGGACAGACGCGTCATCAATCTTACGACTCCCTACCTCTACCTCCACGCCTACCCAACACAACAGCTTTTAATGTACCAAAACTACAATGTCTTACATCTATTAGTGATGAAAATATCTCACCAGTCAACCTGCACATTAGACACGGCATACGTATGGGTATTCTGTTTGTGTGTGGCACTGATGACAGCAGTAAAGCTCGCTCTATTTGCCAAATGAAGAGTTTATCGTCCGTTTTACGACGAGCAGGCAGTTTATGATCAATATTTAAAACCTTCCTCAGCGCTGCGCTATGAACTAACCCCATGTCCCTCCTATAAAGAACTTTTGTTTAATCAGTAGCCCTCCTTTAAGAAGGGCCCAATGTACGTACGCACGCTCATTAGCCGTTATCTGCAATTCCTTGTTTTTTTTTGTTCGAAGGGTTTCTATGTGACTGCCGATACACATTAACATCCACACGAAAAATGATTGTGCGTCTAGACACATTGTCGTTTTTTACGTCGTCCCACCAATATACTCCTCACATACACCATGGAACGTGATGGTAGAGCCATCAACTTTTAAGGTGGTATCTCATAAGCAAGAGGTACCTGGCCATGCCCGCCCAAATCAGCTGCAATACAGTATTGCTCATTGAAAGAGGAAAATTGATTTTGAATATAAAATCAAAAGACGGTACTATTTAGGTACCTGGTTATGTCGGGCCGATTCGGCCGCAATAAAACATGACGCCACCTCTCAGATATAACAGTGAATAAAATTACACTTACCGTTATCAGCAGTGAAATACTGCAGACAGTTATGTGGCGCGGCGTACGCGAGTGGCATCTGGGTGATGCGCAGCAGCCACAGCCGCGGCTGGTCGCGGCCTCCCCGGGAGATCACCACCGGGATGGACCTGGACTGTGGCAGCTCTCCTGCCTCACGACTCTCGCTCACGGTTGGCAGTGTATAGTATACTAGAAGATATTTTAAGTAAAACTTCTTTAGTGGCTTAAAGTAGAAAAAGAAAAGGATAAAAATTTATGAGTTTGCAACAGTAGTACAACCAAGAGGACGTACGCGTACTCGTAGGACAGGCACGTGGGACCACGCTCCCTAATAGTGCAGCTTCACTACGCCACTAGCGTGTGTTACACTATGAACACTTTACATTTCTCTATAGGTGGTAAAAGAGCAGTCGAGGAGCCTTTTCGTGACTACTATCGTATGGAGATTATAATTTCATTCCTTCACCCAACCCCCACGCCACGGCAAAATCTATTAAAACGTAGGGGTACGTCCACGGTGGTGCTGGCCCTATTTAGCCAGCAACCCCTTACTGCACCGGTCTTAAAAAATTCTCCGTGAATCCTGTATACTCACAGTGCTGACCGTGGTTCTCTCCGCACAAAGTGAAATTGTTCTCTCCCTCTCCCACAACCATGTTGTCCTCGTCGCACTCGCCGGTCAGCCGATTCGGTTGTCCCTGCAATAAATAGTACCTTTATAATAAAACCCTGCCTGTACAAGTACCCTGCAATAAATGGTACATACGTATGACTTCAGTGAAGCCCGATGGAATAACCAACAATGCGCTGAAACAGCTGCCTCCCGTTATTATACACCTCCTAGTGTGCATTTTTAATGCCCTTCTGGCGCAATGCACTTTCCCAGACGTATGGAAGGAAGCCATAGTGATCGGCATACACACACCGGGGAAACCCCGGGTGGAGCCCACTAGCTACCGGCCCATAAGTCTCATAAGCTCGCTAGGTAAAATCTATGAAAGTATATAAGAGAGAAAAACCTATTCATAGACGAGCAGTTCGCATTTCGCGACAGCCACAGCTGCCCAGTATACCAGTTAGGACTGCCTGACAGGCTGGTACTGATAGTAAAGCTACCTAGCGGACAGGCAGTTCCGCTACAGAGTGGAGGGCACCCTGTCCCCCTCGTCTCCTCAGGACCGGTTGTCCGCAAGGATCGGTTCTCTCTCCCACCCTCTGCAATCTGTACACCAGCGACATACCGCGACACCCCAGCGTCCAGCTGGCGATGTTCGCGGATGACACCGCACTGTACATTAGATACCTCCCCAACTACGGAGCCAAACTTCTCCAAAAAGCCGTCACCGAACGCGGTGAATGGTTCTTGAAATGGAGAATAGATGTTAATGCGGAGAAGAGTAAGTCCATACTCTTTTCCCTAAACCGCCCCTCGCATAGACGAGGTAACATGCCTCCCGTCGTAACGAGATACCTAGAGCAGAGACGGTGAAATACTTTGGAGTGACTCTCGATAGGTCGATGAGCTTCAAGAATCACATAGATAACGTTCTGAAAAAGGCACGATATGTCCTTTTTAAACTTTATCCTCTCATAAACAAAAAGAGCAAAATGGCGTATAGACATAAGCTCACTTTGTGTTACATGCATTCGACCGATCTTGTCATATTGCAGTGCAGCATTCGCGCACATATCCCCTACCCAAATAGAACGTTCGCAGAAAATGCAAAATAGATTCTTACGCATGCAATTGACCTCGATAAAAGGACACTTCAAAGAGCTGTCTCAAAAGTTCTTTGACCGTGCCCTTAATCACAAAAATAAATTAATCGTTCAAACGTCGGAATACGACCCGACGTTATTAACCGACTCCCATTACCGTCGGCCGAAGCACGTATTGCACGACGCCGACGACGCGATCGCGATAGCAGTAGCAAAGTCCGTCCAAGAACACAAGCAAAGAAACACCAAGACACAATCCCGCAATAAAATTCCAATAGGGCCAACTAACGGATAGCAGTTTTTAGTCGGTAGTAGCTATCGCTTTGACCTGAGCCCGACACACACTTCAGGCCCCCTTGGGCCGGCTGGATGGTGCGTAAATGCATTTTTCCTGCTAGAACCAATACGATATACACCGCTCGTACCGGTCGAGCGATGAAATCTTACATATAGTGACACAGTTATAACGTATGACTGACAGAATGTCAAACTCACACACCGCTTACGGTAACGAGCCCGGGTTCGAATCCGTAAGTCGAGAGCTTAGATTGATAGAAATAAAATAACGCGACTTTAGAGAGCTCTAATAATAACTAAATTAAGAATACGGCTTTTGCCGATTTATAGCGCAAATCGACCCCCTCCGTCAAAGGGGGGGGGGGGCGAGGAGGCCGGCCTCCTCAAATAAGCCAAACACTAAACGAGCTCAATTATCCTTATCCACGACACCGCAACTAAAACGGCATCGTGCGCGCGCCGTCCCACTATAGTGGGGAGGGGGACCGCTTCCCCCTTTTAGGTCGCAAAAATAATCACTATAGGCTACGCCCACTATCAACCCGGTTCATCTCTTCCCATCTGCGGGAAAAGAGGGGGTCTGTCCCCCTATCGTCTCCCTAAACCTGAAGACAAAAAAGTCTTCGTAGTCAGTCGAACTGTTGAGGCTGGACGAGCGCCGCCAACCAGTATTAGGTCCCTCCGAAGAAAAAAAAAACTTCAGTGAAGGATAAGCCCGGTGCATATGCATGGCTGCATATGAGGTATGTGAGATTTTACTGTTTTGATTACTGTCTCTTACAAAACAATACCAAGTATGTATTTTCGATACTTATAAAACATATATCTCGGTTACAATATCTAAAGACCTGACATCAAATCAGCGCTCTGGTACAATGCGCCGACGTACTCTTGCAGCAGGACGGGCGTGGGCATATAATAAGGGAACGGGGAGAACTTCATATTCGAGCAAGGTTCACGGATAATATGATATGTGGTTTTTACTTATAAAAACTAAAGTACTTAAAAATTAGGTAACGATATATTATCCTCAATCATTACATGACAATTAGATTAAACTAGGCTTTTAAATTGTATGATAAATCCTTTGCAAGTCAACCCAGTATATAACTATTTCACCTCAAATTTCAACGACAATTTTAAACATATAAAAATCCCTATCGACTATTTGGAACACAAACGAACAAGAGTATACGGCTGAACAGAATCTTAAAAGAATTTGGCAAGAAATGAATTTCTCTTATCCAAATCGTTTAGGATGTTTATTGTTGCGAATCATAAAAGTAAATTATTCGTGTAAGGAGGTATTAAGGAGGTGGCGCAGTAAATTAGGACGAGCGCCTTAATGCCTTCTGTTAATAGAACGAATTCGTTGTTAAGCTGTACTAACGTGTCCGCCCAGCCCCTTGATGCGTTTTGATCGTACGATACGAGTTGACGTATAAACATATACTTCGGCTTCTTAATCACACGGAATCCGCAAAAGTTATAGATAGGAACCGTCTCAGTACAAGCTACGACATGATTTTTTATCTGTAGCCTATTCGAATCATATATGACCGTCGAGGGATCAGCCATTGGCGTTCAGTGTTAGAATCGTAAATACTGGTGATGATGATGTTAAGGTATCATTTGATACCTATATACCTAATAATTGGGAGAGTGATATTGCAGATATTGTATAGTGTAAAACGTAACCGGCTATTATGGCGTTCTTATTTTGGGGATTCCCCTTTTCACCGTAGTCGTCTTTATCTGAAATAAAATCTTGGACATAACACTCGGCATGGAGCCTCCCTGGTCTGTAGTTAGTTTAGGACCTCGTGTATCAATGTATGTCTTTCAGTGTGTTTTTTTATTTTATGAACACAGTTTTAAGATCGTCCTTCATGCTCTTTAAGTAGATGAGGTAATACGACCGATTGGCTCAATTGGTGACGTGGCGAGTGCGATATTCGTATTACGACAATGGTTGCGGTTGCCAATCTCACCCAGGTCCTGATTGTTTCTATATGTACAATATTACATATGTATATATTAAAAATCTTGAAGTTATCAGGAATATATTTCCATTGTACCAGTAACACAAGTCCTTGAGATATTTAGCACAGACTCATTTAACGCCCTAAACTAATGTCGTATCGTAAGATGTTGAGAGACCTCTGCAAACGACGCCCGAGATATTTCTCAGATGGTCCCCTTTCGTTAATGTCGACGTAATGATTATGTCACAAGTTGTTCTCATGTGACTTTTATTTATTTCATCACTTTCGGGCCATTTACTCACGATACAAATGACTTTTAGAATCTTTACGAAGCTGGTGATGGAGAGAACAACATAGCTACAAATACGTAGTATTTCTACACAATTTGCGTATATGACTCACGTCAAAATCTAGCCTCGAATGCGTGATGCAAGTGGCGTGCACATCACATTACAAAATATCGAGTACGCGTGTGTTGTGAAGTTCGCACACACGTAGTTGTATCTCACTCACGATGTTAAACTGCAAGAAGTCTATGCGGAGCTGCGTGATGCCGGCGTGCGATCGCTCCACGTGTATCGTGCAGTTGTCGTCGCCGGCCCACAGGTCGGGGAAGCCGGGCGACTTGAAGTACGTGATGTTGTTCTGCACCAGCCCGCCGCAGGTCACCTCGACTGGAAACACAGTATCGATGTATAGATTTAGACTGAACTGGTTACTACTAGGCAAGCATGATCAAAAAAATAAATAGTATAAGGGGAGATTTTTTTTGATGTGTTTTGTTCAGCATTGCCGTTAAATTGAGCTGAGGAGGTACCTTTCGCTCAGACGCACACCGTCTTCCAGTGGCAGCTACGCTAATGCTTTTCGTGTAGTTTATAAGTAGCCGATGTACAACTAATTGGACGGGGAAAAGGAGGGCAACGCATCTACATATGCGGATGGGTACTCAACATATCTGGCTCGCTTCGCTACACTATAATAAGAGCTATCGAAGCATTGTGTACACTGACTCGCATTGATATCCATATAAATGCTATACAGATATGATGCGGAGCTTCTTACCACAAGTATGGAGGGGAGGACCCCTCCGGGAACTGACAAATTGCTAGTAACGCCACGGTGTAGCTGTCACTGTGCGGCATCATGGCGAACCTGTCCGGCCCGCCAGACCAATCGCCTGCAAATGCTTGTACCAAATGCTCCTTGTAGCAAGTGCATCTTGACTAAACATATGCCAGCCCTAAACCGCTGCACAGTTTATCACCTCTGAGTCTAACGGGCGCTTGTCTGCGCTCTTTGCAATAAAAATACGTTTTAATTTTACCTTCAACGACCCCTCAGAGAGTAGGTCGTTGAATAAAATTTACAATTTCGTTAGAGTTGTTGTTGGTCTGTCCTCGTCCCTCGGGCACTTGGATTTGAATTCTAGGAGCGACACAATATTTACTTTCCTGCCTTGGGTTCAGAATCTAAGCGAAATGTTTTTAGTTCTTACTTTGAGCAGTCAAGACAATGATACCCAAAGTCCTGCTAATATTATAAATGCTAAACTTGATCTTTATGATTAAACTTAGCATTTCGTCAACTTCGTTATTAAAAATCCATTACACGAATTTGGTTGATTGTTTCAGAAATTTTGAAAAATATTATATTTTGTCATTTGTTAAATAAAATGACGCCCTTGGTGTATTATTATTATACACGGGTGAAATCGCGGGTGATATGTAATATATATATATTATAAGTTATACATGCATGTAAGTACATAATTCAAACTTCTAATTTGAAAATGATACACGTTGGAAAAATAATAGGGTATTTCTGTTCACATTTAATAGTTTACTCGGACAAAATTAGGTGTGCATTTTTTTTTTTACCCCACCATGGTTCAAGCCTTGTCGTGGCGGTGGGGCTCAGTAGCCTGGGGCTATCCGAGACACCTTGGGCGAAGCCAATTGAACCGAGGAGGTGGCGACTCTTAGTACCCCTCCTATAAGAAGAAGGGACTAAAGAGCAGGAGGAGATACCGTTCTTTGTACCCCTCATATAAGAAGAGGGGACAAAAGAGAAAAATGTGGCGGCGCTTTTGCGCACGGGACAAGGGGCGAGGATGGGAACCTCACCCCATTGCACTGTCCCAAAGTCGGTGGGGTTGTCCTGTGGTGCGGGACAACCCCATCTGTGACGGTGGCGTCGGTCTCTTCGGGGGCTGATGCCGTCGAGGTGCCCTGATGATTTGTTGTTCCGGGGCACCTCATCAAAGGCGGCACTGGTGGCACTCGCGGTGGTTTTTGTGGGTATTCGGCACTATATAATGTGCCGCGAGCCCCACACACCACTGGACCCCACCCAGGGCCAGTGAGGGCGCGTAAATGCGTTCCCCCGCGCCAAAAAAAAGAAAAAAAAAGTGTGCATTTTTTGGTAAATAACAAGTTGATACCTAACATTCGATAGGATAAGTATCGTTTTTTTATCGAATATTGCTCGTTAATTAAAAATATATCTCCATTTAACACTTTTCAATATTAGCATTATTCAATTTTACGTAAAATAACAACAATTACAGACGTTCATGCCAGCCCCCTAATGGGGTAGGCAGACAGAACGGGCTGCCATACATCGCGATCCTTACATACGTCAGTTTTTCCCGTTACCGTCGGCCCAAGCACGTACTGCACGACACCGACGACGCGATAGCCATAGCAGTTGCTAAGTCCGCCCTTACACACAAGCAAAAACACACCCAGACACGCATCCGTAGCAAAATGCCAATAGGGCAAACCCACGGATAGCAGGTTTTAGTCGGTAGTAGGTAGTAGTTATAGCTACACGACCTGACCCGACAAACTCTTCAGGCCCCCTTGGGTCGGTTGGACAGTGCATAAATGCATTCTCTTCCTGCTAGAACCAATTCGATATACACCGCTCGTACCGGTCGAGCGTTGAAACCTTACATATAGTTACACAGCTATAAGACATATGACTGACAGAATGACAAACTCACACATCGCTTACGGAAACGAGCCCGGGTTCGAATCCGTAAGACGTGAGCTTAGTAGAAATAAAATAACGCGATCTTAGAGAGCTCTAAAAATAAAAATTAAATCATTATCACGGCTTTTAGACGATTTGAAGCGCAAATCGACCCCACCCGTCAGAGGGTGGGGGAGGAGGCCGGCCTCCTCTGACAAGCCAAACGAGCTCAACTTTTCCTAAACACGTCCCGTAACATTAAACGGCATCGTGCGCGCGCCGTCCCACTTGCGTGGGGAGGGGGACCGCTCCCCCTTTTCGGTCCCAAAAATAACCACGATAGGGTAATGTCCACTAAAATTCCGGTTTGCTTCTTCCCATCTGCGGGAAAGGAGGGGGGTCAGTAGTAGGTCCCTCCGAAAAAAAAAATACGTCAGTTTTACGTTATTTATATTAAGTTATAATTTTACGTATAAGTAGGTATTTCAATATTTTTTCGATGGGCTACGTTTTTAAGTAATCGTTATGGAATAATAAATAACGAAATTGCAAAATATTAACACAAAACAATTTGTAAGGGCTTTCATACAAACATTAGAATAAATACACACATACATTTGTATGTATACAAATGTAATAATTAATTAATTCTTAAAGTCGGTTCAATTTTTGGATCGTTAAGGTGATCACATAGATGTAATGATTATGAGAAGTGAGCTGAACACTCCGACACTACGAGTACCACGCCAACATGCGCCACTAATAGTACAAGACCAGCACAAACACTGCCTACACTATGAACTAGTAATTATTTGCTCAACATGGCAGGTCCCACAAACCGGTTAGCAAATTTAAATACAGGTTCACGGTTCATTAATGAAACTGACCACAATCCTAACCATAATATTGAATAATTAATTTACATACAAATTACTTTAGACCTAATTATAATAGTTAATAATTTCAGGAAATATACCTTACGTAATCTAAAAATTACATAAGTAGCTTTCAAACTCAGAACTGTCAGTAAAATTGACCAATTACTCCAACATACTCACCATCTGTGACCAGTTACATCCTTTTAACTTGAAATGTGCATCCATTAAAAAGGATCTTCCTTGCATGGTGCACCAGCACAATGGTTGGCTAAATTAGCGGCATGTGAAAAAAATGGGAACTCGTAAACTTTATTCATAACAATATGGTAGTTAACTCTCCCCGGCCCACATGCTACAACATTCTATATTTTAAACATCAGTCGGTACAGATTTACAACTAATAAGGCCCTGATGACAATATATTTGATAGTACGTCCATTTGCCATGTCAGAATACGTCCGGCCTAATTACTATCATTTGAACAAAAAGGTTTTTGAAAAAACACACCACTTAACCAATAGTGAGCGCTAAACGGCCGTAGTAATTGGGTCATTGCTCCTGGCCTAAAAGTTGACATATTTCTGAAAGCCCCTGCTCAAAAAAGAAGGGCCACCAATTATGTAATTTTTTGCTATTAAATTTTTCCAGGCGCAATTATATTATAATTTTCTGTATGGTAGTATTAGTAGTACAGTAGACACGTCCTGAATAAGTTTTAATGTAGTGATGATTATATAGATATATTGTAGACTATATTTATTTTTATGCTTATCAAAGTGGGCAGAGAGAGTTTGGAGGAAGTCCGGCAATGTCAACCTCTCTTACTTATTTCTACCTGTCGTTTTACTTTTCTAAGTGGGAAACTTTGTGAGTAAGGATGACTGTTTTTACTTTCAGCCGAACAGCGGAAAGTATTTGGGTGATGTATTAGGAAGACATCCCGAATAAATTCACAGCTTTAAATAAAATAAGAAAAGGCTTGGTTTGATCCATCATCATGTAGAATCATGCACATTATATGTATTCCCTGTTATGCGTGACGGCCTTGTTGTCTAGATGTAGATATATTCAACCATAGATCTTATGGGTCCGGGTTTCTAGTAGAGAATTATAGTCTATTATTCTATTATCTATTCCCATTCGTATTCTTTCATCAGCATTTTATTATATACCACTGAACTACATCCACAAAATGGAGGCCAAGACGATCCTATTATTCCTTATTTAACATAGATTATTAGATAACGCTTATAATTAATTGTCGTTTCGTTTGTGAACTTTTTTTAATAAGAACGTAAACGAGGGAAAAGTTATTAGCCGCTCGAAGTTTGTGACGGCGAATATTTTTTGCTGGTTCTTGTGACATAACTTTGTGCGGACCCTTGTTGTAATAAAAACATGGCCGCGATAACGTCTACTTGAAATTCAATGCTAAAGAAATATTGAATGATATTGGCGCTACGTTATTTTCTGGGAGGCGACGTCATGTAAATAACAGAATACCATTGTGATTGATCTACACTCAACCACTCTAGGAAGCCAATTAATTTACAACGTTCTAGGGACGTTATTCTCCGGTGTGTGACATCTACACCTTATTTTTATGGTATATGGGGAGCAACGAGCAATCGGAACCTTTATACGATAGTGATGCACATCATCATAATTACTGTGCGCTGCCCTTGTTTTCCCCAATGGGCCACCAGCTACTCACAAAGCGCACGAAACGCGACACTGGAATGATATACTTTACGCCGGTATAATGTGAGCGAGAGGTACCTCCCCGGTCGTGCCGGCTCATTTCCGCTCTAGGTCACAATAGGTTTACTTTCCTGGTCGCGCCAGCCCGGCTACTCTGTGCGCTATAAGTATATATCATCGGTACGAAAAATGGCTTACAGGATACAGAGAGTTGATCTGAATTATCTATGTATTATATTTTTAAATACAATTTCTTAAATAAAATAAATATTTTTGTTATCTTGTACCTGTAAGACTACGGCGCTCAGCATAGGACTAGACTGACGTGAGATAAGTCCACTCTTCATCAGGTCACAGTATAAAGTGCAAATGAGTAAATATTTCATGGAAATATATACAGTTGAACATAGCGTTATCATCATCATCATTATCAGCCCTTATCGGTCCACTGCTGGTCATAGGCCCCTCTCAATGTAAGCCCAGGCCGTAGCCCCGGCGCCGCTCGGCGGTCGCGTGATGCCCTCAGTACTCACACAGGCAGTAGACGCCCAGGCCGTAGCCCCGGCGCCGCTCGGCGGTCGCGTGATGCCCTCGGTACTCACACAGGCAGCAGACTCCCAGGCCGCAGCCTCGGCCCCGATCGGTGGACGCATGACGCCCTCAGTACTCACACAGGCAGCAGACGCCCAGGCCGTAGCCCCGACATCGGCCGGCAGTCGCGTAATGCCCTCAGTACTCACACAGGCAGCAGACGCCCAGGCCGTGCGCGCAGTCGCCTGAGGAGCGGCCGTCGCGCTGCCGACAGTCGTACGGGTTGAGGCAGATGCCGGCCTTGGCCAGGCTGAGCTCGGGCGGCTGGGGCTGGCACTCCCGCTCCCCGCCCACCGGGAAGAAGTTCAGCACTTTACCCAGGGACAGGAGGCCTCCTGAAAAAAATATGGTATTTTTTTAATTGTATGTATTAGCCGAGCGGCCAGTCAGAGCCTTTTGTATACAGAAGCGTTGCCTCTCTGTTCTCATCCCCCTCCAATGGGCCCCCGTTATGTCACGCCAGTGTTACGTAAGCGCATTTGGCTGCAATGCAGCAGTGGCGCCACCTCCTACAGGGATCCTGTTCGCCTTCTGAACATGTTCGTGTTATTACTTTTGTCAATTTCACTCTTAATACAACCACAGAAACGCTTTCTACCGCACTCGATTTAAACATAACCACAAATGTGTAAATAAATAAGCATTTCGAAAACAGGGAATAAATTTTGCTGCTAGATATTTTATTTATAGAATAAGGGAGTAGCGGAGCCTTTCGATGACTACCGAAACCCATAGACATCCGCATAAGTATTATGCATATACGTTGGCCTGCTCCCTCCTTAGTGAACACGAAAATCACACACTAAATGTAACGCAACATCATAGCTGTTACTTTACGGTATCCTGCGCTCTCCGGCTGTGCCGGTCCATTTCCGATGCAATACAGCATGGCACTACCTGATACTAAACTGCTTATGTACCTGAAGTGTTACTGGCTATAGAAACGCTAACTCCTGCACACGTGTTTGTCTGTACTTCACCCGGACGATGACACTAGAAACCGCTTGTATATATAATTTATTACAACACCAAAGGGAAAAAGAAAGTCCTTGTTTACTCCCAGGGGCATAAAACGAAAGCTCTCACAATAACATGTTATTTTTTCGCCTTTCCTTACAATGGGAATAAATTTTACATAACATAAGAATAATATTGTCTTAATACCGGATACACTTGGATCTCCTGCTGGCCGAACACGACTACGGTAGCCTTCTCTGTGCAGACCGGCCACGAACTATAGTGCAGGCGTGTGTACGAGCACATAAGTGCACTCTCTACTTCCTCTTTCGCTTATTCTGATGGGAATGGAGTCCTACGGGATAGACATAAGAAGACATCGATCATCGATCGATTAAATGACCCTTTAGGTACTGGGGTGAAACATAGCAGCCTGCCCTACCATGGACTGTTAAAATCGGCTACTTTGAATACAGAACTTGTGACATCAGGACATTTTTTTATAGTATAGGGGGCGACATACGAGCAATCGGAACCTTCGTACGACTACCGACGCCCATGAACATCAGCATAATTACTATGCCGATGCTATGGGATTGCCATCAGGCGATCCTATTCATCTCCTCGCTATAAAAAATCATAAAGCGCTTGAAAAATAGAATTGTATCTAAAGCCGCGATTCCATAATGTTGAAAGTCCGAGCACATTTTTGTTTATTCTCGAGCAGTGAAAGTCATCTGCGAATGGAATTCGGTTCCGATTTAATGGACTTAACCTTGATAACTCGTGTTTTATGTTTGTATCAATTATTTATGAGATCTCGGGGATATGTAAATAATGAATAAACAATTTGTATATATTAATAGCATAAGCCGATTCCGATCTTCTGCATAGGCACTTTGAGGCAGTATCGTGTAAGAGGAGAGGGAGTACTTCCCCGGTTATGCCTGCCTAATTCTGCTGCCATGTATCAAGGGCCTCTCTACCTCAAGGGACTACCTCTTACTAATTATGCGACAGTCAGATTATGTAGATCCGTCACCCTCCTTCAAATTCCTGAATTAAATTGCCCCACGTAACGCATCTGCTTAACCGGTATTTGTTCCCAATGTTGATTTTTCAAATTCAACGTGATTTTGTTACTAGTAGGATTGGTCGGTGATAAATTTATGATATTATGCTCTAAACAAGCTCTGTAGTTAAAATCTTATTATATTATATCATTAACATTAATTTGCCTCAAATCCTAAAAAAAACTCTGCCTGCATGAAAAGTTGTATATTGAGCTACACTGTCTCCCGAATCTCTGTCCCAATCAGCTTTTTCCCGTCGTTAAGATGAGAAAAAGCTGATAGTATAATATAATTTATATTTTTTTTTATCTAGGAAGAGGTAGTACCATGCAGCATAGTAAAACCTCCTATGCAACGGACTTGGGCATGCATGACCGGGGAGGTACCTCTCGCTAACTTGATACCGACGTAAAGTGACAGCGTCGTTGTCGCGTTTCATGCGGTTCTTGAGTAGCCGGTGGTCCATTGGGGGATGATAGGAGGGCAATGCATCTGCGTAACAATCATGCGGTTGCCCATGGGCGTCGGCAGTCATCAAAAGCCTTGGACTGTTAGTTTGCTCTATAGACTATTGAGTCTATAAAAATACAATTCCTTTCCTCGATCAAACACGTAGTTCCACCTGGACTCTCAAGTCAAGTCTCTTTTTATAGACTATAGGGAGATAAGCGCAGTCGGAGCCATATGGTGACAATAGACACCAACTAACATTCGCATATGCAGAGCAGCCCTCAAACCATACACTCAATGGGCCATACTTATAGATAGATATCGCATCCCATAGAGAGGTGGATCTTGTGCGAGGAGAGCCAGATCAATGTTCGTGCCATTGAATCAACCAGGCCATTGTAAAAACAAACACCCTCGGAGTAGAACAGACTATGGACCTGAGAAATTTTGCATTGTCCAAGCGTCTGAGTCCAACTATCTTTGATAAACACCTAATGCGACGAAATGGAATGACTCCTTACATAACACCCCAATTTGGTAACTTGTCCTTTTAAAATATCGAAATTCTACTTCTACCCGACTACAGGGAATATGTGACGTCACATGAAGCAAATTGGCGCTGTCTAGAGACATAGTAATGGAGAAAAAACCGTTTGTCTCTTTCAGTCGGTTTTCAGTTAGTTTTACGTAATAACGGTTCTCTAATTGATGTGAACGCATCGTCCTCCAGAATCGACTCGTCTCTCTCGCTCGCTGGCTGAGCAGATCCGGATCATTTCTGTCTCGGATGACGTTACTATGACGTAATACTTTTTCGTACATGCAACTAGCGTTATCGATTTACAAGAAGTTGTCACGTCAAATATATGTAAGAATTTAGCGTTGTAATAAAATATTAATATATAAAATATACATATTCTCTTATGCATAGAATACATTGAGACAAAGGAACAGTTGGAGCCACTATCTTTTCTGCTGACCATCAACGCCTATTATCTTACTAAGAAAAAATACAAAAGCGTTTCCTGTCTTCATGATATCCTCTAATAGGCCCACACGATCCGCGATATCACAGTTATATTACGCGCGTACCATGCGAGAGGTGCCCACTAGTCAAAGGATTTCTCCGTCACAAAAGCTCTCACACTCTCACATAACTAGGACGGGGTTCACTATACGCTTCAAAGCGATCCCAACTCGTTGTTGACTATTGTGCGATAAAGGATGCAACTTTAAGTGCCACTCAAAGCTAAGGAGGCGAAGCTCCCTTTAAGCCCTACGTTAGTCTCCAAAGCTTCAACATTACATTTAAATGTGAATATCTACTGCGACATTGATAGTAGTAGGTTTAGAAGAAGTTATTAAAATAAAAAATCTAAATATTTTATTCAAAATATTTTAATTTTTTATCGGCGGCCACTGGGGTTCATTAAATGTTTTTGTTGGTCGCTTTATTCTGTGAAAAATACGAGGTATTTTGAAATAAATCTTATTCTTCTATTATCATTAAGGTTCATTCATTAAATGCTAAGAGGAGTGTAAAAGAGGTCATTAATGCATAACAAAATATATCAGTTCACATAAACACAAAGCGAGTTTAATGAACTGATAATGCGGGCCCGCCATCAGCGGGACAGCGCAGGTGACCCACTGAGCCGCAACCTGTCTGAATGCAGGAATGCCGGCACATCTCCATAAAGGACAAGATGGGATGCCACGGGGGAATAATCACACTTTTACGTCACTATGTCCAGAAATAATCTCTCAAGTTATTAATACAATAGGTATAACTAATAATATCATAAATGTGAAAGTTGTCAGTACAAAAAAAGTTTTCAGTACAAAATGTAGATATAGATTGGGTTAAAAATTTACAGAGATCTATAGATCACAATTTAATATAACATCGTTTCAACATAGAATAGCATAAAAAATAAATATACCCTAATGTTAAAAAGCTGAAAAGTTCATTGTTTAAACGTGCTAATCTCAAGAAATACTGCCCCGATATGAAACATTATTTTATTGTCAGATAGCCCCTTTACGTAAGGAGTCTGTAAACAAAATAATCAAGTTACGGCGAATAGCTAGTTTTCTAAAGGCATAGAGGCATACGTGCACACAGATTATCTGTTCACAAGCTTACGATTGCCCATAAAACCAGAGAATATGGCCTTATTTTTATATCATAGCGGCACAAACGAACAATGGGAACCTTTTGAAGCTTCCGATTTCTCCTTTGTGCCTTTCCTCTCTATGGGTCACCGGCCATCAATATCTTAAAATATGCGACATATTTCTAAGGGTGGCTGTCTTCATTTCGTGATAAAGTTTTTTGCTGTTGGACAGGATTTCTTCGAAGTCTTTCCCTTACTGCTTGGACTACCTTTTTCGTAGTAACACAACATGAACGGCCAGATCTTTCTCCGTCACAAACAGAGGAAGTCCCATTGTACCTATTATAATTGTATGGAGAGAGCTTTAAAAATTCCATTTCGCTCCATACCTAAATACAACATAGTGATTCTGTTGCCTTTATCACCATTTTCTGCTCCATTTTAATATCGCAAAATATTGTACAATGTAATGGTGCCAAATTGAGAACACGCAATGAACGACCGTGTAAAAATACAGATTCCAAATTCAAATTTATGGCCAGATTAAGGATATATCATTTTCTTAATCTTGGATGTACTAGCACACATTTGCCTACCTCCTCGGGGATAACAGGCGTGAAGGTACTTCCTTTTTTTTTCTTAATCTTTTTGCACAGAATATTTGATGCTATGAAAACGATGTCACTCTGCACACGAGTTTTTCACGTCTTTGCGTTCTCTGATTCATTGCCCCAATCACAAATGTATAATTTTATTATGCGAGCAAGTGTGACTAGTCCCTTAACCACACGTTTCGGTATAAACGCATCTGCGGTGAGGCGAGCTTTAACGATGCTTTCTAAATCATAATGACGTGTAGAGTGAATTACTTGCGCTTCTGGTAACCGACTAAGAGGTGTAACCAGGGACCATTACCTCCTTAGTGGCATGATCATCATCAGCTGGCGACACTTTCGTAGCGCTAAAGTAAAACAAGAGCTAATACGATGGCAGCAATGAAACATGAGAAACAAAATGAAAGGAAAAAGGAATTATATTGATCGAAATAACTTCGTTGCTACTATCCATATTCCATTTTAACAACGATGAACATAGTGCGATAAATTGATGAAGCCATTCCTATTATATATGACACTTTGCTGTACTTACCCTGCTTACATTGCTTACGTCGCTTACGCCGCTGACATCGCTTACGTAGCTTAGGTCACTTGCGCACCTTCAACTGAGAATTATGTTCGATTGGAATAAAATCCAGTCGCGTGTTGCACACGCAAACCGTTTTTATTATGTTTATGGATATTTATTACAAAAGGTTTCGAATATTTTGTATATGATAAGTGGTTACTGGCGGTGGCCATGGATGACAATATTAACTTGATGTATAAGGCAATCAACAGGTGTAATTACGTGTACGTGTAGGTACGTTATACGACATAATGACGTATACGTATAGGTACGTTAAGCGACATAATGACGTGTACGTATAGGTACGTTATGCGACATAATGACATGTACGTATAGGTACGTTATGCGACATAATGACATGTACGTATAGGTACGTTATGCGACATAATGACATGTACGTATAGGTACGTTATACGACATAACCTCACTCGACTCACTCGAGAAACGTAGTTCTCATTTTGTTGCAGTCAGATAAACAGATATTTATCCTATTTATAAATATTTGTGGATAACATCCACGGTTTAACAAGTTATATGACATCCACCCGATGAAAACACACGCCGAGCTGGGATAGCGCAACGGATTTGCATACGATTTACGTTCCGGTTGAGATAAACATGTTAGTTTTAAATCACCGCGCCTCCATATAAATAGACGGCTCATATCATTTTGGGTACCGACACCAAACAAATTTTAAATTGTTTATTTTTCAGTAGAACATCTTTTTAAGTTTCGTAAAGTGTACACTGGAATTGCGGCATCCAAATAAGAGAAAGATAGAAAATTAGGTAGTCTTTAACATGCCCTTTTACCTCCGTACAAATTTAAGTAATTACCTTTATGGGAATCCATTCCCATGGATCGTATAAAAGTCATCAACTTTAAGGTTTTATTTTTATTATCATATAAGTGGGGTGCACCTCCCAGGTGGTGCGTGCCCAATTCGGCTGCAAAGCAGCACTACCTCTTACTGGAAACGCCACAGCAGTGCTATCACTTCACGCCAGTGTTATGTGCAAGCTTGTACTCCACCCGTACTGCCCCAATTCTGTTGCAATCCTCTACCTAAAGTTAAAAAATTGTAATATTCATTTTCAAATCATATACCTATTAGTTTTTGGATGCTCAAATAAAAATCGCAAAGTCATTTCCGGTATTATAAGATTCACTCTACAAAGTTGACATCACAAACACAACAATGTTTTATATTCCTGTATACATTTTTAATCCAGTACGAATATACTCTCCGTATTGATCAATCATAGCTTTGAAGCTTGCATAAAAATGCAATACGTTTGTGCTGAAAGGTATCCTTGGCACTTGAAATATTATTTTTGTATCATCAATATTTTTAGGAAGAAGTAGTGCCATGTTACATAGGAGGAGGTAGTGCCATGCATAGTGATTGACACTACGTCCTCCTATTCGGCCGGCATTTTGTAATTGGGCTGGCACGACCGGGGAGGTAACTCTCCCTCTCCTAATACCGCCGTCATATCTCACACTCACATGAAACCCACCGCTACAAAATAACAAATACACTGTGACGTTTCATGCAGCTTGTGAGTCTCCAGTGGTCCATTAGTGGAGAGCGGAGGGATGGAGCGCTACATATCTGCTTAAAAATTACTTGGCTGGCTTGAGGCGCACGCAGTCATCAAAACACATCTACTGCTCCTTTACCCACCTTATACTATGAAAGAGAATAAAGACGATTGGTTGTAAGCAATCCAATAAGATGGAACATGCAGATATAACGATAGGCCTCTAGCTGTACAATAAGATGGAACATGCAGATATAACGTTAGGCCTCTAGCTGTACAATAAGATGGAACATGCAGATATAAAGTTAGGCCTCTAGCTGTACAATAAGATGTAACATGCAGATATAACGTTAGGCCTCTAGCTGTACAATAAGATGGAACATGCAGATATAACGTTAGGCCTCTAGCTATACAAAAGCGCACAGTACGTATACTCTATACCCCACTCAAATTCTACAATTAGTATTTACATTTTATTGATGGGATATATGAAAGGCTTTAAACGAGCGAATGTAAATACTCCAGGCTGCCTGCTTGCATTGCTCTTGCAATCTTTTACTTTACTCAGTCTCTTCACAATTTATTTGATTGATTATCCAATTGTAACTCTTTTGAGTATTTTTTAAACGAGGCAATTCAATTGTTCGTATCACATAACATTTCGCCTCAGGAATAAAAAAAAATGAAATAAAACTTTTAATAACGATTACTATTTTATGTAATTGTAACTTTTTTGTACACCGTACATATGTGAAAATTCCTGTAATGTGAAAATCAACTTTCTCTTCATTTAGGCCCTTAATCTAATGCTTATTTACATATGATCTCCAAAACAAATGACAGAAAATTTATGTTTTTTAGATATGTAAATAAAATGTATGTAATAAAATTGACATAGACACATTTACAATATTTTTTAGCCTTTACTATTCTACCATAGAATGCTACTTCTTTTTTCTTAATGTCTTGAAATGTACGAACTGGGCTTGTACTAGTAATGAAATAAAGAAAATAAAACCGTTCTGAGCATTGAAATCGATAAATTCATCTTAATTTCCGCGGATCAAATTATTTAATCTCAACACAGCCAACATACGAAAATACTCGTAACACGAACGACGTCATCGACAAGAAAAAGTAAATCCTTCTTCCTTTTTTATTGGTTTTACAGCCAGTAAATAACTAATATTTTTGAGTAAGGGTAACGCTTGAGATAATAAAGTTAAAAGGTGGTTATCGAAGCTCTTACATATCCGCACTTTCTTAAAGCTTTGTAAGATGCGTTGCCAACTTTCACACCTTCCCCAACGAGCTATTCGAACTTCTCCCACAAATCCGATGAAGCTCAATGGTTTTCTCTTTGCTTCTAACAGTGCGTACCACCGAAAAAAAAACCTTTCACGCACTTACCCATTGGTGTTACGTGAGCGAAACAAAAAGTACCAGGCTTGCATCAATTAAGAAGACATCACCATCTGATAACACGCTCGCTTTCTATGGAGCCTCTACTTTCATAATAATTTTCCTTTTATAGACTCACATAAGTATAGTTACTATGTCATCATTAAGCCGTTCCAGTTGTTATAGAACTGGTGTCTCACACGGTGTAGACGTGCATTCATGACCATCAACCCTGATCAGTCATAGGCTTTTTCAATAATAACTAAGGCTGTCGATCCCTTGCCTTCTATCCTAGATCGGCTATTGCACCAGCGTATTCCTATATTATGTTATTTTGTAAGAGGTAGTGTGATTGTTGCATTGCATATAAATTGGGCCAGCACGATCGGAAAAGCATCCCTCATCCACAACTGTCGCGTTACATTCGGATTGCCAATTATTTTTTTACTGCCCCATGCTGAAGGAAGTGTCTAGTGTAACTTCATAGGTGATTACAGGACACGTCGGGCGACGATCGACGGTGAGACTGCGGTCGACCGACCGAAAAGAAGGGACGTGGCCCGCAGATGGGGAGGATGCATCTTGATAGTTATTACAGGTTAGCTAAGTAATTATGGACTGGTCACACACTTAGAAGATCAGATGGCAGATGGGCCACTATGGTTCTGGAATGGAGACCGCGTTTAGGGAAACTGTGTGGGAATTAGGGAAAGTGCTGGTCGACCTTTCTCCAGGCGGGAAGAAGATATCCGTACAGTAGCTGGTCCGGGATGGATGCGACTAGCAGGAGATCGGCCGTCTTGGCGTTCAATGAAAGAGAAAGAGGTACTGGACCGATAAGGGCTGATAATAATGATGATGATCATGAAAGAAACTATTATCATCTTTGCCGAGGGGACCGGGTTACTTCGCCCCCTCTCGAACGAGGAGGGCAGCTCAAGTGTGGCAGTTCAGTTGGCATTGCATTATCGTGAAGGCTGGAAGAGCTCATTGAGCTATCATGACTGGGGGAACCGTCCCCCCCCCCTTCCAAAACTGGCGTGTGGTACAGCTCGCGCGCGTTCGTCTTGGTTAACCTAACAGTACGGAGGTTTGATCATTGCAAGAGCTCGGTGGCGAATTTGGTGAATGGAGTACATTATGCATCTACACTGGCCTGTACAAGCAACGCATGTGCAAAACTGGTGGTGCGGATGTTTATGGGGGACGTTTTGCATATCTGCCAAGATATTTACATAGTCTATATTGTGATGACAGCTGATGCCTGTGTTAGACACATAGAATATCCAGTACGGCCCTGAAGGCCATGAGATGAGGACACCTTAGGTGTGCACCTCAGTGATGTGCTATAGCTTGCCCCTGTTACAATTTTAATTAAAAAAAAAACATTTCTTCTTCGCATTCGCGGCATCCTCTCGGGAAATATAGGTTCCCGGATGGTAAAGAAAAATACTATTTTATTATCATCTTTGATAATAAAATAGTATTTTTCTTTCATTATCATGATTCCGTCCTCTTCGACGAAAAAGTAAAGAATGTAATTTCTTCGATACAGAGCACACCTTCAGTCTAACAGTCAAAACGTAATTGCTACACCACCATACATGTAATACTCCTCGGCTAGGGTTCATCCCTTAGGATGGTCACATACCCCTCCATATGACATCCTGTCGTGAATCATCAACACATTGAAGTATATAGCACAACGGTAATCACTGAAACTTGCCTGTGCTTATAAAATGATAATAAATGTTGAAATTCACAGCTAAGCACTCAAATTAAATCAACCCTATAAAATTCGGCAACGGTAGCCCTTCCGCAACTAGCAGAGTCTTACTACGGCCGCAAAAATGAGAAAATCGAAAGTAAAGCGCCCACTTTTCGTATTCATAATTTGGCGAATTAAAAAAAACATTACAAAAGCGGGGGAAAACGTGACCCTAATTATAACAACAGAGCCGTTTAAAAACGAATCAAAACAGCCATCACGGCGGCAGTTCCCTCGAAATTTGCATCATTTATATGTGTTCAAAAATATGCCATTGCCCACAGAGAGAAATGTTGTAGGGACACGAGTCTTTCTTTCTTTTGATGAAATGCAGACAAAAATTGTGCAGACGGCGTTGAACGGAATGCCCTTGAGTCGACCCTGTGTCGACCCTGCAAGGGATCCTCATGCACACTCGTGGGCAACCACGAGCAGCCAGTTTAAAGTGCAACAATGTGGATGATAAACACATCGTGTTATGGTATAACCAGCGGGTTGCCGGCGCGCCTATGCGCGTCTCCGCGAGGCCCCCATATCCTGTGGGAATCCTTGATTTTGTCATGGCAGTTCCACTAGGTTTAACGCACGGAATTACACCGGCCGGAGACTGTCTATTAATCTATTGGTGAACGGAATGCCCTTGTGTCTAAACGCACACATGTCTATACCTTTGTCAAATATCACTCCGCAACATCGTAGAGATCTGACAGATCGGCATCTGGCTCATCTGAAGGTTTTCTGTGGCTTTGTGGATTTAGAGAAATCGTTTGACAGAGTTGTGCGACAGAAACTTTGGACAAGAAAACTTGGAACTTGGAACTTTTGGAAACTTGGACATATTACCCAGTTAGATAGGTGGGCCCCTGCTGGGTGCTTTGAAGTCCATATACTTCGATTACAAAGCAATAGTAAGCATGTGTGCGGGTGGACGGCAACATATAGCCCTGGTTCGATGTCAATATTGGCGTTAAGCAGGGTTGTGTGGTTTATCCTATATCTGGATAAATGTCTCTAGGAATTGAGGTCGTCGAATGCGGGAATGAGAGTGGGTGATTTAGCAGTGAACTGCCTGCTTTATGCAGCCGACGCTATCTGTACTTTTAGGCTCCACACCATCTGAGCCACAATCTGTACTTTTAGGCTCCACACCATCTGAGCCACAATCTGTACTTTTAGGCTCCACACCATCTGAGCCACAATCTGTACTTTTAGGTTCCACACCATCTGAGCCACAATCTGTACTTTTAGGCTCCACACCATCTGAGCCACAATCTGTACTTTTAGGCTCCACACCATCTGAGCCACAATCTGTACTTTTAGGCTCCACACCATCTGAGCCACAATCCCTAATCACAATTTTGAAAGACGACTGTGAGAATATGGGCTTACACATGAACGTGAACAAAACTAATGTTATAGTATGTCTACTATGGGACGGCTAGTCAGCCCCCTAAGGGACCGATGCCGCCTCCATAGATGGGATTGTCCCGCACCACATGACAACCCCACCAACTTTGGGACAGTGCAATGGCATGAGGTTACCATCCTCGTTGCTTGCCTTGCAGGCAAAAGCGACGCCTCATTTTGCTCTTCTGTCCGCTCTTCTTATAAGAGGCGTACAAAGATAACAATTAATTGTAGAAACATTTTGTCATGCTGAATTTCTTAAAAAACACCTTTTATTTATTTATTTCATTTTTACTTTTAAAAATAATTAAGACATTGATTTTTACTTTTAAAAATAATTAAGTACTTGAGTAAGTAGCAGCCGAAGCCGCTGCGCGTGCGTCGCAGTGACGGCGCACAGAGCGTAAAACATATAATCTCAATAAAATTAATCATTTGACCACTAGTGCAAGTAACGGTTAACTACCGCACAAGAACAGTTTATTATAGTTGTCCCTGTTCACTTATCACTATTCCAGTATTCCGGTTCGTATTAAATTTTATATTGAAATGTACTTACTGATTTCACTTCACAGGTCTTAAGGACTTTCGATCTTAACCGCGTATACTCAAGGCCAAAGGCATACAGGTCTGAAACTTTTGTACAAGTGTAGTATAAAGAAACCCGTGTAACGGATTCTATACTGGGCTGGGGTTGGATGCTTCCGAGAGCTGTCAAATCGAATATTAATATAAATTCTATAAGTGTGTAAGCATCCTTGCGTGACTAAAGGATTACTGTAAACTAGTAACTAACATTGAATTCAAAAATATAAATTCCGACTGATTAAAATATTTTTTTTAATGTACCTAATGTCAGTCTAATGTCAGTATCAAGATGAATCTAACGATACCTTGAAGAGAAATTTTATTGAGAATCCTTCGAGCGTTTAATATGTAAATCCAAAAAAATGGATACATACGAACGTACAACGATAAACATTACCCTCTTTCTGATAAAGTCGGAAAAAGATCCTAAACAATTTCCCAGTAAGGTACTCTAGTAGTATTAGTAACAGGATCCCTGATCCAAATTAGAGAGCGAATAGGAGTCGTTCATAGTGTCTCCTACGCACTCCCATCCGCCGGCGAAGAAGCCGCATCGTCCTTTCTGCTCCGCTAGTTGGCTTTTTTTGACATCACTGTCTCGCGAAACAAGGTCATGGCTTCCCCGGCTCCATCGTTTTCCAGTATAAAAGTGGTAAAGCGACAGATTAACCTGCTCCAACGCCGGAATCACTCCAACGCCAAAATCGCTGCGCTTTCCATGTAGTGCACACTTCTTTAGTATACTGGAGAGAATCTTCTGCTGCATCACATTGATGGCACCTCGGCTCCTACTCTCTCTGGGTGACTCCACACAGGTAATCACTAAATCAAGCATCCAAAAGAAAAAAAATACACGAGCGAGCACTCAGGTCATCAACTCCCACGGCGGGTCACCAGGGAGGAGAGTCGCTGCTGTCCAAAAGATTGTACGGTACTCACGGACCACTCCTACAGCCAAGATCCTTTGATATCTCCGCATTTGGGTCCTACTTTATTATAGGGATTTCTTTTACCTTCTCCCCTCTAATAAGAAGGTACACTCCGGGGGGGCTCTCGACTTTCAGCACTGCGACGAAAGAACAGAGCATCGGTCTTCTCTAACCTGACTCGCAGCCCTGGGGTCGGGGGAGACTGTTAAAGGCTTGGCGTTCTGCCTCTTCAGTCTCTGACCTCAATCATCAGAGCTCATCAAGAGTCGACTTATTTATCCCGAAAACCATACTGTGAGATGGAAAGCCCCGAGCCCGGGCTCCCTTCTTAATGTGAAGAAGACGGGTTTAGATTTTGGTTTATGTCTAGGCGCTCTAATGCCTTTCCCGTTTTGGGCACACGCCCAACCGGTCAAAAAGTACTTAAAGTTCGTCACCGAGGTGCTCGAGAGATATGGCTAGTAATCGGGTACTCCATCCGGACACGGTGCCTTCCTCTTATTTCGAATCACCTTCATTTCTACGTCAGTGACTAGAGGCGGGACAATCCACTCTCCCTCCGCATCGTCCATCGTTAGCTGGACCAATCTCGAAGGAGCATGTTGTTGTGGAGGGCCGGGGAAAATTTTCCCCGACTATTCCCTCCAGGAGTGCGAGCTGTAGCGTTTAAGTGAGCGAGGCTGAATGAGCACGAAGGTTATGGCGCACTCGCTGGTAAGGTCGGCCCCAAGGGTCCCATTCTACACCCTCCATAAGTTCATGCCACGCCTCCTCTTTGGCCCGACTTATGGCCAGCTGCAATATTGTCTTCTTCGCTTTGTACACCACACATAGCCGTCCATCACTCTCCTCTACTCTAGGTTGTTGTGTCCTCCTCATACTGGTCGAGGTATCCAGCACTGGACTCCAAGCAACGGTGAGAGACACTTGGAACCGTATATAGCGAAGAAGTGTATTGACCCTCTCATCCACCCTCCACCTCTTCACTTTGGCGTGTGTGCGTGTGAGGAGTGGCGAAGGTAATGTCTACCACTGACCCGTCCAATTACCACACGTAGGTCTGTACTGCGCCAACAATTAGCAATTATAGATGATGATGATGATCCTTCAAATCTCATTACTGGATTGCCCCAAGGCCGAGGACTTGACGTTGAGTTCCCCAGCCACGATGGCCGGCTGGCTCTCTAACCACCGGCTGGCTCTCTAACCACCGGCTGGCTCTCTAACCACCGGCTGGCTCTCTAACCACCGGCTGGCTCTCTAACCACCGGCTGGCTGGCTCTCTAACCACCGGCTGGCTCTCTAACCACCGGCTGGCTGGCTCTCTAACCACCGCACGAGGAGCGTCAAGCAATCACTCTAAGGTTGCGATTAGGAGAAAAATAAACTCAACTACAATAGCAACACCTCCCCAAACCACAGCCACGTACCCTCGACCCCTTCTCGCCGCCATCTCCATCCCCGGCCTTGTATGGCTCGGCAGAGACATAATAGGGCTCCGACACAACTACGATATCTACGTTCCACTCCAGCATAGACTGCAAGCGCAAATCCTGCGTTCCGGTACAATAGTTAGCAAATTTTCCACGGCGGAGGCAGCAATCGCGCCTACACTTCGTCGATGGACATCTATCGCATGCCCCCGACCGTAGTAGTATTTAAAACAGTGCTGCACCCTGCTCCTGCCGACAATCAACTTGTCCAGTTTGACCAGTTTTTAGCTGCTGTCACTGGGCAGAGCATCGCACGGGGCGCTGCCCCCGGTATCCTTCTATAAACACCTATAAACGGATGGTGTCATGATTGAGATGCGGCGGTGAACTCGGCTCAGCACAGCTGTTTTGCGTCACGATCTGACGTGACTGACGATCGGAGGGGACTTGTCTCTGCCGAGCATCTTCACCACGATTCTGCGAGTCATATATGTGCCAGAAGGAGGCCGACGAACGGAATGAATTGCCATCCTTACAAACCCTCCCCCCTTCCCCAACCCCACACCTGTCATCTTAAGACGGTAGCAACAGCTACGACTCCTCCCCAGACGTGCCAGCCTCGTTGAATTTATGTCAACTTTTCTTAATAAAACAATTAACGTTATCATATACGAGTACAGTATGAAATTAATAAAATACGCGGGTCCTGCTGCCGTGAGCGACGCCTATTATAAGTTTCGCACTTGACCCGTTTGCTCTTCGCTTTCGCTTCCCAAAACACAAGATGTCACAGGAGATAAAGAATATTGCGCCCCCGCCCACCTTCCCCTCGCTACTGTACGAACATATTTTGTATGTAAATATTTTTTCTATAAATGTGTTTAACAATAACAATAATGCTTTTTATTTAACCAGAAGTACAAATAACAATTGAATAAACTCACCAGACAGCGTAACAGTTCGTCGGTGGGTTTCGCGCTTGTTATAATACTATCATATTTTATATATTCAAGCTTACATCTCTAATGTGAACATAAACCTATGCCTAAACATATTTAAATATAATATCTACATGCACACAAAGTACAAAAAAAATAGAAAGATGAGGGTGTCGGTGGGTATTTTTATTAGAGTGTGTATGTATATGCATGTGTGTTTGTGTTTATATGTGTATGCAATGTGCATGCATGTAAGTTTCTATGAGGGTGTGAGTGTATACATGAAAATGTGTGTGTGTTCATATGACATGTCATGTGTCTCGTGCGTCCGCATGTTGGCACCCAATTTTTAATTCTAAACTTAGAGTCCCCAAGCGTGCATATTTTGAAAACGTATTTAGTGAAAGTTCCCAGTGTTGCTACCGGGCTGGCACGACCGGGGGGTCGCTTACAGATGCGAGAGGTACTCGTACCGGACCAGATTTGACGCCCGTTAGTTTGTAGATGAACGGAAGCACACTTAGTGCTACCATCGCATCGGATTGCTATGACGACGACACTAGTTTGGGGTCCGAAGGGAGATGATGAATCACTCTAATCTGAGGGGAACACCATCAGTCTCTACTTTTAGCTTTTGTTCGAGTTACGCCTACATCTTAAGTTTATCTGTTGATATCATGTTTTTTAACAGTAGGTTAGGTTTACTTTTTAAGGGGACAAATGAGCTGACGTGCTCTTCTGGTGACAACCGATACTCATAGATCGACATAACTGCAGTGCAGACGTATCGTCGTCCTTTCCTTTTCCCCTCTAATGGGTCGTTGCAAAACCGAAGTATCGCGTGAACAATAGTATCTTTATAGATGTAATATAGATAGAGAAAGGATTGCTAGCTTAAAACGGATCCGTGTAAGTCGACAGAGAAAAAAACACGGGCGTCGATAGTTATTAAAAGACTCTGAGTGACTTGCTTCCTATACTCTAAAAATCGATAAAATGTGATGCGAATGGTTAACTGTATTCAATAAACCTCCAAAACCAACGCTAGTGACGCAGTATGATTTGAATGGCCCCAGTGGCCTCGAATATAACTGCCGGCTTCACCAACCCGTGTCATCCGTATTTGCTTTCGCCGAATCATAATTTTAATGAACCAATAGTCAGTTCCTCTCCTTCTGACTAGTACTAACATGTATTTTTAGGGTCACGTACACATAGGATAAGTACGGGACCCCATTACTAACACTCCGATATACGTCTGTCTGTCCGTCTATCTGTCACCCGTCTATATCCCATAAATCACAGCAGGGCAGCTGAAATGTTCACAGATTATATATTTCGGTTACCCCTATAACAACAAACACTAAATAATAATATGAATAAATTATTTTTTATGGTGGTTCTTATACAAATAAATGTATTTTATAGCTACGGAAGCGTTTGCGCGTGAGCCCCATTCACACTTGACTGTTTTTTATAACTAAACTAGTTAAAGGGCAACTGAATAAGCCGAACCGCGAAATCTGAACCGAGTGATTATAACCCACTAAAATCTACCAAACACCCAAAGAAACCAACACGGTAATACAGTTGCGTCACCCCTCTTCAACCAACACGGTAATACAGTTGCGTCACCCCTCTTCAACCAATCCCCGGTCGATCCGGGACCAACGGGAGCAATGATTGGATGATCCCCAACGGCATAAAACGTCCACTCAAATATTTCTCTGTATTATGTTGTTACTCCGTTCTCTTCGACACACGGCTGGAGTTTACTCCTTAAGCACGAACATGATTCTTAAGCGAACATGAGACGTAAACCTTGTAAAGCGTTAACATTATGCTGAGTTGTCGTTTGTTAACTTAAACACTAAAACCTCTTTGTATTATCGTAACATAGAATATGTGTAAATATACACTACTTAGCCTTACTTACTTACACTAGTTAGCCTTACTTACTTACACTAGTTAGCCTTACTTACTTACACTAGTTAGCCTTACTTACTTACACTACTTAGCCTTACTTACTTACACTAGTTAGCCTTACTTACTTACACTACTTAGCCTTACTTACTTACACTAGTTAGCATTACTTACTTACACTAGTTAGCCTTACTTACTTACCCTATTAGCCTTACTTACTTACACTAGTTAGCCTGGCCCTGTGCCAAGTATCGTAAGAACGTGTGTCACAGGTCCTAGACAACGGCAATATATTTAATGTTTTCATCATAGAAATACATAAAACACGTAGACTACATATAACCCGTAGACTACATATAACACGTAGACTACATATAACACGTAGACTACATATAACACGTAGACTACATATAACACGTAGACCACATATA
>JAFELO010001094.1:0-20482 GCA_017140195.1 Eumaeus atala | reverse complement strand
CGTAGACTACATATAACCCGTAGACTACATATAACCCGTAGACTACATATAACACGTAGACTACATATAACACGTAGACTACATATAACACGTAGACTACATATAACACGTAGACTACATATAACACGTAGACTCACCAGCCAAGTACTGCGCCAGCCAATCGTAACATTAACGTCATAGTCCACCAACGTTAAAAACTTTTGATTCATTCCGAACTTGTTTGAAACAGTAATATAACTGAGATAAGTTAATACAATGAACACCATCTCGCGCTGTCTCGGGCGTCTCTCGTCTGCCGCCAAGTTTCCGACTGATAGCGAGACATCCATCAAGATAAGTAGAACTGCCAACTCCAGCGACGGCCAGGTGTCAACGGGACATCGATCAAAAGTTCCTCAAAGTTATGATTATTAAACTGTTTTTGACTGCGGTGATATGAACTTTTATAATAAGCACAGGGGGGCAAAAGAGAAACGTATATTTGTCGTGCAGGTGCGTTGCCCTTCTTTCCCATCCCCACCAATGGGCCTCCGGCCATACTCAAACCGCACGTAACGCGACAGCGTAGTGGTAAATGTTTTCGCGAGAGGTACCTCCAGGTCATGCCGGCCCAGTTCAGCATGGTTGTTACTATTAGTCGGTAAACTGTATTGTAAATTCAGGCTTTTTATTGCATGATTTTTGCGGTGTTTCTAATTATATTAAAATGATTCGATGCCGTTGGTTCCAAAACGTGCCAAGCGTATTTAGCCGTCAACCGTCAGGTCTTATTTCTGGATATATTTCTGCATACATCGTACTTACTTCTAAGTGGAAGTTCGAATTTTTGCTAAGGACTTTGTAAATACAATGGCTACTTTGATTTTGTAGTCAGGATTACCATCGCAACAGATGGGGAAAATGAAGGGATAGCAGCTGTAGCTAGTAGTAGCAGTAACACGCTACAGCCACTTCGACTATAAGGAGAGAATGTTCCGCATCTGTAGAACATACAAATGCTTTGGATGTCTATATGTGCCGGTAGTCCTCAAGAGACTACGACTACCAGTTTGCTACCCTATACAAGAAGAAAAGCAATTAAAACGGATGGAAGAGAATCCGAATAATTGTTTTAGATTGGAGACCGTGTTTCACTGACGTCACGTCTCGGTAGTAGCCTTCCGTTTTTTTTTTCTTTTAATGCGCAGATGCGCCGCGCTGATAGCGCTGTAATTATTTTGGCGTGCGCAGATGATAGGGTCAATTCATACTAGCGCAGAGTCGAAGCGCATCGAAGCGTCAATCCGAAACTTAATATAGCAAATTCACCCCTATTTCCACAATGTATGCACATATTTCTTCCAAGGAAATAAAAGACTGAGAATTCCCTCGAATGCGCGTGAATTCGCTCGCCTGCGCGCGAGCAACTCTGATTGGTGCGCGCGCATTCGCGCGAAGCCAAACGGCTATTAGGCGAACTACGCGCCGTCTGGTCAGTCGGCAATCGGAATCGGACGGAAACTGTCTTGTGTCGAAGTGAATCACAATGGAAAACGACGAGAAACATCATAGCAAGATCAATGTCAACCATTTTATACGAGTTTCAACAACGAGATTCAACTGGCAACTGGTGTCCATCACTAATGCCACGAAAAACCGCGCATTCTCGCGCTAATTCACGCGAATACGCGCGTATTCGTGCGACTTCGCTTTGATTGTGAGGAATTTGACGCTTCGATGCGCTTCGACTCTGCGCTAGTATGAATTGACCCTTATTGTGTAGCGTATGCGGTGTATATCGCTCGCTCTGCAGGCGCGTGCAGCTGCGGCCCGTGGCGCGTGCAGGCTCCAGGCGGCGTTTTAGTGACTTTAAAAACCGGTCAAGTGCGATTTGCACTCGGGCGTTGCAAAATAAATAAGTTCCGAAACGTATATTGTTTGAACATATAATCTTCCCTCTGAGGTGAGCGACGAATCTCTCAAATCTATAATTATGTAAACGAAGTAAGAGGTCTCATGCAATGCAGCCGAGTTGAGACGACACGACCAAGGCGGTACCTCTTGTTGTCCTGATACTGCTACAAAGTATACTGTTGCGTTTCGTGCAATTTTGCAGTTTCCGTCGGTCCAATGGGCAAGACCAGGGAAGAACGGAACACTTCTGGATAATAGTCTATTAAGAGGTAGTGCTATACACAGTGCTGGACACTACATCCTCCTATGTAACGGAAATGGGCCGGCACCACCGGTGAAGTACCTCTCGCTCCCACAATACCGCCGTGAAATGACGTCTTCAGTGTCGCGTTTCGTGCGATTTGCGAGTAGCTGGTGACCCATTGGGGGGAGGGGGGAAAGAGGGCAATGCATCGGCATATTGATTATGTCGGTAGTCGTAAAAGGCTCCGATTGCTCGTTTGCCCCCTATTATATAAAAAAAAGTTATACATGTCTATGGGCGTTGGTAGTGGCCTGCTCGTTTGCGCTCTATAAACAATAGATGTGCTCACGATGCGCGACAGCGTAGTCCATCTCTTTACGCGGCTGTTACACAAGCGGGAGCCAGCGCCGGTCGCGCCCGGTCTGTTGCTGGTCGTCCAAATCCATGTCATGTGTACAACTCCATAACATCCAATTGTGTAACCGCAGATATTTGTGTTTTTCTATCTCCTGGGTATCCTTATCTTATAAATATAATATGATTTTTGTCTTGTGTAGTTTAAACGTGTATCTGTTTCGCGATATGAAGATCTGTGCTGATATAAAATTACTGGCTTGGGACCAATTTGTGACATCTCAAACGAGCGAACATCATGTAGAATGTATGAATCAGCCTACAGCCGTCCACTGTTGAACGGAGGCTGCATTAGTTATACAGTAAGTTACGAATATAATGTTCCTCATGTTGTTTCACAAATATTATATATTAGTGTTTCTTGCTTTATCTTTCTTTTTAATGTCTTCTTCTTTCTCTTTTCTTTTCCAACCTTCTCAGATCGGAGGCCTCATTTATTATACAGTTAGTTATAATGTTTCTTTTTTATAGTATGGTGCGACAGACATCAGCATAATTGCCCTCCTTTTCACCTCCCCTATAATAGGCCACCGGCTACTCACAATCCGCACGAAACGCGACACCGTAAGTGTCACTTTACGGCGGTATTGTCTGAGCGTGGCACTACCTCCGCCTATGCAACATGGCACTGCCTCTTACTAAAATGATTTCTAATGTTGTTTCACAAATTAATCAATCTTTCTTTCTTTCTTTCAACCTGGCTTCAATGACCTGTACGAGGGCAACGGCCTGTTCCAAGTAAGGGCTGGCGGACAACCAGTTCGGCTAGGTCTAGATTTCTTCTAATACGAGGCCAGTAGGTTCTTGTCCTGTTTTATATACACGTTCACACTGGTAAAAGTGAAAACATGTGATATCATTATAGAAAGAGGCTGTGCTATTACTGCGTTGCACCCGAAAAGGGCAGCCACGACTTCTCCCGACCATAACTCAAGCCATGTCGTGGTGGTGGGGCTAAGTAGCCTGGAGGAAACCCTGACACTTCGGGCGAAGCCAATTGAACTGAGGGCTGCTTTTTGCACTCTTATAAGAAAAGGAGACTAAAGTGCAGGAGGAGGCGTTTTATGTACTCCTCTTATAAGAACAGGGGACAAATGAGAGGGAGGAGGAGGTGTTTTTGCGCACGGGGCAAGGGGCGAGGATGGGGACCCCATTGCACTGTCCCAAAGGTAGTGGGGTTATCCTGTGGTGAGGGACAGCCACTCTGTGGTCGTGGTAGTGATCTCTTAGGGGACTGGTGGAATAGGTAGTGTCATGCAGCATAGGAGGAGGTAGTGCCATGCATGGTACATGACACTACATCCTCCTATGCAACGAAGTTGAGCCGGTACGTACAGGGACCTCTCGCTCACATAATAGCGCCGTAAAGTGACATCTTCAGTGTCGCGTTTCGTGCGGCTTGTGAGTAGCCGGTGGCCACATGGGGGGAACGTAAAGAGGGCAACCCATCCCCAGTAGATGTTCATGTCTATGTATTCTGTAAAAAGAATAAAAATACTCGCGGTGTTTTAGTGCGTATTCGGCACTATAATGCGCCCCGAGACGCACACACCACTGGGCGTCAAAAACAAAAGAAGATCTACTAAACACCGTTGATTCATACCGTTGATTGATTGATCCTGTAGCATCTCCTGCCGCTTGTACGCTGTCGCCTATTAGACCGTTGGGGTGAAGGACGTCACATGCATAACCGCGAAGATGTTAATGGATGTTAGCTGTTCCCTTTTATATATCTAACTATCTCATCCACAACGTGTTATAATATATTTTATGAAGTCGGTATTTATATTTCAATTTAATGTTAGGTAGGTAATGAAATATGCACATGTATGTAAAACATTCTCTATTTGTTTAATTCTAGCTAGTTGATAATCGTAAATGTACTCGCCTAAAATCTATCCCAACATAATCATTTATTTTTGGTAGATAAAATGTGTTTATATTATTCCTAACTTTTATCTAAGTCTATGCTGAATTCCATCGTAATCCGTTCACTAATTTTGGCGTGAAAGTAGATAATGAGGAATTTGTATACTATTGAGACTTATTAAAGTACGCCACACTCGTGTCTGATGTCATTTGTGTATCACGAAGCGCCACGCCACAGCCGTTAAACCGGGTGAAACAATCCGTAGCTACAATTAAGGTTTCCTAAACCCATTTGGACCTCAGCCAGGTAACTGTGACATTTGGTGAAACAAACCTCGTATATGTAGATACAGCCTCACGGTAAATCGCATCCCTTGAATCCTTCAAATAAATCATTTCGATAGAATTAGATACCGAGCCTGCTTGGTTAGGGTTAAAAGATAACATGCATAGGATAGCCGTACATATTCAAAAGGTAAGGAATTATAATTTTAATTAGGTTTTACGGTGTCGTTAATATATCATCACCAGTGTTGGCTAACTTGAAGTTCTTAAAGTACAGGTGGGGCCTACTCTGAATCTACAAATATCTGCTATCGCCAGGGTGAAGCCCCTGGCCCCGATTATTACAGCTCATCTGCTGTCCTCTACTCGATGTCAAATCTTTCTTCGCTATTGCCTGCTGCTGGCCACGTAACTTTTTTTGCCATCAAAATCCGCCGTTACTATTGCGGTGTCAACATAATTATCGTTTTTGGGGCTTTTTACAGCATGAGAGGCAAACGAGCAAGAGGAACCATGATGACTACGGACGCCAGTAGGCCTCGTAATTATTATGCTGACATGTTGTCCTCTTTCCCTCACGATCCGGGAACGGAAACGGTATCAGATACTTTACTTACGGTATCATGTGAGCAACAGGTAAATCCTCGGTAGTGCCGGCCCAATTCAGTTACAATGCAGCAAAGCCTCTTTTAAAGAGTCTCAGCTCTGCGGAAAACAGCACAGCAGCATATCCTCCTCGGTCACTTACTATTTATTAGCTGATTCTATTGCTGGTCTGGTAGTTTCGTTCGTAGACAGAAAAGAAAATACACGCGACAAGCCTACTTCTACTATGAACAAGGTGTCATTTCTTCCCATTTTTCCCGAGAGGACTGCATAACGGGGCGGGAGCGTCGGAGTAACGCCACGCCCTCGGTAATAATATACTTCTCTCCGGTTTACAGCCGATTTATGAGTTATGAGAATGGCCACGAGTCGTACTTACTGTTTACTTTAGACATATTTAATACCCAGCACATAGTGTATGTTAGTAAATAGTTAGGAAAAAAAAAATTAGGAAGAGGTAGTGCCATGCTGCATAGGAGGAGGTAGTGCCATCCATAGTGCATGACACTACATCCTCCTATGGAACGGAATTGGACCAGCACGACCGGGGAGGTACCTCTCGCTCACATAATACCGCCGTAAAGTGACATCTTCAGTGTCGCGTTTCGTGCGGCTTGTGAGTGGCCTCATTGGGGGAGGGAATGAGTGCAACGCATCGGCATAGTAATTATGTGGATGCTCACGGGCGTCGGTAGTAGTAAAACGCTGCGATTTCTCGTTTGCCCCTCTGTTCTATTAAAAAATATCCTTAAAACTTAGTTAATGAAGTAAGTAGACCATGCTTGGCAGTCGAATGGGTCCTACACGACCGGGGAGTTGTCTCTCGTCCACACGGAGCCGCCATAAAGTAACAGCTATGCTGTAGCGTCTCGTGCGGTTTGTTAGTATCCGGTGACCCATTTTATGGAAGAAGGGGGGCACCATATCTGCATGACAATAATGCAGACACGGGCATCGACAGTCGGCAAAGTCTTCGTTTGCGCCCCCAATACTATGAAGAAACAGCTAAATGGAAAGTTACTGACTACGTCCTTGATATGTCTCCCTCTTAATATATAACAGCAAGATCAATAGCAACACGTCCCCACGCCAGTCCCATAATGGGGTAAGTAGAGGGAACGAAGTGCCACACATCACGGTCCTTACACACCTGCCTCCCCTCCTCCACAACCATTACTCTCTGCATACAGACACGCCGGTTGCGTAGACTCAACATCACCTTAGGACAGCACCCGAACTATCCGATCATGCATACATCATCAATATCTCTATATTCAGCTATACACTTAGCTTTCCATTAGAGTAATCATAATTTAGTAAGTTTCGTTTGTTACAAACAAATTACAAAACGACAACAACCACAAAGCCACAAAATTTGAGCCATTCTCCGAGAGTTGTTTGTTGTTGTGAGAGAATGATTGAAACTACTCTCTCTCTCTCTTTCACACACACAAATATCTAAACTATAGGTACAAGTCATCATCATCAGCCGCAGCAGCCAGAAGACGTCCACTGCTTCTCCACAGAGCGCCACAACTCATGGCACTACCTGATTGCACCCAGCATCTTCCCTTTATCATTACCGGCTTCTCAGTGCCTATGTGTGTGCGAATGTTTTTTTATTTTTTCCGTTGGTGATTTTAATTACGTATGTCCCTGCGTCAGAGAGATCCTGTGGGTATGTGACCCTTCAGAGTTAAGAAGCAGCTACACTCCCACAAAATCTATCCCGGGAATGCCTAGACATACGGAAGTGAATCCACTAGCAAGCGCTCTTGGAAGATCAACGCCATGAACGAAGGCTTGGCTATCTAATGACCATGGCATACCAGATGTGATTACGATAAAACTACTTTTTTGGATTTTATTGCGGTTTATTTCATTACTGGTCTAGCCCGACGTTTCAGAGGCTTTACAGCAACCATGGTCACGGGTGGTCCTTCTGAAACGTCGGGCTAGATAAGTAATTAAATAAACCGCGATAAAATCCGTAAAAGTAGTTTTATTGTAATGACTAACATTCGCGTAAACTTAAGACATCAATACTAGATGTGTCTTGAGATTTTACCCACGCGTACTTGAGATTGTCCCAGGTAAACCATTCAGGTTGTATCCCAGTGGCAAATTTCATAATAATCCGTGCAATAGTTTTTATATGAAAAATAACATTCAACGCTTCGTATTGAAAGACCAGCGTCTGAATTAGAGCGGTTCTCTTGGAAGACCTGCAGTAGATGTTGACAAGAGGTGCGTAGAAGAAATGTTTTCTCAGAAAGTGTTTGCATTATACCACAGATGCCGGAATCAAGACTCGACTATTTGCTTTATTGATTACGACAATGCATTATCGGAGGCCAACCTCCGATCGGGGTGATACACATGATACCGGCGTGAAGTGCTAGCTATGGAAGATGACCACAAGTGGTTCCGTTATGACCTCATTGTCCCCGTCCGTGTTTTGAAAAAGTTGGAGATACCTGTTAAACGAGTCCCGCCGGCCCGTATTAAGTGGCTTAATGTTACAATTTTTAAATTTCGACCCGAATTTCTCCGATTAGTGAATGAAATATTCAATCGACGCCGCGCGAGGAGCGGCGCTGACAGGTGCCTAGGCAATAAATACACGGCCCAGTTTCTACAACACGTAAAATCTTTATTTCATTATGATGTATTCTTAGGGTTTACGCATTTAACTCAAAATGAAAAACGAAACTTTTATTTGATCACTTCTTGTTCGTCTCCCTGTCTGTTAATCTGTATGCCTCTCTGTCTGTTAATCTGATCCCATGAGCTACAGACACGAAATTTTGGAACTGGCGTGAAGATGCTGATATGGCGTCGGTAGTCATCGGAAGGCTCCGCAAACAAGTGTATTGCCTCCTTATACTATAAAAAGGAGAACACAATGACCTCTCCTTTCATGTTAACCTAATTCAGCTGCATTGGATGGTACAGTTAGGACCCTACCACTTACATTCCGACCCATGTCTTCCGACCATGGTTACAAGTTACATGTTAACTGACAAACTGCAACTTTTCCCACCCAACACAATCAATCTCAATGGAAATTATACGATCCGTGTCCATGGAAAAACCTGCCCACTTTCTCAACGAGATCTGACTCATCACAGCTTGTGTTAGGACATTTAATCGTCGTAAAAGTCACAAAACCTACTTCCACACTCGCGCACGCGGACGAGATAATAAAATGAATGAAATACACGAAAGAAAGCGACACGCGCCTTCGCGATCTCAGCACAATTTGCGTAAATATGTAATATTTAAAACATTTTAAAAAGTATGCGTTATCAAAAATGGAGTCCTTTATTAACTACTTTTATATCATAATAACTATAAGGGGCCCTGTAAATTGCAGCTGGCATATCTTATGGGCAGCCACATTGCTCGAAGGGCAGATGCTGCGTGAGAAATGTTCTCGAGTGGCGGATGTGCTGAAAAACGTAGAGTAGGATGCCTTCTTACCCTATGGACTAAGGGTCGTCATCTTTCATGGGTAGACAAACGTGCAGTCAGATGCGTAGTCTGCTTAATCCCATCCCCAATGGGCCCTGGTATATGCTCATTCACCGTACAAAACGTGAAATTAAAGCTATCACTATTAAGAGGCGGTATCATGCGAGGTGGCTGGCCTGAGACGGCTGCAATGCAGAATAGCACTTCTGATACTCTGTAAGGTAGTGGGGCTCAACTGGATGCATGTGGCTCATGATGCTGATGATGATATTTATGTGCTTCTTTTTGCAAATGACTAACTCCCCTCGCTCTTGTTCTATACTCGACAAGTAAAGACAGGAATAACATCTGGTTGCCTGTTCCAGTGATAAACATTTGCAGCCACAGATGGATCGTCTGCGGTCAAAAAAGAGATTGTATATTTTTAATAATAGTCTGAAGCCTGGAAGTTAGCAGTTAGCAGTGTTACATTCTTCAAAAAGCGTCGCAAGCCGTCGATGCTGCCATTGATCTCTGTCCGGCAGGTATTACCGTCCTGTCGGAATGAAGGCGATACTGCACGCGCGTGTATACTTTTTGTCTTTTTTGTTAAGCGGGAAACGCATTTATTTGTCTTCGCCGGCCCTGGGTCCAGCACAGTGTCCAGTGGCGTGTGGAGCTGGGGCTGGAGATACATTTTAGTAACAGTCCGATGACATGTAGGGGCGGGAGCATAACACCGCCAAACATTAGTAGGACGCTCCAAAATTTTGTATAGCAATAACCACAAAAACCGCCGCGAGTATCGCCCTTGGTATGGTGCCCCGGAACTACAACTCATCAGGGGAGACATCAGCCGACTAGTCAGTCCCACCAACTTTGGAACACTGCAATGGGGTGAGGTTCCAATCTTCGCCCTTCGCCATTGCGCAAAAGTGCCTCCTTCTGTTCCTCTTTTGTCACCTCTTTTTGTAAAAGGGGTTACAAAGAACGCCTCATCCTCCTGCTCTTTAGTCCCCTCCCCTTATAAGAGGGGTACAAAGAGTAGACCTCAATTGGCTTCGCCTGGTTTCACCCCAGACTATTAAGCCCCACGGCCAAGACTACGCTTGAGCCATACCTACGCAAAAATATGACCCAAAGAATTGGCTAGTATGTATAGAAACGGTCGCCTTAGTCTAAATGGCTAGGACGTGCTGGTTGCCAGTGAAACTCGTTCGACTGCGCGTTGATAAATTAAAAAATAATAATGAGAGGCAATACCCAACCTATTCCAGATAAGCCCCGTAGTGGCTTACCGTCATTACTTCAGGTGACGAGACTAGGTTTGAAGCCAAAAATCTCTCCCGCAGATGGGAGAGACGCATCCCGATATGAGATTTATAATATTTAATTTAACAATTATTATCATGGCCGGAATTCTCATGAGTACTACTTGTTTTTTTTTCCTTCATAAAAATAACCGTACTCCTAACAGCGTTAGATAAACTAACGGACCAAGACATTCACAAGTACTTCTGAATGACACAACGGTTACGGGGAAACACAAGATGAGAGCTTTTTTTGCGCGTCTGTCTACTCGTGACGGTATACAACTAGCTCGTTAATATCCTTTGTGCTAAGATCTATTATAATCATAAAGCGTGACTGTCTATTTTTTTATTGGTCTGACTGCTTTTGATAATATTTCCGAGCGCTTGTAAGTTTATAGGTATCTACTAGTATGTTGCCAGCAACAGGCTGAACTGTTTGTCAGCCTCACACATATGAGTTATAGGTTAGACGTCTAGATAACGCGGGTGACACTGGGGAGTTGGGTTTGGGCGAGTGACACTAGGTGGTTGGGTTGGGATCTCTCTCACCAGTCATGATTGCTCAACGAGCCCAATTATGTAAGGCAGATTTTGACTGCCACATGTGAGCTGCCCCTCTCGTTAGAGTTCGTCATTTTGTCCCCTAGTGAGTACGAGGTTTTAGTTCCCGACATGTCAGCTACAAGTCGCGTAACAATTTGTCCCCTTGTGACTACGAGAGTAAAGTTCCTGACTTGGCGGCAGAATTTTGTGTGACATTTTGTTCACTAGTGAGTACGAGGCTTTACTTCCCGACGTGTCGGGTACATACCGCGTAAAATTTTGTCCCCTTCTGAATACGAGGGTGAAGTTCCCGACTTGTCGGGAAAGTGTTGAGCGACATTTAGTGAGTACGAGGCTTTAGTTCCCGACATATTCTCAACATGTCGCACAGTATGTACCCGACATTTTGTCCCTTGTGAATACGAGGCTGTAATAACTGCATAGAAGGTAGTTTTATCAAGACCCGCTATATCAGTTACGTGCCTGAATTTCTCTCCTTTCTTTAGCGGGACAATGAGCGAGGTAAAACTGTTGTCCGCTAACAAAAGCCTATTTAAATACATAATTGCAAGCTTATACAAATGCAAATTATTTGCAGAATTTATGCTAAAGTCGGCTATAAATTTTAACCGTGACTTTGGTAATTGTGTGTTTGCGTTTACAAAATGACTGTTCTATATTTGCCTTGACTATACTAGTAGTATTATGAATGATAGTTTGTATTTTAATGAAATTTGGCACCATTATAAATTTTAATCTGGAAAACTATTAAAAATCTATTTTGTCTAACTATTAAAAATGTATTGGTTTGTGTCGCAAAAAAATGATGTCCTTGGTATAGATGTTAAGTGGATGTAACCGCCGCCCACCGGACACAGCTAGTTATATTTAAAATTTGTAAATGATTTCCATTTGATACAGAAAAATCATACCAATCATGACATATGCGTATCTTCACGCTATCGTTATTTTATCGAGGCTTACTGCCTTGATCGTGCAAGCCTAATTTGACTACCACTTGCCATTCAAATTCAGAACGATTCGTAACGGATTAAAACATAATCATTTGCAATTGAGGACCAAAAGCAATAAAACAGGAATTTTACACCAACATAAAAGTTAATTGCTTCGCTCCACTCATTATAGGGATACAGAGTGTCATAACATTCGTCCTATCCTATCCTACGGACTAAACGGTTCTGTATAATACGAAAACGTCACGGTTGTAGACTTTAATTTGGAATAACAAAGCGAAACAATAAATGTATGTTACGCGAGCGAAGTCACAGGGAAAAACTGGTTATGATGTGAGGGCGAGATTGGACACATTGAGTTGATGTTGTACTGCAGTGTAAATAGGTGGCAGTGACCGCGGGAATCGCGCGGAAAGGTCCTGTCGCACGGCGTGTGTTTTAGAACCGATGATGCTGTACTGGATTTCAATCAGGAGTCAATACGGAGGAAAGTAAGCAAAACACTCGAGCTTAGTGACACCACAACAACATGAGGTTCGTCTGTCGCGTTTCATGCCTTCGTAACAGTCGGAATTTCCCAAAGGACTATTATTATCTTCATCAGCTGGACGTGCAGTGCTGGACACGTCCCAAAGAGCACCATAGGTCATTAGCAACGTCCATCCTGCGCCTCTCCGCGACCTTCAACCAATTCCTCCAGTATCCAGCGCAGACTGGGAATGAGAAATGCACGTGCATATTTTCTACTTAAGAGAATGTTTACAAGCGACATAAAGAATAGATATAGAGTTATTATAATAGATGTGGCGGATTTGCTGTCGCGTCTCGTGAGGTTCGTGAGTGTCCGGTGGGTAAATAAGGGCAACGCACATGGCCTTGTCAATGTTTATGGGCATCAGCAGTTAAAGTCTCCATCTATACCACCTGACCTGAAATTACGTCCGTGTGTCGTCGTCTTTTCCTGGGAAGAGATTGACAATTGACACGTAACATTGTAGCGATTAGTTACTTGATACCCATTTATTTACAGAAATACAAGATGTACCATTCCGTATAGAAATTTGATTCTAACATATCCTTGGTATATATAAACATATTTTTTGCAATGTCAACCTAACGTGTATGAGTTTAAGTCGTTTTTACAATGCAGATTGTATTTCTAGATGTACGCAATGTAAATATGTTTCCTTGAAATGTCAACCCTAAACGTATGTGTTTAAGTTGTATTTGCATAGTGCATAACTTGACAGTTGCACATTTTTTCTACAGACGGTTTCGTGATGCTCACTGTATATCTTGGTATTGTTCTAAATCAATGTTATTAACTAGTAAAACTCATTCGGTTTTCATTTTGCAGTTAGAAGCAAGTCTTGCATACTCTAATGAACAAAACTAACAATTGCTCAGGCTTTTAGACACAATTCTCTTCGAGCTCCGCTCTAAAGCTTTAAGGTACTGTATACGAGGCTTGTGGCCACATATCCTACACCTGTTGGACCTATATCGGTCCAGTGGTAAGTGTTTAGAGGCTGATAATGAGTGTTGTTAACATTATTTAATTATATTTATTTATTCTTTAATTACATTTAAGAAATGCAACTAAAATACTTTTGTTACATCTATACCTTATTGGTAAAACCATATGTGGAGATGTTTAATTTTCCATACTTTTCTTTCAATCTTATGACATTTGATTTTCATGAGATCTTTAATTAGTTACCGCTATTAGAAATAAGGTTTCCTCAAGGTTTAAGTTAGGACTAGTTTTGCCAACCTTAATCAGTATATTTCTAATAATGCTAAAGGTGTCGACCCTTTTACGAAACGATCGAAAAAGTCCCCGGCGTAGGCTAAAGAAAAAAACAATGATTCACTGGTGTCCCCGACCCAGGTGTGTGTCCCAGATTTTCCACGGGTGAAGCGGCAAGGCAAAGGTACTACTATTCTGCTATAGTTCCAACCACCAAACTGTTGCACAAGTAGGCAGTTCAAATAGTGTGACCAAATACTTCTATGATAAGTCTTAGCTATTGTATGTTTTATTGTTATACGTTTTATCGACATTCCTACTGTTAGATCTAAAAAAAATAAAAAGACGTACTAAGTATAGTATCTGAGCCCACATTTATACAGACGGTTCAAAACCTTTACGTTATGGGGATGCGCATCTTATTTTTCTGTATCTAAAATAAAGTCTCAATTTCGGCATATCAAAAGATAGTGATAACCTTCCGATTATGAGCATTGAATTAATAGGCATTCCTGAAGCACTGGTTTATATAAGAAGCACCACTTACCAGGATATCCTTGTTGTAACTGACTCTAAAAGTGGTTTGCTTCACCAGATTTCATGTGCCAAAGGTAAATGGGCTAGGACTATGGCCTTCCTTATTGTTAAGTGTATTTACGAATTAATTTATAATAGTGTTAACGTTTGTCTGCAATGTGTACCATCGCATGTTGGTATTCTTGGTAATGATGTAGTTGATGCCTTGGCAGGTGCAGCACAAACCGAGGGTACCCTGATCAGTATAAACTCTTGCTTTAATGATTTTGTAGGATCTATTAAAAAAAGTATTTATGTGGAATGGGATAAATACTTTCCATCAATTTCAAAGAACTGTGGTACTTGGTATAGGACCTTTGTTCACAAACCACCCCAGGTACCCTGGTTCTCGGATACGAGATTTAAAGCTCTGTTTTCGCATTCGTGTCAATCACATTCCACTGAATAATTTTCTTTTCGTAATGGGTAAAATGACCATCTCTAACTGTACAACATGCAACCGACATGAAGACTTATATCATCTACTTATAGAATGTGATAGAAACGAATTACTCCGACAATAATTTATGATGGACACAAAATGTAATAAAGCTGAACTTTTCTTTTTTATGCATAACATTGTTAGTTAAATTATTCTTAAGTTTTGTTATCCAATCGTTATATATAAGGGATTAAGAGTTAAGTTTATAGTTATTTTTATCAGTAGTTGTAAGGCTGACTTAATGTTATGATGGGCCTTTAAATAAAGATAAAAAAGACTTAACTAAATTATTTTAAAAAGACGTGATTAGCATTATAAGCGTAATACCGATTCACATGAGATAAAAATGAGGTTCTTAGTGAAAAATAACCATGTTAATTATTTATACTTTCGCATGGAATAAACACTTTTGCAATGTTCGGTACGTATAAAATCCAAATTATTATTAAATTATATATTAGTTTTGTTATTGGGTATGGTTTCCCTTCTGGGCTGCAGAGGTCGGATGGGAGTCCCCCTGTGCAAAAAGTTACCCTCGACAAATCCCCTAGACGAGTTAGCCGATCCGATATCATCTGATATAGAAACGGGATAAGGGTAGGCCGCTCAAGAAGACCTGCACACCTATTGTATATTGGAAAGATACATTAGGTGAACAAAAGAAAACAGATGAAAACAATGCAAGATAATGGTGAAATAAGTTATCAATTTCATAAAATTTATTAGAAATTAATTAACCTATTAAAAAATTACGATAAAAATAATATTTACCACCCGTAAGAAATCCCCGCGCTTCGGTGTTGTTACTCGAAACGTCTCGATATTTCACATCCACTTTCCTAATTTTCGCAGTTTCCACTCCAAAAATAATAACACTCGAATACAAAATCACAAATCTGGGAAAAGTCACACGCATTTTCGATACATTATGGGGAAAACAGGATAACGATGTTCTTCTTGTAACTATAACGACGTTAATTTTGAACGTGTGCAGTTTTCCCGCGCAGTTCCGTCGGCCATGTCTGACGTCGCGCTCGCGGCGCAGTCGGCGAGACTAATTCACCTGATTCGCGTCCGGCCACTGTGTTGTGTGGAAAAATAAAACAAATTAAGTTACGCGGCAACTTGATGCGATTGTGGCCTGAACGATCTGCTGTCGTAGCAACCAGTAAGATTAACTGATAACAATGGATGCAAGATTTGACAGCTACACTCAATGTTCTTTCGTTTGCCTTTAACAGTGGCGGTTTATTGGAGTGATAGACAAACTAGTCCAAGTCCATCTCATCCACCACCACTCACCAAGACATCAACCTCTGAAAAGTGCACACTTGCTAAGGAAAACTGCTCTGCAATAACCTAGTAATGCGATTAACATAAATTTTTTTGGTTATCATCTCTATTTATAAAAAAAACATAGAGAGAAATCTTTTGTATAAAATTCTATTATTTGTATAAAATTAATATTAGGTAATTAATTAGAATAAAGAGAAGCTAAGCATGCCCTGTTATATTTTTATATGAGATCTATTTATAAAAAAGGAGAGGGAGAAACCTGGAAAATTTCAGAAGGAAAAGTAAAAAAGCTTAAGGGGGCAAACGAACAATCGAAGCCGTTTGATGAGTACCGACGTCCATGGACATTCGCATGATTCTTACACAGATGTGTTGCCCTCCTATCATTTCCCCCCAATTGGTCACCAGCTACTCACAAACCGCGACAGCGAAGTTGTCGCTTTACGCCGGTATCAAGTGAGCGAGAGATACTTCCCCGGTCGTGCCGGTCCAATTCCGTTGCATAGCCGGATGTAGTGTCAAGCACCATGCATGGCACTACCTCTTCCTAACTATTACCTATATTACAATGCTTAGCTATCGCAGCATAACTTGTAATGATAGCTGTAGGTTGTGAAATATGTAAATAAAAAAAATATGCCTCTATCGATGCTTTAAGTCTCCATGGATTTCTACATTTTGATGCTTTAAGTCTCCATGGATTTCTACATTTTGATGCTTTAAGTGTCCATGGATTTCTACATTTTGATTATTTTTGCGACGTACAAGATATAGATGTAACTAGAAGTATAACAATGTATTGATGTTACTTAACGGGTTGCACTGTGGCCGGTTTTATTTTAGGTCGAAGCGAAAAGGTTTTGGCCAAAATGAACAGTGCGCGGTCGACAATTTCACTCGTGAAAGTGAGACTCGCTGTCGGTGAACCCTTTTTTTAGTTTTAGAATAATTTCTAAAATAGACTCGCAATTACATTTGCCGTGAAAGCCTTGCACTAATCACTTTAAGAAATTCTTAAGATGTTAAAAGAACACGAAAGGAGATACTTTTTGTTTATATTTTTATTGTAAAGTGCTTTTATTCCAAATATCTTACTTTATAGTTGAAAATCAAGATATTTTCTTTGGTTGCGCATAGGAAGAAAGAATCTTACCGTAGTTACACCATAAATTTTATTATTTATAATAGTTAAAATATTCAATTAAGAATTTCGTACCTTAGTAATGTAAAAATGATTAAAATATCCCCGGATTACGAAAACCCATATATTCTTTCCGTAAACGTAATGAAAGAATATGTGTTTTCTTCTGGAGATCCCGAGCGTATACCAAGTCCTTAGATTAGTATGAAAAAACATTGTGATAAACGACAACAATTCGCCTGAGTAAGAACTAAGAAGTAATGCACTGCACCCGAACAAGAGGGCCGACTCGTGAATATACAGGAACAATATTATACGCAAGAACTAGAGGTGTAATGGATTCCTCAGTGGTCGTGTAAACATCTTCACAAATTTTATGTTATACACAAATTTTTCCCACTAATGCTCACCGAGTACCGGTTGAGTGCGCTTGAGGGTTTTCCCCGCCCAGCCTTGACTGACACACTGACGTAGAAATAGCGAAGTTATTTTATAATTATATACTATTGACTAAACCTTGTGGTGTACCCTTTACGTAATCTCCAGATTGAAATCTTTAACTTTGCACGTCAGATCAAAAAGCTAAAACAAAACACTTTTTTTTGTTGACGCGGGGAAACACATTTACGCGCCTTCACCGGCCCCGGGGTGGGTCCAGTGGTGTGTGGCGCTAGCCGCACATTATAGTGCTGAATGCCCACAAAAACCACCGCGAGAGCCATCTGTGCTGTCTTTGGTGAGGTACCCCGGAACATCAAATCATCAGGGGACCCGAGGGACTGACGCCTCCTCCACGGAAGGGTTACCCCGCACCACAGGACAACCCAAACACCCTTGGGACAGTGCAATGTGGTGAGGTTTCCATCTCTCCCCTTGCATCCTGTTGTTCTTTTGAATAAGGAGAAGAGGGGCCTCTTCTTATAAGAGACGTACGTTCGTGCCTCTCTTATAAGTTTCTACTGCTTCCTCCTCCTACTCTTTAATCCGTGTCTTTTAGGACGGGTATAAAGAGCAGCCCCTTCGGTTTAATTGGTTTCGCCTGGATTCAGGCTACAGAGCCCCATCGCCACGACAAGGACTGAACCATGAAAGAAATCACTGGCTGGTCCTGCACAGGGACTGCTTGTGGTTCATCACGAGAGGTCGCGTGATGGTGGCTATTTTTCGGAAGGACCTGTCGCTGACGGCGTTGCTGTTGTAATTGCCATAACAGTCCCTCGGGCTTAGTCTAGTAGGACTAGCGCACACTTTTTTCTCTTAGTTCTTTGTTGTTTAGTGACATGTAATAGTGATTTAATTGCTGTGGGTCTAATTTAATGACATTTTCAGCTTATTTGTAAATTAACAAATTTTATTTATTTATTTTGCAAATTCTGAACGCAATTCAATACAATTTAGTTAAGCAGTTCTACAGTAAAAGAATAACAAAGGCACATATAAAACTTCGCATGTATGGACATGTAGGACCAGCGCCACTAGGAGAGATACTTTTTTTTTGTTGACGCAGGGAAGCGCATTTACGCGTCTTGTAATGTTCACTTCCTCTTCCACAATACACAAATAAACACATACAATATTTATAAAACAATTTGTACGGTCTCATATTTTTATAAACCTATCTTAAAATAAACGTTGCAGGATGTTAGGAATTTTATATCAGTGTTCAGCAGCAAAGCAAGGATCTTCTTTATTTTATTCCAAAGAGAGCGTAGGAACAATTGGTGCACATCAGTAAGCGATTGTGTTCGAAATTCTTGCGTGATCCTGGACTATTTATTTATGTCATGTACCTACTGCCTCCGTAAATTCGTGGTGTATCTCTTACGAAGATTGTAGCCGAACTGTACCGGCGCTGTTGGGGCGTGACTATCGCTCACATGAATGAAATGTGATGCAAAATAAATCATCCAACAAAAATTAATCAGCACACCATTTTTGTCATATTTTGTTGCGTACCGTTACTGCCTTAAAGCTGAGCCGCATCAGCACGACTGGTCGGGTACCTCTCTCTCATCTGATAATAGTTTTCTGATGTGTTAGACAAAACTTATAGGTCTGTGGATTTTTATGCGCCTCAACATCACCGACTGTTTATTTGCACTGTAAAATGGATAAAGAATAAAGAACATGTAGTGAGCTAAACGTGAGCTCTAAAATAAAGTTTGATTCTCTTCTATTTCATTCTGTTCCGTTCAGTTCCGTTGCTTTGTTTCGATTCTATCTCGTTCCACTCAATAAGGTTCCGTTACGTTCCGTTCGATTCCGTTGGTCTCCGTTCCACTCCTTTCGACCTTCCGACTTCATTCGACTCCGTTCGATTCCAATAAATTTAATTCTATACCGTGCCACTAAATATTTAATATCAGTTCATGAAAGATAAAGTAGTAATCGTATGTATACGGCAGTGTTTTTCAATCTGTGGGTCGCTCAAGTGTACCCAGGCAGTCGCCGGCACAAGAAAAAAAATGAAGATTCACCGTGGTTCACTACGAAATCGAAGACCGAGGTATCGACCGGACAGGTCGATCCTTTGATCCTGTCAGAGATGTCGTTTCACTGTGCGTCTTGTGCCGTATTTTCTATGGGGAGTGTTCCGAGGAACTGTTCGGCTTAATACCAGCAGCAGAATCCATCTTCGGACATCGCGACAGAACTCTTAGTGCCACGCCCATCACCTTGATGGCCGTAAATCCACACCAACCTGTTTTTCGTCGGCAACTTTTTACCGCGTGGAAGTGTACTGTGGATTAGCTGCCTCCCTCGGTATTTCTGATCCGATACTTAGAGGTCTTCAAGAAAAGATCATACCTATTCCTCAAAGGCCGGCAACGCGTCTGCAAGACGCCTAGTCGCACAGATGTCTATGGACGGGGGTGGTCAATATCACTTGCTCGTTTGTCCCTATCTCATAAAAAACCGTCCCGCGCGCATATTCCTACTAACGTGCTTTGTACTTATTTCTCCAAGCTCATGCGGCTTCTTGCAGCGTGCAGGTTTTACTAATAAATATAAATACCTGAATAAGTTTGTTAAAAATGTAGTCTTTTAATTAATTAATAATTATATTACTAATTTTGTCTTTCATTGATGATTTTCTTTTATGCTGTAAAAGGGTCGTATAATGAAAACGTTTAGAAAAGTGCGGAACAGTAAGGTGACGGGCGTGAAAATGACGCGGGACGCACGAGTTTAAGTTGACACTCATTATGGTAAATCTTCTATTTATAACGTATAACATACAGCTATTGTAACGTCCGATGAACTGTAGGGGCGGGTGCAATAGCGACGTCAACCAGTTGTAGGTCCTTCAGAAAAAAAAACTACTGTAATTTTTGCTTGTGTCGGCACGCAGGCGGCAGGCGGCAGGCGCGAGCTGGACGTGCGGACAAATTACTTTCTCTAATTGGCTCGCGACTCGCGTACAGGACAGCCCCGATCTGGGACAATCGAATATCGTGCGCTAATAAATAATTCAGTAACAGGTAGTGCCATTGTAGACGAATTAGGCCGGCACGACGGAGACTGCTCGTTCACATGACACCACCGTGAAGGCGGAAAGGGTGAACGATAATTTTATTAACCCTCCATTAACCGTTCGGATGATACGGGGCGTCGGAACGTAGTCGGTATTGCTCGCTTGTTCCTCTCTTCCAAACCTTTTTTTTTTTTTTTTGGTAACGAAG
>JAFELO010001093.1:360351-381749 GCA_017140195.1 Eumaeus atala | reverse complement strand
TTCCCGTCACAGATGACGAAAACAGCAACAAAAACGATAACCAAAAACAAAAACACCACACACAATTCCCGCAGTAGTTTCACCAAATTAAAATTCGACGTAAACAAACTGCGGAAATCCCTCCAAACACGTCCGACACAGACACACACACAACCACACAACGCGGAACAATACGAAAACAAGAACGAAAACGAAAAAGACACCACAAGCAAGTCACCTCTACACCCCAGCCCCGGGATCGCACGATCACACCAGCACAAGTCTATATAGACGACTTACTAATTTTCTTAGTACAAGAGCCGAATCACGAAAATGCAAATATCTCCGCAACCCGACGCCGCGCGAAGAAAATTTTTACACCAAAAGATGCGCCTAAATGATACCTTTCGGTAGCCGCCACTGACACTATAGTTCCGATATTTAGCTCACGCCTAGTACCGGAAAAACAGAGTCAGGTGTGTAGGACCTACGTTGTGTAGTGCAATCACGAGCATTCTGTTTTCTTTATCATCTCACTCCATTTTAATATCGCAATATATTGTACAATGTATTGGCGCCAAAATGAGAAAACAATGAACAATGGAATAAAAGTTACAGATTCCAAATTCAAATGTAATATTTTTTTATTGTTAATTGTAACATTATTTATGGCCGGACTAAGTACAAACATACATAAATGGTTAATTGATTATTATTAAACTATATATGTATCCATCTCTTACCCAGTGCGCGAAGTTAAGTTTATATTAATTTTTATTTCATCCGTGTAGTCAAAAATAACTCGCATTTTTCAAATGAAATGAAATTTGCAATGCAAGGAAAAATGGAAAAGACAGAATAAGTGTGTAGATTCCCTTGAGAAATAAATTTGATTTTGGCCTCTTGAGTTTAACACGACGATCCAAGGTGTCAAGTTTACGTCTCATCAAACAATATAAAGATACGGGAGATGAGAGTCGAAGATGGAAAGTGGGCCGGTAAATCCAATAAGGGGAACTGGGTCACGGCCGGTCGTATCGCACCCCACCTGTTGGTCGGGCTAGATGTCTTTGTTATTCTTGGTGCACCGCAGGCTTGTGTGAAGCTCGTTTTGTATATTAAACGTTAAAACAGCATAGGAAATACAGTTTTATATAGTAATTGCTATGCGCCGCGTTGTCCTCTGCGTAACCAATACATTCCCATTTATCATTGACTTTTTTTTATTCGTACTTTACGCGCTGACCTCGGTGCTGCTGGTCAAACAGGGTGTGTGGGACTCATGGATAAAGCAAACATGCACTAAAACCCTCGGGTATTGTACCCGACGTGTTTAATGAGTATTGGGTTCGGCCGCCTATGCTGAGGTAGCCCGGATAGTATCCGGGCTAACTTTATGAGGTAGTACCTCATAAAGGACCAGAGTCCTCCAACAGAAGGGCTTGTCGTGCGATCAGGTTCACACCCTAACCCCATCTCCCAATTAGGGGTGGCATAAATTGCTCCTGGTACCTTCACCGCATTCCCGAACCACATACGAGGGACGAGTCATTAGCAACCGCCTGGCTCCGAGGTACCGAGGGGCTCTTTCTGGGACATGAACGTGTCGCAGAAAGATCCCACCGCCTCCCAGGATCTGTCACTTTCGAGTATGGAGCAGATTACGCTGGAGTGACAGGTCCGTCACTCCCTGCACCACTGTCCGCCGCCGTCGCGTCATGGTGCTGACGGCCCATCTACAGGACACCTCTAGGGTGTGTCGAGCGTAGTCCTCAGCAGCACCACACTCATGACACCGCGCATCCGTCTACTGAAGCATCCATGGCCGGTGAGCTCCTGTGTCATGCGGAGGGTGAGGAGTTTGTGTATTCGGCGCATCCACCAGTCCAGGCCAGGTGACTTAACCGCCACGTTACCAACTGTGCCAGCCCGTCATTTCGGCTTCAATGCAGAAATGATATATATATATATATATATATAAATCTATATAATAATCTAATAAATCTAATATATATATATATATATATAACATAAGCCTTTTGATGAGTTCCAACGCCCTTGGACATTCACTTGATTGTTACGTACCCTCACCAATGGGCCAACTGCTACTTACAAACCGCGCGAAACGAGAAAGGGACGCTGTCACTTTACGCCGATATCAAGTGAACGAGAGGTACTTCCCCGATCGTGCATGCCGGAACGTTATTACCGTTGCAGAAGAGGATTATATATACATTTTACAATATCCCTACACTTATTGACCGAGATATGGATTCCATCAGATGAATCACTTGGCAAGTTTGTCTCCGATTGTCTCTTTCACTCTTTACTATTTTATGCTCACCTTTCATCTTATACTTAACACTGATCTCCATACTATAAATGGAAATCAAATATAAAAAAATATATAGAATAAAACAGAAAGTTAGCAGCGCTTCAGAATACTGGCGACTAATAAAAAACTAAATGTAATGTTGTCGAACATAAAGCTTCACGATATGAGAATTCACGAATAAGAGAAAATGACGCGAATGCTCTGTAAGTAGTTTACAGCTCATGTTTGTGTGAAATTCAGGAGTCGCCGTAGCTGGATTTGGTCCGACCAAACTGTTATATAACACATATATATATATATATATATATGTATATATATTTATATTTATATATTTGTGTTATATACTTGGTCATTTTCTCGCTCAAACAGAAGTTTGTGGTGCTACGGACCCATCGATAAAGATTTTTCTCCGGCCGCGTCGAATTGCCCTCCAATCGGGATGTGATAATATGTGCGCAGATGACTCTTCACAATAGAGATGGCGTGTCACCGTAATTTGGCCAAGACGATATTTATTTTTATTATTATATAGAATATATATTATAATAATGTTACACATAATCTAGTTAATAAGAACTACTATACGGATTTGGAATAGACATGTGTTAACATAAAAATGCTTTTCATACCCTAAAAATCTACGGTTTACATGAAATACATTTTAGTAATGAAAGCACTGATGACTGTCGAAGTATCGTGAAAGTTAACAGTAGCTAAAACCTATCCATATATAGAGATCGCTGGTCGGTGTGCCTTAGTCACGAAACCGCAAATTAATAAAAACTTGTTTCGTCCATTTTATAACGATCGTGCTCCCTGACTCACGGTCGTGTCTTCAATGCGTGAATTCTTCGTACCTTTGTTCTATAACAATGTAATAGAAAGCGCGAATTATATGCAAAGACTCAGAATTAAGATAGAAATTACGTTTTCGCTTTTACGCAATACTATACAGAATCATAATTTGTTTAGTTTTGTTGTTATAACATAATTCGTAGTCATAATCCCGGACCAAACAAATTGAGGCATCCGTGTGGCTGATAATATGAGCTTTCAGATTTGTATAATAATATTTGTCTGTCCGTGTATGTTATATAAATTGTACATGTGTTAATTTTTTTTATATTATACAAACGTATAGATAATCGAGCCATCAGAGCCATTTCGTAACTACCGATGCCCACAATTAGAGCGCTGCCGCCCCCTAATGAGCCGCCGGCTACTTACAAACCGAACGAAGCGCGCCAGCATAGCTGTTTCTTTGCAACAGTATCATGTGATTTAAAACTTTTGGGCCCTATAAGACTGCAACGGAGCATGGCACTGTATCCTCTTTTCGTGTGTCTCTTGTTTGTTATCAAATTGATATATTTTGTTACTTTCTTTATTTCTTGAATGTCTTTTCTTGGAGTTTACTCCTTAGGAGGCCTACCGCACTTACGTTGATTAAGTCTCTGACGATATTACGCTCCGCGTTATGTTACTACCTTTCTTGTAATTTTTTTTCGTACCGCGAGTCTCAAGTAGTTTCTTAAGGAACAAACTTCTTATTCAAAATCATTGTAAGATTTGTAACACTGATCTGAACATCTATTTGTGACTATTACAATTACCTTTGTAGACTTTGTCATAATGTGATATAAGGTATTGTGCAGAATATTTTGCTAGCACGTAAATACCATAAAGAAATGTAGATTTTCGAATTCGGTTTTATCGAAATGGCTTATATATAATTAGCGGCTTCCGATGGCGTGCTGCATGGGTGTTTTGAATATTAAACTCTGCAGCTCCCATGCACAGGAAGTAGCCGTTCCATAAGACACCATGATTCCATTATAATGAACGAAACGGTGATACAACTGATCCCATATCCGCCAATTATTTTGATACCTTTGTATTATATTATGCGCTAATAGTAATGATCCAAAGTTATCAAAATTCGCCCTCTACTGAGCTTCTTTGTTTATAAAGCAGTATGAGTTTGAGCACCAAAGAAACCAGGATGGGTAGGATGGGGGTCTGGGGGAGCAACAGCATCCTCCTTCTGTTCTTCAATCCTTTCTTCTTAAAGGAGGGGTAATAAGAGCAGTCCGCTCGCTTCAATTGGCTTGTCCTAATGAGTCTAGACTCATCGCAAGCTATTGAGTGATGATGGGATTTTAGTCCCTTTGCGTTTACTTCGAACCAAATATATACCAACTATAATGTTTTACGTGTATAAATGACGAATGTGTCGCACCAGTCAGATTTTATATTATCTACAATCTAAAATTTTGTAGAGCTCGATGAAGAGGAAATAAAAATCGAGGAGAAGGAAAATTTGTGAGAAGTGCAGAAGAATAGAGCTGTGGCACCTCTCGCTCACTTTTTTTTCCCCCTTGGAATAGATCGAGACCTTATGCGAGTGAAACAGCGTGAAACATATAGTTGTGCATAAATGTAAGCGGTAGTGCGCTTGCTGCTCTTTTAAGCTGGCACGACCAAGAATATCTTTAGATTAAAATCACTTTTTAGGGTTCCATGCCTGAAAAGAACGGAACCCTTATAGGATCTTTTTGTCCCGAGAAAAATGTTTGACAGACAGAGAGACGGGCGCACAGACGTCCCGTCTGACCCTTCGTCAGAAAGAGTGCCTTTAAACTTTAAAAACAAACCCTGATTTTCCCTTACGTCATGTACCTCTACATGTACGCGTAGGTATACCATTAATGAAAATACTTGATCTATAAAATCCAGTATTGGACAATTAATATCATTTACAATCAAAACATTGATTAACACGTATGTAAGAATAAAAGGTTTAACTTTACGATTGTTTACCTATAGCGAGACAAGTCATTGCCACTTGACAAGTTCTGTAGTACATATAACATGAACTTGTCTCATGTGGTGATTGGTCCGAAATGCACCTCGCGGATCTATATTCCGCGCCAACATAATAAATAATTGCAGTGGTAAGTAGCATTTTAATTTACAAATAAAAATAATTTTGTGATAATTTAACATATATTAAGTAATTTTCTAGCTGAGCAGTAGTACTAAATGAGATACATACTTTTGAATGAATATCGATTGGCACGAGCACCAGGTTGTTACACATTTAACAGGGAATGGAAAGGATTTGACGCGGATACATAGAACAAGAAAGTAGCATGTGAGGGCGATTGCAGCCTTTACACGTGCCGTGGTCCTTGACTAGTCACGTGCGCCTTATCGAGCCTTGCACTGACGGTCTCGTGTTTACTAGGAACTTGGCCGTAACAGCGATACTGAGGTTTACAAAAGGAGAACACAGGCGAATCTAAACCGACACTAAGTATTATAGTTAGACTGCCATTATTGGTCATCGCTTCGGATAATATGTTGTTTCAACAGCAACAAGGTATATGAGCCCACTGCTGAGCATTTGTATCTTTAATGGAAAAATGTGGCAATTTTACATTACATTCCAATATGTCATATTTAAAAGAAAATAATCCTGTCAAAATAAGCGAATATCAAAAAGGGACACGTCCTGCTAAAAGGAGGGTGACCACCTCCTTTTCTTATCACAATAATTTTCACTGATCAAACAATACAATCTGGAATAACATACAGAATACTGTGCATCTATAAAAATGAATGGTTGCTATGTGTAAGCAGGGGCATATATAATAGAAGAATAAATTAAGATATCAAAATATTCATCTGAGCCTTCTCTCAGCTCACAAATATAATTGAAGGTTGATGAAATTACAAACGAGGAGCAGTTTTCCCCTAGAAATACTGTCACCTAATTTACTAATCCATGGGCGAGTTTTTAATCATAGACAACTATGGTCTAAGAATGTTATTTTTTGTCATGGCTGCATTGTAGAGAATAGCAAACTGGATAAGCACATCTGTTTTATGTCATTATGGGACAAATGTCCCATTTTGCGACTACTGACGCGCATTGCCGTGTGGATGACAGTAAATGGTCATGTAGATAAGTTGCTCTCCTTCCACCTATCACCCAAGATGGGTCAATGGCTACTCACAAACCGCAGGGAATGCAATAGCATAGGTATACCATTTAAGAGGACATCAAGGGGGCGCGAGGTACATGGAGCTCTATGGATGAGGTCAAAGCTCTATGGCAGGACGTCGTCCGACCGGTTATGATGATGAGATCTACCTCCTCTATCGGGCTGCCCAGATGCGGTTGCAGAGCTGCATGGCACCAGCTTCTAGGTGTACACCTCAACACCAGCACAGTACTCGTCTGCATCCTGTGCAATTAAAGAACAATGCCAAAAAAATTGTTATCATTATGATAACAAAAGATAGCATTCAACGTACCTAAGTGGAACATGAAAAGTGGGATCGCTAAAACTTTACGTCTGTCGTAAGTAGCGATAACTGAATTATATTCCTCGTCGGGCTGAATAACGTGAATCCGGGAACCTGACAACGTGCTATCTCACCAACTCAGTGTAAATGGTAAGGAGTATTAATAACAAAATTGTAGCAATTATGTTTTGCTACTTAAACATTTTATAAAAATGATATATGTCATTTTTGACTGTAAGGTTTAATGTTCTCTGTGATGAAAATATGTCGCTCTTTTTCTTTCGGCTATCACCAAATGATAATTAAATAGTCTTTTATTTTCCGCCGGGAACCTACATATTAGTGTCAAAATGCACGAATTAACATTTCATATCAAAAGGTAAATTCTTGATTTCTAGCCGACGCCATGTTTCAATATTATGCTTCAAAAAGTTATCGTTAATGTTCAAATGTCTTAGTTCACTTAAGTGTGCATTTGTTAGTAGTATTTACATGATCTGTATGGCTATTCATTTAATAGACCGTATCAGTTTGAATAGTATATGTCACGTTTGAGAGTTGCATGTTAAATTATATTTTATTGTAACTGAGTTTATATCTTGCCCGATTTTGGTTGGCTCATGAAGCTAAGAGAGTGTTTATCTTATGGGTTGTGTGTTTAACATGAAGATCTAATAGCACTATATTCTTCAAACATTGAATATAAAGAATGAAGGACAAGCTGTGAAAATTATTGGTTATAGAACAATAATTACATAAAGAAAGGAGCATCCAAGTTGCAGCAGGGAATAAAGACCTCATACCCTCGCTTTTTACTAAACCTAATTAAAAACTCTATTGATTCGATTTATTGTTTATTCTTGTGGTAGTATCTTAAGTTTGTTCATTATTGTGAATCTGGAAGGACCATGATTAAATAATAAAATATTTAAATTCTAATTAAACCTCTAAGACCGTCTTTACCCCCAGAAGTCCTTTTATTTTCATTAAAATTGTCACAAAATATTGTATACCCGCAGGCCGTCCCGGCATCGCAAGGATCACAAAATATAGTAAAAATTCATTGATTTACAAATATTCAAAAGTTGTGAATGTTGATTTCTGCCTCGGAAACATTACACGCTACCATGATGACGCATTAAATTCATGACAGAAAACGTCTGTCGAGGCAGCTATTTGTCAATAATTTTCAAAGCTTGCGGTGTATGAGCATTGCCTTGATTTTTTTTTCACTTTTTTACATTTTTAGCTTTGCCTATACTATCTATCCATTTTATAACGATCCCTAACGTATTAGAAAATGTTATATAGACTATGCTAATCATAGATAATATGATATTCTAATTGTAAAATATTTTTTTTCAAAGTCGTCCATTAGTTTCCGAGCCTATTCAATAAAAAACAAACAATCAAAGTTTCCTCGTTATAATATTTATTATATACTATCTTAAAGTAATTAACAGGTTAAAATCTCTAGTCATAAGGCAGAGAACTAGAATATCCGACATCATACGAAGAATAAGCTCGATGAAGTAGCAATAGTATAAAGGTTCTGGAGTGGAGGCCGTGTTTGGGAAAACGAAGTGTTGGTCGACCGTTCAGCAGGAGATCGTTCGTCTTGGCGTTCATTGAAAGAGGCCTATGCCCAGCAGTGGACCGATAAGGTCTGATAATGATGATGATAGTCTGTAGTTGTTTAATAATCAGGGAATTGGCGTGTAGAAGTGTAAGATTAATAATAACGTTCAGACTTCAGATATTGGGAAGTGTCCCCTGCGATGCTTAAGATTCCTACAAGGCCAAAACAAGTTTGTGACGATACATTTGAGTTAAAATATTGTGGTTTTTTGTTAGGTAAGTTCACAGTTCAGTTTTTTTTCGCACCATGGTTCAAGTCTTGTCGTGGCGGTGGGGCTCAGTAGCCTGGGGTAATTCTTGACTTAAACCTTGGGCGAAGCCAATTGAGCCGAGGAGGTGGCAGCTCTAAGTACCGCTCCTAAACGAACAGGAGATTAAAGAGCAGAAGGAGGTGCCGCTCATTGTACCCCTTTTATGAGAAAAGGGGACAAAAGAGCAAAAAGTCGCGGCGCCTTTGCGCAAGGGGCCAGGATGGGAACCTCACCCCATTGCACTGTCCCAAAGTCGGTGGGGTTGTCATGTGGTACGGGAGAACCCCATCCGTGATGGTGGCGTCGGTCCCTTTGGAGGCTGACTTGCCGTCGAGATGCCCTGATGATTTGTTGTTCCGGGGCACCTCACCAAAGGCGGCACTGGTGGAACTCGCGGTGGTCTTTGTGGGTATTCGGCATTATATAATGTGCTGCGAGCCCTACACACCCCAGCCAGGGCCAGTGAAGGCGCGTAAATGCGTTTCCCCGCGTCACAAAAAAAAAGTTTTTTTTTTCTTTAATATCTAGACGTTTATTTTTTACCATTTTAGAAGTTTATATATACACCGGTGTAGCTGTGTAGGTTAGAAGATAGAAATGAAAGTGAAACTTTATCAAAATGAATTATTATATTCTATCAAAAATTACTTCACAAAAAGGGGACTACCCACCTCCATCCATGCTCCTACCCACCTCTCGGTATACGGAGCGAGTCATGGGAGATGCACGGGGATTTGCTCACCGGCTCTGTTCCCCAACGTGCAATTCTTGACTCCCTACACATTATTTAAGTGCCCCTTGTTATTTCCCTCTCCCCTTTCTGGGGCCTGACACCACAAAGGTAGTAGTCGTCATCGGCCTCGTCAGTCCTGATTATCTCGATGCAGCTATGTCCTTACCTGTCCTTCCTAGTCGCGTGCCATGTATGCGCAAATGTCATCAATTGCCTAAAACTCTGTTCCGTTGCGACCAAATCGAGGTGGGTAGGAGCATGGGTGGAGGTGGGTAGTCACCTCCACCCATGCTCCTCTCGGTATACGGAGCAAGTCATGGGAGATGCACGGGGGGATGCACGGGGGTTTGCACACCGGCTCTGTTCCCCAACGTGCAATTCTTGACTCCCTACACATTATTTAAGTGCCCCTTGTTATTTCACTCTCCCCTTTCTGGGGCCTGACACCACAAAGATAGTAGTCGTCATAGGCCTCGTCGGTCATGATTATCTTGATTCAGCCACGTCCTTACCGGTCCTTCCTCTTCGCGTGCCATGTATGCGCATATGTCTTCAATTGCCTAAAATTCTGTTACGTTGCGACCAAATCCTAATGATAGACTGGGCCCCCTGTCTTCCGTTCGATTCCGTCCAACATTATGTTTCGCTTGTTTTTGTACAAGTCACATTCCCACAGTACATAGTCTCTGGTTTCAGCTTCATGGCCGCAAGGACACGGTGGCAGGTCACATAGCGCCATCCTGTACAGGCGAACTCTAATACTAATACTAATACTCTGGTTCCACCCATTGATATGCCAGACACGTTGTAACTTCTGGAAAGAAGCAGTACAGCTCTCTCCCAGCTCGGCCCAGCGTGTCTGCCAAGCTGGTCTTTGGGTGCGTAATAATGCACTACGTACAACATACAAGTGAAAGCGTCGATACCAAAGCGCTGCAACATATGTCAGGATTGCAACATAGGTTCCGTGGTACAGGAACCTTAGTGTCCGGTACTTCACATCCACGAGGAGGTAGAGACATGTGATACACTCGCTATGGAGGCACTATTCATCCTAATGGTCGGTCCGCTTTTAAAACGACCCTTAATTGTCATAGTCTGGGACTTGGCTGCGGAAAATGTTAGCCTATTACGGGTCCAACAATCCGATATACTGTTCAAGATCGTGGAACATTTCTGTTGGATAACGGCGCGTGACGGTGCCTCAATCGCAAGCGTCAAATCGTCTGCGTATGTCACAAAGCTCACACCCTCTTGTCTCGCCAATTTAAGGATATCGTCCTGGAGATGTTTCCATAGTGTGGCGTCCAATACGGAGCCCTGGGGACATCCCATTGTGGAAACCTTCCAAAGCGTGCGGTGGCCAACTGTGAAGCCAACATAACGATTACAGAAAATAGGAGTTCGGTGAGATGCCGGTAGCTTTCGCTTTCAACAGTATCATTGGCCACCACGCATTATCGAAGGCTCTGGCGATGTCCAAAATGACGAGCTGGACGTACTTATATGTAAAATTACCCACTATCTCGAACACTGATTTTAATGCGCTACAGTTAAACGCCCTCTAACGAATCCATGCTGATTGTCAGAAATACCACGATGCAAACAGGGAGCGCAAATAATTATGAGACGTTCTAAAATTTTTCCTGGAATTGGCAGTAAAGTAATCGGCCGGTTGGCCTTTGGATCTGTTAAAGACTTGTCATTTCCCTTTGGCAGCACTATCAATGAACCTATCTTCCAGATATCTGGAAAGACCCCTTCTTTGATACACGCTGTGGACATCAGCATCATTTCTCCGGAAGAAGCCGTCCATGCATTCCTGATAATCTTTCGAGTGGTTCCGTCTAATCCGGGACTTATATTCGGAAAGCTTCTGATAATGTGATCGTCTGCACTACGGGAAGGAGCATCTGAATCCCTACTGGAAGGAGAGCATGCAGACGCCACTCGCACTTGTTGGTGATAGCTGTTGTCAATTTCTGTTGTATCATCTGGGCATAGGGAGTACAGGAGCTGATACATAGCAGTTTCAATGTTGTCATAATAACCTTCTAGGAGTTTTCCGCCATGAATGACATTCTTCGGAGGGCGAGATCTACCAGTCGCGGCTCGGTATGCCAAACCCCAAGGATTCCATTTCCCATCTCGGCAATATCTCTAAAATGTTTAATTTCAGCGTCCTTCATCGCACTTTGTATTCTTGTCTGGCTACACATAGGGCTTCCTGCAGTGAGATATCGCCTGTGGGATTTCCTTGTCTCGACTTTTGCCGACAACGTCGTGCGGCCTTGACCTGACGGCGCAGACGGTCCAGACTCGGAATCCACCATTCGTAGCCCCTGAACTCCCCATCCTTGCTATATCCAAGGTTTATTTTGGCAGTTTGCGTAAGGATTTCACTAAACTGCTTGGCAAGTTTATTTGCTGGTTTCCTGGAGTCTAGTTTACGCATTCGCAAACATAGCATCGATCGAAAGTAGGCCCAATCTACCCCTCTCTCGCGAAAGGCTAGTCTAAAGGATAGTTCTTCTGTCGACATCGGTCTTGATACGCTGCTACACACCTGATATTTAGCTGATGGTCGCTTAACCTTCGTGTACGCGCCACTCTGATATCGGTACTCCTCTTGTCGTGTCAGATCCATATTACAATAACCATTTGGTCCGTTGAACGTTGGAGGCTGGCCTTGCTTGTTGTGTATGAATAGACCTCTGCTCAATATGAAGCCCTACATTAAGGTATTCCTGTACTCTGTGTCTCGCCCTCGCCCCGAGTATTGACGACGTTCACAAAACCAAAGTGTTGAATGCGAATTGCTGTCTACGCCAATCAGTAGTACTTAGGTGTTCGAGATGTCGCGCTATGCTATTTCCATACTGAAAGTACGCTGAGACTATGTACATGCAGGAATCTTGGTAATCGATATGCATGACATTCGTAACTCAGATGGTGGAGCAGCGTAGCGTTATGCCGTTTAAATTGCTGTAGTGTGGCTAAGGATGATTGATTGATTTGATTGTTGTTGTTTGGCTTATCAGATGAGGCCGGCCTGCTCGCCCCTCCTTCTGAAGGGAGGGGTTCGATTCGTGCTCGAAAAAACAACATAAGCCGTGGTCAGGATTTAATTTATTATTAGAGCTCTCTACAGTCGCGATTATATTATCTCTATGGTAATCTAAGCTCTCTGCTTACGGATACAAACCTGGGTCATTTCCGTAAGCGGTGTGTGAGTTTGTCATTCTGTCAGTCATAGGTGATATCTGTGTTAGTATATGTAAGGTTTCGTCGCTCGACCGGTACGAGTAGTGTACATGATATTGGTTCTAGCAGGAAAAATACATTTACGCACCATTCAGTCGATCCAAGGGGGCCTGAAGTGTATGTCGGGCTCAATTAGCAGGCGATAGCTACTACCGACTAAAAAACTCCTAGCCGTTAGTTTGCCCTATTGGCATTTTACTGCGGATGCGTGGCATGGTGATACTTTCTTTGTGTTCTTTAGCAGACTTAGCGACTGCTATCTTTAGTTTATTCTTTAGTCCCCTCTTTTTATAAGAGTGGTAGAAAGATCGGCCCATCCTCGTTTCATTTGTCTTCGTCCAGGGTTCTGCGTTCAATCCAAGCTACTAAAACCCCAACGCCACGACAAGGCTAGAAACATAGTGGGATACCTCCTAACACTGTTTACGAATATGCGTTACACTCCTTCAACGCCAATGCGTCCTCTTGGTCCTTCTGGCCGTGATAATAGTAGTTCAATTAGCTGTTACAAAACATTCTCATATCAGTATGCACCCCTCCTATCTGTGGGAGAGAGCGGGGTCGGACCCCCTTTCGACACCAAACCAAGTCTCCGCCAGACGAGCACTCATAGCAATTCAATGAAGCTGTTTTGAACTTCTCTTGGCTTCCAAAGCATGAGGTCAGTTCAGAAAAAACTTATAAGTGTCTACCTAATCCCGTCATGGAATATTGCCTACAAACTGCAAATTTATAAATGAAGCGGTGAACAGTAAAACTTGATTGCGACCATCACTATAAACAGAGACATATAGCGGACATCGTGATATCACTCAAACCAATTTAAATATCGTTAAACCAATTGATATGGCCACATCTCTGTCATTGACTGAAGTCTGCCGTGACACGGCTAGCTATCGTCAGTTGGGTCACATATTGACTTGTTTCAATTGTATGCTTCTGCGAATATATATCTCGGTCACACTACTGTTAGAGTTAGTGTCCTGGTTCTATGTCGTCCCCTGAGGTACAATATGGTGGTTGTACATAGGCATCAAGAGTAGCTCGGGGGAGGGGATTGAAACGGGTGGCTCAACGCGGAGCAATCTAGCCAGGCATATATTTTTTCTCAATTGTAATTCAGTATATAATACACCAGCTGAGTCTGGTTGGACCATACTATGTGATTGACTATACTAAACATTAAATCAATAGGAAAGTTCACCTGATTCCTTCATCTTTACTGAGAAAAATTATGTCACTCGAAACCCAATTTCGAAAGGTTCTTTTAACCTATCGAAATATTTCACTGTCTACTAGGGCTTCAACACCATATGCATCTTGCTAAATTTAGTCAATTCCATTCTTTATACTCGTAATTAATCATATTTTATTATTTATTGCCATTATCAATATGGGTTTCTTTTGGGTCAACACCGGATCTCTCATAATTATCATTATATTATACCAATTTGCCATATTAAAATATTGTGGAGTGGCTAATTTAAGTACGCCATCCGAGATCGGGACATACGACAGAGCAATCCTCCTGCCACCTATTGTATTTTCACTGGAACTCCTTAAAAGTAATAGATACAAGATATATTATAGATAGAGAATAGAAAGATATTCTCTATATGGTCCGTAGAAAATGCACCGCGCTTAAATATTTTCCAATTTAGGCCTGCACATGCATACTACAAGACCTAGTGTTTACAGGATACTAAGGAAATCAACGGCCCCTAACTAGAATATGGCACAGGATCCACACTTATCCGGCACTGCTTTAATACCATAAGCCACAACAAGGCCGATAAATAACTATTTACGAGTATACACTTGTGTGAGTGAAGATAAATGTCACAATGTTTTTTTTTTAAATTTCCATGCTCTATCACAAAATGGCCGAAGTGTTTAAAAGAATTATAGGTTTACTGGTGTGACCACTTAGCTAATAAGGTTGATATAATGATACAAAGAAGTAAATCAGGGGCAGCTGAGAACATGTTGACACTTGCTGATAAACTATATGCTCCACATCCAGTGCCCTCGTAGAAATGAATCATCCCAAGATCATATATGGGTGACAGTCCAATTCAGCAATTGAGGAAGTTCCAATAAGCACTTTAGCTTGGTTTGATACTAATATGCTTTTATGGGACGCTGCGATAGTTCTAGAATTTCATCGGATAATTTGAAATCTGGATTGTTCTGTCCCGTTCGTGTAAGAATTTAAAGTCCGATTTGTACCGACAGTATTTAAAATTACTATGACTATATTGGCGTAGATTCGTTAAGAAATGGTTTATATAGAGTTAATTTGCAGTCGATTCAGATCGACATAAGCGAGGAATACCTCGTTTAAGCCCTGTTTTTTACGTTCCGTTTAATGAGTGAGAGCTTCATAAGGATTAGGCGTAGTCAACTAGTTAATCGGGCATCAATCGTTTAGCAGAGTGTCAGCGGTAAAAACAAGTTTGTTACCCCCTGGTGGAGACTAACGGAAGGATCTAATAAAGAGCAGAAGAAATGTCTAAGGGTATCGGTATTTGCTTATCATGAATTGATTTAATTTCTCGTTTACCTTCCCGGTAATGGAAAAAGTTTCCATTGCACGCATGATGTCCGTCCCGATTTGTTTGATTTCGTTTTGATGCTAAGTTATTATTTAATGAAAAAGAAATTTTTACATATACAGACATAACATTTTCCTTTTATAACATCTTCTTTCATTAAGGACGTTGTGTATGATTGACATAAAATATCCAAATATCATTACGAATCACGTAATATTGGCCCAGTGAGGCGTTCCTTGAACTCTCATAACTATGTTTGCTTGGTCAATGACATTGATTTTTTTTTTGAAAATTTCGTAAAACAATATGTTTATGTACCAAATCGGATGACTTTTCATTGCACGACGTAGGGAGAAATCGTTCTGAAGATTAATGAGAATTTTCTTAGATAAATACTGTAAAAACATTGTAATGTTTTTTTTTTTGTAAATTGAAGTAAGTCCTGCCTAATAAATATATAGTTTTGAAGTTGAATGTATAAGAGGAAGCAAGTGTAATTAAACACATGTTGCTTATAAAATCAAACAATATTTCTTTTACGTAGGGACTCCTTGCCCCTACAGTTCGTGGGACTTGCGAAGACTTTTGTGTGTTCTAGTAAACTATCTGTCTCGCAAATGGGAAGAGATGTACCGGGTAGATTTTCGGCGTAACCTATAGTAATTATTTTTGGGGCCAAAAGGGGAGGCCGTCCCCTCCACACACTAATGGGGTGGCGCGCACACATTGCCGTACCGTAATGCGGAAACGTAGATAGGATAATTGAGCTCGTTTATTATTTGGCTTATGTATATCAGTCAACTGGTGTAACTATGTAACCAAATGTAAGTAAGATTACTGAACAATATTAAAAAAGAAAGTGAACGTTTTGTAATAAATAAAAGTCCACAAAAACTTCATCCTAGAACAAGTGAGAGGAGTGATAATACGGACGTGGATGACAAGGAAGGATGTGTCGCAGACACGTTGGACTTCAAATCAATGTCCCCACATCAGTCAACACGAGGTCACTGGATAACATTAGGAATGTGTTCACTTACTCTTTATTTCATTAATTCACACGGCTGGTGATGATGATTATGATGATAAGGAGGAAGATTGTGATATTTTCAATTTCTGTTTATTGGCTTGCTAAAGTTTGATAAAACGATAGCAATAGTTGCATTCACAAAAAAGTTTGGCATCATAGTAATGTTCCGAGTCGTAGTAATGTTTCGAATGTACTCCGTATCTTCGCCTGCGTAGTGGAGAGCTTAACGAGTAGGCCCTTTTACTCCAATGATGCGTTCATACTTTACTTATAGACAATCAATTTTTACCTCATCACATTGCGGTCAAGGAAGTGTAAATACTAATTAGAAGTTTGGTCGTAACTCAAAAACTACTTGACCGATTTTAACAAACGAGATAGCAATTGATTCCTGTTAGACGTAATATTCACATATGGTGCAACATTATTCAATTTTTTTCGTTTTACTTGTTTGTGCTTCTGTGGCCCAATAGTTAGCGCCTTGGACTTCCACTCCACGTCCAGGTTCGAACCCCGCCATGTACCAATGCGTATTTCTAACTTACGTACGTTTCCTGAGTTCTACTAACGGTGAAAGAAAACATCGTGAGGAAACCCGAATTCGTGTATCCGAAATCGACGTAACCTAGGATTGGGCGGGGTTTCCCTTCTGGCTTTCAGAGGTCAAATAGCAGTCGCTCTGTGTAGAAACTGGCTATATAAGGTAGTCGACCGCGAAGTCATCTGATATAGAAACGGGATAGAGTGGGACGAAGAAGGAAGACGTACATACTTGTGTATTTTGTGTGACTAAAATTAAATCGGGCTGATGTCATTTTTAGTCATAATGGAAAACTTGATTATCACAAAATCTCTAGGGAATTTAGGGTAATAAGTAAATAAATTCAGAAAATATACGATATTTCAAATAATCCAGAAAAAGTACTAGAATATTAGGTACTAAAGAAAATTAAATGTTTTTTTCTAGATTTCCTTTGTAAAGGAAAAAAGCCCAAAGCTATTTAGATTGATTTTAACTCAAATGTTATTTTTTTCATTACCAAGGATTGACCGAGCATCTGAGGGCCACATCGACATTGATATCAAATTTAAAAGCTGGCCAAATGAGTCGCAATCCCCGAACGGCCTCGCTACGCACGAACATCAGCGAACGAATATATAAACAACCCATACGGGTATAAACGAAACAAAAGATATTGTAAAGATTTCTTGACTTGTTAGCTTGCAGTGAACGCAAACATATCAATAAAAGTACATAAATGCATGGAAAGGCCCTAATAACAAAAGAATTAAATACTAATAATAATAATTAATTGCTTAGATCCATCATAAGAGGCAGATAATACTAGCGGAGTTTTACAGAGTATTTTACTAGTGCAAAAGTGTAGTAATAATAATAATAAAAAAATAAACCTTTATTTTCTTTTACAAAAAAAATATACATACTCTTTAAACTGTGGCCTGAACCATGACCTGTAGTGTGCAAAATAATTTTCTCCCAATACTTTAACTTTAATTATCTCGCGGTTTATTTAGATTTTCAAATGTTTGCATTGAGTTGCTTACATACGGGATAGTAATCAAGAATTTGGGTTAAACAAACTAGTGGTTAGCAAGCACGACGGCGTCACCAGAGTTGCTGGCCGCTGTAACATAGCTAAAAATTAAAATAGTCATTAGACCAATGGTCATGCAATGGTAAGGAAGACCATTCGAACATGTTAACCACCATCACTCTGTGAAGACTCAAGAGTGTTATGCATTAGAGCATGAATGGTCATTAGTCTTGTATGCGTGTTAGACGATATTTTTAGAGTATTTTATATGTGTATAAGAGTTTGCTCCCCAAACGAGCTGTTGTCAGTCAGTGTCATATGGTCGGAGCGTTTTAACGACTACAGACGCCCATAGACATCCGCCTCAATGTCATGAAGAGGAGTTGCTTTCCTTTCCTCCTCCCTCCAATGGGTCACCGGCTCACACACCACATACCACACGTGACGTGACAACTTACGAGTAGCAGTCACTTCCCGCACTGCCCGACCGTGCCGGACCAATTCGGCTGCAATGCAGCATGGCACTACCTCTTTATAAAGGTTTTGTAATGAAGTTATTTCAGAGCCTTGCTAACTACCGACGCCTATGGACACCCCATGGGCGTCGGTAGTTAGCAAGGCTCATAACTACCAACGCCCATCCCCATGGGCCCACCGGTCCACATAATAGTTATGCATATGCGTTGTCCTCCTCTCCTCCTCCCCTCCAATGGGCCATGAATGCTATTATTAGTGCCTTTTCCATGCATTGTAATTCCACTCAACAAGCAAGCTACGGAAATTATTTCAGCCAGTCAATCTGCACTGGAATCACACGTAGCAATGCAACGGGACCAACCTCGAGGGAATTGAAAACTTCTCAGTGACGCGACTCTGGTCAGCAACTCATCCATCATGAACAATCAGTGAATCGGGAACCAAATGATCCGTGTCGCAAACCCGGAACCACTCGGCAATATTTGCTGCTGCTGTTTAACCCAATATAGGTTAAACAGCCATTGATATTGCAGAATGAATGTCCCAACGTAATAAGTGAAGAATCTGATACCGTTCTAAAACAACAGCAATACTTTTTTATATTACATTGGAGAAAAAGGGTAGTTGAAGCCTAACCACCGACGTCTATAAACATCCTCACTGAGATCATCCAAATGCCCTCCTTCCTTCTTTCTCCACCAAGGGCCACCGGAAATTCACACGCCTGGTACGCGAGATAGCTGTCACTTTACGGCCCTATCGTGTGAATGGTACCAACGCCTCATGCTGGTCCAACATGGCTGCAAAAAAGCATGGCACTACATCTTGCTATCCTGTAGTGTTTGTTGTGATTGGTGAGTTTCCGACGGCCTAAAAATGAACGCCAAGTCGACCGATCTACTGCTACTCGAATCCATCCCGGACAATCGGTCGTCTTGGCTTCATTGAAAGAGGCTTATGTCCAGCAGTGGACCGATAGGGGCTGATAATGGTGAAGAAGATAGATAGATGTAACTATTATTTCTTGAAAGCTTTTCAAACATTTTAACAACAATTCTTAGTGAAGAGAACCAGAAAATATATAAGAGACGATATTTGTCGTTGATGCAATTTGGCCACAACTTTTATTACTACCGCCGTGTCTGTGCGGCGCACTACAGATGATTAAAAGCTTTTCCAGTTATAAACGTGAATTCAATTTTCACAGTGGAAAACTTAGGTGTGATTATTGGAGTGGAAAATGTTATTGGCTTCGGGAAAAGGATAATTCCCGGGTGCATAACCGGACAATAAACAGATGGAGCCCCACCCATTGTGTACTCACTATCAAATTATAACATAGAGATATTCCGACAAAGAACTTCGTATCATCACCACCGTCATCATCAGCCGGATGACCACCCAAACCAAGTCGTCAGTCCACCGGGTCCGAGGCGCTCCACTGGGTCCGAGGCGCTCCACCGGGTCCGAGGCGCTCCACCGCTCCGAACTTCGTTTAATTATTAATATTATCTTCCTAGACGAACATTATGCTACGGCGGACATCTGCATTGAGTTTACGTAACTGTAGATAGGTGTAAAGCTTCTGAAACGTCGGACTAGTTAAATAATTAAATAAGCAGAATAAGTAGTTAAATAATAAAATATGTAGTTTTATTGTAATGAATCTGTTTGAATCTCTGAAACTTCTGGCCTGAATTGAAAAAATATTTTTGTTTTGCATAGACCATCAATCGAGGAAGGCAATAAGTTATGTACCATGACGCTACGACTAATAGTATCGGAGCTACGCGGGCGAAACCGCGGGGTGATACTAGTTCAAAATATCTGCGCAGACAACTGTATCTTTAGAATGACAAAATATATCCTTAGAAATACAAAAGACAAAATATCTGCGCAGACAACTGTATCCTTAGAATGACAAAATATATCCTTAGAAATACAAAAGACAAAATATCTGCGCAGACAACTGTATCCTTAGAATGACAAAATATATCCTTAGGAATACAAAAGACAAAATATCTGCGCAGACAACTGTATCCTTAGAATGACAAAATATATCCTTAGAAATACAAAAGACAAAATATCTGCGCAGACAACTGTATCCTTAGAATGACAAAATATATCCTTAGAAATACAAAAGACAAAATATCTACGCAGACAACTGTGTCCTTAGAATGACAAAATATATCCTTAGAAATACAAAAGACAAAATATCTGCGCAGACAACTGTATCCTTAGAATGACAAAATATATCCTTAGAAATACAAAAGACAAAATATCTGCGCAGACAACTGTATCCTTAGAATGCATTGACTAAGAACTTCGCTGATTACGATGATCTTAATAATGCAGACTTCAAGTATTCAACAAAAATTTCAGCTTTATTCTTTCACGTGTTCCCGTTCCCGAGAAAAATAGACAGACCGACAACAAAGTAATCGTATAAGAGCTCCGTGTTTTCATTTTGAGGCAGGGAACTCTAAATATTGCCATCATTACCATTACCAGAATTTCAGTGACACTTTGTTGATCTGATTGAACGCCAGAACATCTGTATTCATCCGTCCAGGAATTTAGCGTTGATATATACTGTTATATGATAGAAGGAGACCTACTCGATCATCAGTACTTAACATTTTCTTCCCTATACAAAGCCCAAAAAAACACTGAAAACTGCTTAGAACAGATCGATAGAACAAGAGAAGTCGGGTTGCGGTTGGAGTTGACTGCACCCCAAACCAGTTCCAGGCCGGTAGGACAGTGTGTGAATATATTTTCCCTGCCCTAAAAAAGAAAAAAACCTGAAGCAAGCATATTGGTTGCAGTCAACTCCAACTGCAACATCACTGCTGTCGTGCTGTTATTTCACTGCTCTAAGCTGTATCTCTATGGTGGCGTTAACACTGAAAGGAAATTATTTTTTAGAATTTACGTATTTTCCCAAAGCCGTTCTCAGAGAAAAATTCTGAAGCTGATTACATATATATAGTATTTCCCAATTAAAATATTTACTTACAGATTTGTGGCAATTTACTTTGCATCCAAAGGCTTCATTTATATTTACATAAGTAAATATCCTGGTTGAAAACACGGCTTATCCGAACAAATTACATAGCTTTACTGAGGGAAAGCTTTTTCCCTTCCACAACATTGACATTAAAATATTCAATCACAGTAAATATGTTTCTTAAGTGGAAATTTATGGAGTTGGAAAATCGAGTAATCTACGATTATGCGGGGCAACCACAATGGGATAGCCGGGGGGG
>JAFELO010001093.1:339511-360336 GCA_017140195.1 Eumaeus atala | reverse complement strand
GGGGGGAGTGGTTAGAGCAGCTGCCCATCCGCAGGGCTAGGACTTCTAGTACAAGTGTACTTTTGGACTTACATATACTTTTTTGTGACCAATACACCAGTTATATATGGACACGAGAATCAATCGTCTTTTTATGATTAAAAACATCCACACGTTTGCTATGATATATGCTCGCCCTCCCTCTTTCCTATCCTGGTTCCGAAACTCATAAACCGCACAAAACTCGATAACATAGCTGTCGCTTTAAGGTAGTACCACGTGAGCGAGAGTTACCTCACCCGTCGTGCCCGCCCAGTTAGTCTACAAGGCACTAAGTCACTACCTCTTATAGAACCTTTCTTCGGTAGTTCCCATACTACTCTCTGAAGTAATCACAATGTTAGCTCTAAGCGCTTGCGTACCTACTCCTGTTCTATAGTCTACATCAGTTTACCCTCCACATGAAAAACTTCATCCAGTTGTGACTACGACTACAAATATAATATCTGGCATCATTCAGACATTTCATTTCAATAAAATTTAAGTATTTGCAAAAGTTTCATAGCCGTACGATCTTGAGCAAATAATGGGATTCTTTTCTAAAACTATTTGGTTCACGTGGTTCACGTCCCTCTGACGATGGGATATGGTGACAAGACCAGTCCACCTGAATGGCATCACGTATTATAGCCCTTGTGGTATTGGGGCTAGATGAATCCGAGTAATCAAAGACTGTGCAAATATTTACATCAGTAGTCACTTAAAAGACCGACTTCTGATTTAAAAACCTGTCCTGTTGTCGTAATTTGTCAATATTCAACCACGATACAGATTCGTGATCGCAAACGCGCACTCAACGAGATAACGACATCATAATGTGATACAATAATTTTGGACAGTAGAAAGGCAGTTTCACCGAATGCCGCCTGCCGCCTGCCGCCTGCCGCCCGTCCGTCACAATCCGCGCCCAGGAGTGATGACAGTCGTCATGACAAGACCACGCTTTCTTTTGGCAAATTGCTTTAAATTATATCGATTATTTATAATTTACGTTCATTTGCGGTTTTACTGATGATTATAATTGTTAAACTGTCACGCGACTGGAGTGAAAGGTGTGGAAGAGACGAGACTGATTGTGTCGCTCACTACACGCGGTAAAGCGTTACGCTGGTGTTTCACTTAAACATCCACTGTTCACACGATTTTTAATTTAAAGACTAATTAATATTCGTTTCATGTCAAGCTTTTTTTTTACCTGGAAAAGTCCTTAATGGACAGCAGCCCGTGTCGGGAGCTGGGAGCTGCGAGGAGTAGTCCGAGTCTCACGGATTAAAGGTAACGTAATGTAATTAAGGATGTAAGGTCCACTCGGTGAAGGAAGGACGGGAGCCGAAATTTAGTAAGAGGTTGTGCCATGCTGCATAGGAGGAGGTAGTGCTATGTATGGTGCATGACACTACATCCTCCTATGCAACGGAATTGGGCTGACACGACCGGGAACGTACCTCTCGCTCACTTGCTACTGCCGTATAGGGACACGGACGGACGGTTTGTGAGTAGCAGGTGGCCTATTGTAGTGCGAGTTGAAAAGGAGAGCAACGCATCGGCATAATTATGCTGATGTTCATTAACGTCGGTAGTCGTTGTAAGACTCCGATTACACGTTTGTCCCCCCATAATATAAAAAGAATCCATTCTTGCGCAGGGCGCACAGCTGACGTAGTGACACAAGTGCACCGGAGAGAAAGCAGTCGCAGGACCAACGATCGAAAATGTTCTCCGGAATGCTGGGCCTAACACCACCAGCCAAAAAAATCTCGACTATTAGTAGAATTTCTTCAGCTATCCTCTCGGGTTCCCTGCGATCATAGCCGCAGTTGATCCTGACGACACAGCAGTAGCAGTGGCGGGAACGTATTGTGGGCCAAGCCCGTAAAAGAAATGTTCTTACAAAGTGAAGAAACCGCAATAATACATTAAGATCCGACCTAACAATCTGCGACTACACTTCGACCAGCGCTAAATTAGCTCTGCGACTAGAGCTAAATCACGAGGCAGTCAAATGCTCGAAGCGCCGAATATTGGTTAGCAACGTTGGTGTTGGAGTCCACACACTTCGTAGCTTCAGTTCCAGGTAAATTGTATTCTACAACAAACTTTGAATCACGTTTGTTGAACAAGACAATTACATTTTGCAGAATAACATTGTGAATACACAGTTTATTCGCAGTTTAAAAGAGAATGAATCTATTCGGACATTGTAGCAACAAACGGACCGATGATATAAAGCAAATCCCGTGTTACCGATGGAGATGGACGATTTAAACAGTGCATACATACTATAAACGTAAATATAAGAACTTTTCTGAGTTTTAGTGATTGCTGGCAGGTAATAACTTTTACATTTTTAAAACTATAAACTTATAGCGTTTAGATTGAGTGTGTAGCTTTCTAGAACATCGTATTTTATGATGCGATCGTGCTTGGAGAAATATGTATTGAATAATGTTTTCCATTTCTGCTGTTTACTTTATATTTTCTAGTTTATTGATCATCGATGTACAATAAAAGAAATGTATGTGTAAGTCCTGATTATAAATATACTGGAACACCCTCGATTAGCCAGGGTACTGAGGCCCATGGTGTCATAGGTGGCAAGACTGTGGCCACTTGGGGCATATCCCAATCCCGGACAGTGTAATGTATGCTCAGAATAATCTGAAAAACATATAGTAGTAGTTGTCCGACCTGGGCAGCGAACCCTGGACCTCTCGCGGCTAACTGTCTTAACAGGCGAAATCTGCACCATTACGCCACAGAGGTGAAACAATTTAATAGAAATATTCTAAACACAGCTCATTAGTCGCACTAATGTTAAGCAGAAGTGGCTAAGCAGGGTCTGCAATTGTATTCGCGTAAAAAAAATGCTTCCGAAGTACAAGAGTTATAAATATAATAGCTTTTCAATTTTCAAGTAAGTCAATTTTCTCAAAAGCGCAAACGTCACTCCGCAGTCAGCGCCGCTTTCACAACACCCATACACTTTCAAGCGGACCACAATCGAGCGGATTATGAAATCATAACCTAAACGCATTATTCCCGGCGAAATATTTAACAGCAAATTAGCAATAGGGTACCTACTAAACGATTTCTCAGAAACTTTGCGATGATTAACATTTTTGGTATAACTAATTTGTAAGTCCATAAAACCTTGACTTGATGTTGACTAATCCTTTATTACTAAGCCAGTAGGATGGCAATCAATGACACTACCACTACTGCTATTCAATCGATCCAATAACTGTTTTTATTTCAATATTAATGAGCCCATGATTGATATGATATCTTTATAGATGAAACAACTGCAACTCTTTTTTGCTTACATAAATATTATTCTATCCAGTGTGGGAAGATTCCTATTGGCAACGTTTAAGAGGAATGCGACAATTAAAAACATTTGTCTCGCTTCTTGAGACGTTGTAAGAGCCACTTTGTAACTATCCACAATTTTGCAAAAAAAGCTATTTGCCGTCTTCTTCGTAAAATTTGTATACCGAAAAATCCCACCAATTTTACGAAACAGCCGTTGGTGGTTTTCAAATTTTATTTTCAAAATTTCGCATAATGCAAATGTCAAATGAAATAATCTTCCTTGGTTTCTCCTGAACATTTCCAAGCCATCAGCAATTTAGCTGTGACAATATGTCGGATATTTTATTTGAATAAATTCCCATTTTATTATTTACGGCAGCGTTCACGTGATGCGCCTACAAGTTCTACATATACAAAAAAAAATAGATATGTAGATTTTAATCTCTTTTGTTGGTAATGGCAGCAGATACGCTGGTAGGCTGAGTAGACTGGGCTAGAAGACTGAGCGATGGCTGACCCCTTCCTTACCAACTGACGCAGGTCCTAATGCTCACAGGTCACGATTGTTTCAACGTGTACCTGTATTACCTTTGAGAACTCAATCCAGCTTGTAAGTTTGTGAAGCTTCTGAAGCCAGCAAAATTGGACTAAAGAGTTTTTGTGTTCTAATATAAACTTAAATACCTTGACTGTGAGAAACCTATATTCATCTAAAATAGCTCAAGCATAGTATTTTAACGTTTCATCGTGATATTTTCACGGAATCGAAAACATGCGTATGAAACAGCGGGGCGTCTTGAATAGATATATGTATAGATATAAGAAAACTACATAATATAATCAAAGTATATAGAAAATACTCGTAATATTACGTAATTATTTTAATGATTTGGCCGCACCATTATATTGGCCTCTCACGGCCTGCTTCTGCAGTCTATGGCTGGGTAAATGCAGGATGTGACCGAAGAAACTTAGGATTAATTCCTGGCAGGTGGTCGAAAGCCCCTTAGTGATCCTTAACTCACTCAAAATGTAGACGTTATGCAATAAAAAACTACAAAATTTTGACTTTTTTTAGGAAGCCCAAATAGTCTTATTACGTATGTTAAACGTTTCCGTTTGTTATAGAAATTATGATAAAATATACATTGGTTACAATCAGCATCACAATCTCCGGATGTGATCAAATGTATCGGGCGTAAGGTACGGAAGATTAGACTATTGAATTGAATTCGCGCCGGGCGGCCGAGCCGCGCCGTGCGTATCATTCGACGCCGAACGGCCAAGCGTGGTGCATGTGTCTCGACTACGACAAACTTTAATCGGTAATCGTAAAAGTGTTTCTTCGGTTTTTAGTTCGTTGATACTTTCATTTTTATTTTTGTTCGGGTTCTTTTTTTTATTGTGTTGTTTACTTTGTGACTTTGCACATTGGAGGTGTACGGTTTATATCTGCGGCCGTCTGTTTACGGTAAGTTGAATATATCTCAGCTGATTCTGAACTGCATCGAAGGTTACGTTGCAATATGTACCAACTGTTTATACACTTATTAGCAATTACACTGTACAAATTTATTATTATTTTAAGAATGTAAAATATTACTAAGAATTGAGCATGAATAATAAATTATTCAAATTTTAGTGAATTTATGTTTACAAAAACTATTATTTAATTAAGAGAATTATACCTACTTACTTATACTTGTCTATGACGGTGCGTTGAACTCTTTTACAAGTTTATTACCCACTTACTCTATTACTTATTATAGGTAAGTAATCAAATTATAATTTACTCCTAATTGTGTTTTAATAAACCCAGCAATTTAAAGTCATTCTAGATTATTATAATTAGTAGTAAGTGTTTATTGTTCGTATGATAACAGTTGCTTCACAAACAATTGACTTAAATAGAATAATAAACACAAATATCGTATTTAGCCCACGTTTCGAATATCTTTTACTTGTGTTAGATTACATTGAGGATGCTTCCTTATACATTACTTTCAATCAATTAATATGGAAATAATATTTTTTTTTTTAATATAAGAACTAGATTTCTACATAAAACATCAAGGTGAAGGTGTCACCTAAGCTTAAATAGAAAGACGGTTAAACTTTGTGGAGTACGGAGTTATGGAGGTATTTCGAGGTTTAAAAACAAATCAAAATTCTGTCATTATTTTACAATCAAATTTGACAGTCTCGTAAATTTTCTCCAAATGTGACAGGTCCTACAAATGATATCCATTGCAACTTCGTTTGACGCAGAAAAGAAATGATTGACTAAAACGTCAAATGAGACGAACAAATTGCCACAAATAAATTAAGGGGGCACAAGTATCAGGAACTGTACCTTATTCATACGTGCGAAATGTTGCCAAAACGGATAATAAATACAGAATTTATGAACGGAACGTTAAACGCTAAAGTTGAACGTTTGGGAAGACGTGTTTGGTCAACCAACTACAAAACCACCGCATGGGATGAAGACCACCGTACAGTAACCCTGAGGGTAACAGCAGCAGTTGTTTGGCACAATTAACGTTGGTACAATGAGGCCTCGGTTCAGCAGTGGTTAGGTAAGAGCTGATGATTAATTACACACACGTATACTTGCTGCGTCACAAAATATTACCATTTCCCAATAATTCAATTAGTATTTTACCAATCTACTATTATTTATCAATCTCACTTGGCACCTGGCCATCGTATCTCAAAATGTTTTCCACGCCGTTTAATACGCTTAAATTGACATATGCTTAAATGATTGTATAAATAAAAAAGATGTGAAATAGAAAATAATATCGGTATAATTTGTCCCATGATCTATACTGGCTATATTTAAGTGACATAACAAAAAGACATGTTTTCGATGTCGAATCGTCCAATACCGCCATATACACCATTACAAGTTAAACAAAATCAGAGGCATCTTTCAAAAATCGGAACTGAAATTAAAATTGGTAGGTGTTATTTGTAAATTTGAATTTTAGGAAGAGGTGATGCCATGCTGCATAGGAGGAGGTAGTGCCATGCTGCATAGGAGGAGGCAGTGCCATGCTGCATAGGAGGAGTATCACAAACCGCACGAAAGGCGACATTGAAGATGTCACTTTACGGCGGTATTATATGAGCGAGAGGTACCTCCCCGGTCGTACTGGCCCAATTCCGTTGCATAGGAGGAGGGAGTAGTTCATGCACCAGGCATGGCACTACCTCCTCCTATGCAGCATGGCACTACCTCCTCCTATGCAATTAATATGTATCAATTTACAATATAATATGTATCATAATCTATATTCAATATATGGATAAAATTATATCTGTATTATTTAATTTAGGGCGAAGTGTTGGTCGACCTTTCACCAGGTGAGAAGACGATCTCCGTGCAATAGATAGTCCGGGACGGATGCGAGCAGCAGGAGATCGGCCGTCTTGTCGTTCATTGAAAGAGGCCTACGTCCAGCAGTGGACCGATAAGGGTTGATAACGATGAAGAATCAGGAGTCAAGCAGAAAAATATTTGTAAAATTATGAAAATTTATGCTTGAAGAAAATGACAAAATTTTGTTAATGGAATAAATATGTGGTGGCCCATTGGACGGAAACAGGAAAGCAGGCTAACGCAAACAACAATAATGGTATTGGCCAAAAGGCTCCAAATTCTCGTTTGTCTCTTTTTTTTTGTTTTTTTTTTTCTTGTTGACGCAGAGATACGCATTTACGCGCCTTCACCGGCCCTGGGTGGAGTCCAGTGGTGTGTGGGACTCACGGCACATGATAGTGCCGAATACCCACAAAAACCACCGCGAGTGCCAACAGTACCGCCCTTGGTGAGGTGCCCTGGAACAACAATCATCAGGGCACCTCGACGGCTAGTCAACCTCCTAAGGGACCAACTCCATCTCCACAGACGGGGTTGCCCAGGACTACAGGAAAATCTCACCGACCTTGGGACAGTGCAATGGGGTGAGGTTCCCATCCTCGCCCCTTGTTCCGTGGGCAAATGCGCCACCTCCTGTTGCTCTTAGGTCCCCTCTATTTATAGGATGCAAAGATCTTTCTCGGTTCAATTGGCTTCGCCTGTGTTCACCCCAGGCTACTGAGTCCCACCGTCACGAAAAGGCTTGGACCATGGCGGGGCTCGTTTGCCTCCTATACAATTAACAAACAAAATAAAAAAAATATATAAAACAAGAAATTCTTTAGTAAAATTTGAGCAAATTTTAAAAAATATAGGAAAAATCCGTGAATGATTGAATTGTAATAAAAAAATTACAAAATATATACACGAATTAGATAAAATGGATCCTACCACTTTTAACCCCTTAGCCGGAGCTAAATAGATGCAAACAATTTATACCCTTTAATTTTACAAGGTTATAAACAACCTATTTATGTGATATAACTATCAAATATTATTGACAGTACCAGCCGCAAGTGGAACCTGGCACCCATACATACCCAAACATTGATATTTGGAATGTATATTTTAAAATTTGACCCAGACCTCACTAGTGAGAGCGTATTCATTCAAATTTAATTAAGTAAACGCCTTGAACTGTATCCAAGTATAATTTTACTCATGATTATCCCTCATTTCAACACCGAGTCACGAAAATAAATACATAAATGTATTTATATTTACACACAGAAAAATTACCCAACATTTTCACGACGGCAATCATTGAAACCGGTTATCTAGAAATACGAAACCATGTTTTATAGGAAACACATGAAATGTGCCTATTCTTATATTTTTAACCTTCGAGCTTTATTGTAATGGAATCTTAAAGCCTTAAAGGCCTTTGCATAATCGGCCAACAACTTAAAAAACTTATCGCATCGCATCATCATGGGCTTCATCTATTATTGCCTGCATGGTTAGTGTCAAACAAAAGTTTATAACTTAAAAGACTATTGCAAATACTCCCCAAATAATAATTATTACAGAGAACTAATCAAAATATTATTTTTTTCTCCACAAATTATACGATAATCATGTTTATAGTGCCTTTATGTGGAAGTTTAAAAATAGAATCTTCTATTTTACGTCAATGTAATGTAACTAACTCCCCATGCAAACCTGAGAAAAACCTGCGAGACAAATAGACAAACCCAGTGGTACTTCTATTTTAGCTTCTGAAAAGGAATGATAAAAACTTTACCGAGTCATAAATACATTTCAAATGTTTGCGCGCCATGTTGTTTTTGTTTTATACCGTCATGATCATGACCTTTGCTACAACTTGTGAAGATCTGCAGGTGTTTTTTGATCTTCATCAGTGGATCATGAAGTGGATTTGCCAACTGGACTTGGACTGGGTATAGGTCTGAAGTGAGTCCAGACTCCAACCAATTGCCACAGGTTGCAATTTTTTTGGCAAAAAATATTTTTTGAAATCGTTTAATATACAACAAAAAGTAGCCAATAGATTATTTATATCAAGGTTTAATTTAATGTAAGAAAAATTTACCGCTGTAAAATGTGGTCGATGTTTTATTGTGTTAAAGTGACATTAGTAAAAACAAAAAAAAAACTTACCGAAGTGCATGGCAACTGAAGATGAGAAGTTCGTCTGGTATCCACTTTGTGAATTGAAGGATTTATAGCACGGAAAAAGTATGTTATGATAAAGAGTTTCGCTTTAATTAAGGTTGTACTCTCCTATGTACTTACTCGCGGATTGTAAACCGCTTTTTATCATAATTATGATTGACGGTCGTTTTTTAAAATCATAATTGCAGGTTATTCCTTTTCATTATTTAGACACTGGGCATTTTTCATTAAGAAAATGTTGAAAAAAAGCTAGGTTAATTTGTTTCTTCTCATTGAAGAAAGTATAGGTATTGAATTTAAAAAAAGAAGTAATAATCTCAACCACCCAAATGATTTTTTGTTTCTTTCCTTATCACAAACGCAATCTGATATTGTCATTATGACAACATAACTATTATTATCATTATGGCTATATAAATAATTTAATAAACCGCGATAAAATCCGTAAAAGTAGTTTTATTGTAATGTCCAAGATTCGCGTAAACTTAAAACATCTACATAACTATTTCCCATGATAATAGGTTCACGTAAGGTTACAGCAAATTTAAGTTTACAAAAGAGTTGAAACGATTCTAAGTATGTACAGACTAGAAGCACCACGAGGTTTCTCTCAAAAAGTACTAGACTAGCCTGCCAAATTTCAAGTTCATAAGTGTTACAGTTTCTAAGACTTCCGTCATTAATAAGCGAGTTGTGTTTAGCTTTTAGATATACTCGAGTCAGCTTTTATCATACGCATATAAACCTAAAATGTGGTTTACACTATCATCCTATGTTTCGTCATATGTGTAATCAAATTCCATGATTTTTACGGGGCAAACATGGCATTACAGCATTATGCATACCGACAGCCATAGACATCCGCATTACTGTTATTGCAGTGAACGTCCTCCCTCTTTTCCTATCCCTTTACAATGGGCCAATGGGAACTCACAAACCGAACCAATTCGGCTGAAATACAGCATAACACTGCCACATACTGACCAAGACCAAAAGCGGGTATTCCAATAAAAAAAGAAGTTCTTTTTTTATAATTTCCCGGTGAAGCTGCGTAACTCGTGCATTCATAATACTTTTACAGTTAAGGGACAGAGGTCAAACGCTTCACATGCTAATCACTTAGCATATATAACAGCGCGGCTCGTCACACTTTTAGCAAATTGGACTAAATTAACCTATTTTACTTATAACTTGGCATTTAGATTTAATTACCATGTGTACTCTTAATGGCGCTCGGCCATAGCATCGGTGACGGTTAATCGTATTAGCCACACGAAATATTATTTTGAGCAGTAGAGTCCTCGCCTGCTTCCCAGGATAGAAAACTGCGAATCAGACTTTATCTCAATTCCCAATTTCAAGGCAATGTGCTGGGCATAGACTATCAGGGCTGATGCTTTAGCCATAACCCCCAGGAATGGTCTCCTTCAATAAATCGGTCCATGTCTTGCTAATCTCATCCAACTCCGACTGGGTCCTGCAGAGATAGACCGTGCAGCGCCATGATTCGGCAGCGACGCTGGGTGGGACGGACCTGTTACTCCCTAACGTGAGCTTGTTTATCACTTGAGAGTGACAAGTCCTGTGGCATCCTTCTGTGAGACGGCCATGTCCCAGAAGGAAGCCGCTTGGCGAGCCAGAGAAGAGGAAATGGATGATGGCCTGCCTCCCGGACGACGGATGGGAGTGCGGCAAAGGCGCTATGCGAAGCTTATGCCGCCTCTCGAATTGAGCCAGAGATTAGGTTGGGCACCTGACCCCACTGCACGTCCCCGACGTCGGAGGGGGCTGCCAGTCGGCGAGGTGCCCTGTCGCTTATAGATACGGGACACCTAAGTTTAGGCGGCCAACGGCACCAGCGGATTTTTAGTGCGTATTCGGTTCATCCGCGAGTCCCACACACCCATCCGATCTCACCCAAAACCGCTGGCAGTGCGTAAATGCATTTCTCCACATCCCCAAAAGAAGAAAAAGAGATCGGCTTCCGCACATTGTTTCCCCGCTTGATCCGTCAGTCTAAACAAGGTCGACAAGTACATATCTTTCCCAGAAGCTTTCTCCAGCATCATGACAGCCTTCAGCTTTTTAAAATAGATCGTCTGATACACCAGTGTCCCAACTCCTTCATCATTTCCATCGTTCCGCTGAATTTGTTTCGCCGGTTCTTCTCTATCATGGTTAGTGTTGAACCGGCACTAGCGAAGTAACGACATTCAAAAAGAGATGTCTAAAATCCCACTTTGAGTAAAATATTTTATTTTTCTTCCTTGTAAGTAACCGCAAAGTCAGGAAAGTAGCCGCGACGATGCGTAGGAATATCTTTTTATTGTAATGAGTAACATTCACTTTAACTGGTGAAATCAAATATGTGTTTCAATGGTCAAACATGGCCTTTATTTTTAAATATTACATTTCTATATGTATGACTAAGTTGAAAATCCAATTGGTTCCGTTCACCTTTTTAATTTTAACACCACTCGATTATTTCGAAATCGGTGTATTGATCTCGATTATCCTTCTGCATTTCACTATGTATCATGACATCAACTATATGATTTGATTGATTTATAACATTACGATAACTATATGCTTTGTCATCATCATCTCCTAGTTTTCTCCGTTGACGGAATTGCTTCCTCTTTTCGGAGGCCCACCCAACATCCTCTAAATAGAAGTTAATATAACTTCATAATATAAGGGTGTTACAATAATATTTACATATAAAATAACGGATGATTTCTAAGAGTACCTTGATAACAAGCATCCTAATATTTGATGGTCCTCTATAAAGAGTTTTTTTTTATATACAATAGGAGGGCAAACGAGCATTCGGATCCCTTTTACGAATATCGACGCCCATGAACATCCACATAATTACACACAATAAAATCCGCACGAAACGCGACACTGAAAATGTCACTTTACGGCGATATTATGTAAGCGAGATGTACCTCCCCGTCGTGCCGGCCCAATTCCGTTGCAGCATTGCACTACCTCTGCCTAAATTAGGCAAGACCTGTTCCAAAGGAACATCAGACACTTTAAATATAGTACAGCTTAGCTACATAATACTAAGATGGCCAATTCCATTAATCTCCACACACCACGTTTCCACAAATCGACGAGCACAATGGCGTCTGAGGTCGGCAATGTAAACAGTGCGTGCGCGCCATCCGCTCGTGGATTATCCACTTTTTGCACTTTCATAAATACTACGTTTACTAACAACGCTGCCATGATAGGTCCCAACTGACTAATGAACTGATAAAACTGCTGTGACTATGATGAAATTGTCAACGGCTAATGGATACATTATGGTCTGTTGGGTGTGTAGATATTTTCATTCGGAATTTGCTCATATTTGGCTTTACCTTTAGTGCATGGTATTCGGCGCACGCCGGATCTTATTGGGCGCCGAAAGTTAAAGTAAAATTTAACTCTTATGAATATCATGGCCAGAGCGAGCGCGATCCCCTCGTCTACCGTACTGTAACGTCCCTGTGTAGTTAAAATGGTCTCTGTGCTGACTTGAATGGCTGTAACTTGAATGGCTATAACGTGAATGGAACGTGGCTCATGGACAGGATCATGACTTCAGCTGAATGTCCGCGCCGTTGTTGGTCTTGGATCCGGGTGCTATAAGGCCTAGGGACGCCAATACTCACATCGACCACTGCCAACCTAGTGTTGACAGGGTTTCTTAGTGTGGTAAACGGACCGTTTATGGGTGGGACCCATGCAGATGTGTCATTGATCCGCAAAAGGAGTTCACATTCCACAGATTATATATGTACTTTCGTAGCTGAAATATTTTAGACACTGTTTCATAAAATTATGCCATTTTGCAACGGTCTGTGACTTTGTATAAGTTGAAACCTGATTCAACATTATTCACGGCCGTAACTGTCACATTTGCCAAAATCTTCGTAGGAGCTCGAAGAACGGGTCCAAACAGTTTTGTCCACGGAATACAATTTTGAAGACAGTACGAAATTATTTATACAGACTGCTGAGAAAAAAGTGATGGCGACCGGGATATGAGCTGCTTTGTGGCGGCGGAAATATTCTCATAAGTCTACAAGTTTTCATTTTACAGTAGCCCGGTGACCCAAAATCAACTAAAATGGGAAGTGGAATACCAACACTAGTCCATTGAATTAAGTATTGCCACGCATCTTTTATAAAACAAATAAAGTCGTTAAATATACCTTGCACCGATATGAAAGTTGGCCTGCGGTTAAAAAAATGCAAACTTTGCACATTAAATGTAAATGAACACTGTAATTACTTGTTACATCATTACATTACTTTATTGTTTATTACAATGTTTACTGACGCAAAAAATGCTACCATTTACGGTAGTTTTTGTTAATTATTGTATAATAATCCTTTTTATATTGACGCAAGCATGTAGTTTCAAGAATTTAATACTGTATTGTCTATAACATTCATGCTCTAATTTGAATCTTCTGCTCCTAATTTTGAAAGATGCTAGAAGAGAATCTTGAAGCGACGGATGGGAGTGATTACAAAGCTTCATTTTGTAATCACTCCCATCCGTCACTTCCAAATATAAAATTTATGAATTTAATAAATAAACATGCCTGCTTTAATTTTAATCTTATAGTCCAAATTTGTCCGTCCGATTACAGAATTATTTGTACTTAAGAAAAGAATAAAACAAAATTATTTTTATATGTATATGCGGCAAAGAACAGCACTCATACATACCTGCGCACCGGACTAATTTACTGAGCCAAGTATCCGTCATGTATAACTTTCATAAAATTCTAGGTGAAATCGAAACTCCCATATTTAACGGAAATTAAGACTTACAGTAACATATATCATTAAATATAAGTGTACTAACATCGATTTCGACGTTCCACTGATCACGTCGTTTAGAAAGAGAGAGTTGTAATAACTGAGTTAAATCACAATTTTAAATGTTATTTTAAACTAGGTTGCTGGATAGTTAGAATCTTTTAATCCCTGAGAGAAATTAACATAGTGATCGCCTATACTAGGTAACGGCCGTTTCTAATATTCTATCTCCCGATAGATTGTTCTAGTCGAAATAGAATGGTGACCATTATTCCGTATAGAACGTCTGACGAAATTCTATCTGCAGTAGCCCAATGCATCTCTTCTCATATGATTGTGGCTTTGTGATTGATAGTCTTCCCTGGATAATCCAAACCTCGCAATCCGGGGGGAGGATCCCCATTGCGGTCGTCAGCATTGCGGAAACATTGGATAATGGATGTTTGTGTTACAGCTTTTATCTAACCTAATGCTACAGCTTTTATCTAGCCTAAATAGATTGATAGAGACCGGCCGTTAGTGATGTAGATAAACGTATCGCCTGAGGAGAGGAAAATGCAGATGCGTTACACATTTTACAGAGTAAAGGTGGGCAACGACATTTAGACTCGAAAGCCAAATGCCGCTAAGCGGATTCAGAATTACAAAACTGCTTAACAGTCTAGAATACAAAATAAAGTGGAACTTGTCCAAAATATAATCACATAACATCGTAATTTTATTTAATGTAATTATTTTTACCGTACTTTTGAGTTATATTCTGATCCGCCCAACGATTTTTGGCGTTCACTGTAAGTATGCTTCAACATTTTTTTATATGACGAAAAAATATAATGAATACAATACGCTAAGACTATACTAAATTATAATAACCGACGAAAATAATAACCGACTACTAAACAATTTACATATAAATAATTCATTTCATATAAAACATTCAATCACAAAATATTTTATAAAGGATTATTTATTAAACTTACATCTTGATTCTACCAAAACTCAACAAACATTGCACCTTTTGTGTAAAAAGGTCACAATAGAAGACATGTTGTCAATAATGAATTAAAGGACATTACAAAAAACAGTCCAGGGCAGGTGTGGAACATCTTTTATCCTTAGTGTACATGTTAAAGAATTATAATCCTTATAATGTCCATAGTAGACACCTTTTCATAACACACTGACAGACAAGGAGTTTATGAGAGTCTCTCGAGCATCTTGTGGAAGCAGAGCTTACTTTCAATCATCAAAACTAGCATTGATCTCGAGATAGGATCCAGTTCAAATCCCACTTTGTTGGTTTAATTAACTTTATTCCTAATACGGGCTTATAACTTGTGAATTTATATGTATTAATAACCATAAGGGAACCATACCTTTTTTGTAGGAATAAAGTAATGTTTACATGATTCCAGATTGTTATATACATCTGCAAATTTATCAGCAGATTTTTCGTGAAAGAATAAATTTTGGCATTTATAATATAATAAAAGGATGCACGCTTGTGTTGGTAGATATACCCACTTACAGTCATGAATTGACGCTATAATAGATGATGATCTATAAGTGGAAAATACAAAAGACCTGAAGTACGCAAGATGAAAATGTAGTGCACGCACGGTTACTCTATTTGTAGGCCTCGATGGAATGTGTAGCCCCTCCCCATTTTCCTTTTACCTCTCTCCTCTCTTATATAATATTTATAAGAAGACAAACGAGCAGTCGCAGCATTGATGATTATCAACGCATCTGCATAATTACTATACGGATATCTATATCCGCATAGTAATTATTCAGATGCGTTGTCCTCCTTTTCTCCTCCCCTATATTGCGCCACCGGCAACACAGCTGGTAGCTCACATAATATTACCGCAGGGTAACATGTCAACAAGATGTCTGTCAATTTAGGACAATATTATATGAGAGAGAGGTACCTCCACTATGACACTACCTCCAACTACAACTAACAACAACTGTTTCAAACATGCCAAATACAAATTCAAATTCGTTTTCCCAATTCACAAATAGCAAAATTTACATTTTTCTTCCATATATGCATTAGCTTACCGCAAACGCAACGAAGTTATACATCGGAAACGTAACACTTCCTTTTGCTAAGTAAACGAATTAACCGAATGCGAGTACGTCACGGCTGATTTCGTGCGCGGCGCCGATAAAATTACTTTATTACATGTGAAAGTTTAAAGTGGCAGTAGTCAGAAGTTACTGGTGTAAATAGTGTCATTATTGCACCGCAGTGCAATCAGATCGGCGCAACCCGGGAAGTACCATAGACACAACATAGATAGAGAAGGGAAGCCATAGGCAGGTCTATATGACTGCAAGTTTTCATAGTTAATAGAGTAGGCAGATGAGATTACATTACGAGCTTTGTCTGTCTAATCTCACATGCGCATTGCGCAGAGATTAACGAAAAAGAGATAGACAGATAAAAAACTACATTTGCTTTCCCTTTCCCTTATGACGGACGCTTTTTAAATGACTTTCCGTCCCTATATATGAACTCGCTCACATGTTGCCAGCATGAAGTGTCTAAATAATCGCTTTACTGGAGTTTCTTTTTTCCGGACCTGAACTGAAGGCGAAGAGAGGCCCTGTACAGCTTCATCAGATTGCTGTGAGTGGTCAACTGAGGACGAGACTAGGTTTGGGGTCGTCAGATGGACCGACCCTTTCTCTCCCGCTGATGGGAGAGATGCATCCCAATATGAGTGTTTGTAACAAATAATTTAACTATTGTTATCATGGCCAGGGGGAGGAGGGTTTACTGGAGTGTTTCTTATGTGTAATCCGGATGATCTGTTGTAAATGATGCCGTTTATATGCATGCTATGATAGTGGGCTTGTTTATGAGCCATCATGTTCACTCAACAAAATGCTGCGACTATTCCTTAACCCCCGTAGGGTGGCCGCCATTTTGCAATTAGAAAGATCACGAATGCAAAAGAATGATTTAATTAGTTATATTACCAAAAGCCTAAATTTAAATACCGGTATAAATAGATAGATACATGTAATAGGTGTTTGGCTTTGCTTTGTTCATACACGCGAGCAAAATCCAGCTTAAGATAAACAGCATTGGGTTATCACGAGATCCTTAGGTACCGGTTAGACACCGACCGGATGCTATGTAGAGCTTACTACCAACGTCAGTACCTATCTGTGAATCGCAGTTTTAGCCTACAGCACTAGTACCTAAGTAACTACTACTTATTATTCTTTCAAATCGTAGACTTTGAAAACGGTATATTAGAATAAAGTTACTATAATTGAAAAAAAAAACAATTATTCGCAGTTTGACCTTGGAAAAAGCCATGCAAGACATTTATGGCCGTTCTGATGTATTTTTTATATCGTGACCGGTGTGAACAAAATGGGAGTGCGACTTTCCCGCGCCAGGCCAGGTCGAGACTCCCACGTCGCCTTCCGTCTTCATCATGATACAATGGCATCGCTACACTTTTTCTCAATCATTGTTTATGTTATCGAGTATTCCTGGTAATACGCATCAATATGATTCTTATGATTTATAAACGCTCTTCCGCGTATTCGCTTTTTATCGATCGACATCGGACCGAGTGCGAATAATTCATGTGCTGTTTGAATTGCTGTAATGATGTCTGCTTTTTGTGATCAAGTTGGGGGAGCTTAGAAGAAATTAACGATCGCCTCTCATCCTATATTCTACGATATTATATAACGGTTTACGGTATACCATTGCCGCTTTGATAACGAAAGTAATACGCAAAAGTTCACTGGACTGCCTCTTGGTCTATTGGTTTTAAAATGTTCCATTCTAGTAACAATCAGAGTGTTGACAGTTTCGCCGGGGCTCCTTTGTCTGATTTCTCTCCGGCGGAGTCGGACTGCCGTCCTATCGAATCATGGGATTTGGGTAGTTGATAATGTATTTGCGAACATAAAAATAATGTCTTTTTCCCTTATTCCGATGGGACAGCAATCGCGACACGACCAGAATAAAATTAGGCGCATGACCCAAGGCTTAAAGTGCTCTCCGATGCACAGGGGTGTAACACCGCCATCTCCCAAAAACCGCACTGTTATTAGAAATATAAATATATATAAGAATATTGTTAGTTTACTCCGCCCCGGGATTCGAAACCGGGGCCTTCTGTGGCTGAATATGCTTACCACTGGAACACGAGGCAGTATCACATAGCCCTCTCGTACTATAAAATAAAACATTTACTACGCCCGAAATCCTCACAAAACGCATACGAATTTTATGCGACAATGGGTGTAGTGAACTTCACCTTCACTATGTTATTAATAGATGTTTCCGTATTTACTGAACGTACACATTGGTCACTACACATATACTGATAAACATAATCATTATTGGTTTGGGGTCGTCACCCTTCCATCCGTTGAGGAGATGATCTGTTTCATTATCATTATCAGCCCTTATCGGTCCACTGCTGGACACAGGCTTCTCTCAATGAACGCGAAGACGACCGGTCTCCTGTTACTCGCATCCATCCCGGACTAGCTGCTGCACGGAGATCGTCTTCCCACCTGGTGAACGGTCGACCAACGCTTCGTTTTCCTAAACGTGGCCTCCACTCCAGAACCTTACTGGCCCACCTGCCATATGTTCTTCTGAGTGTACAATCTGCATCTTTAATCTTTCATCTGTTCCTTCAGAGTCGAAACATGGGCTCTTAATTTAGGACTGGTACGTAAATTTGCGGTAGCTCAACGGGCTATTGAACGTGCTATGTTTGGTGTTTCTCTGTCCGACAGAATTGGTAACGAAGTCATAAGACAGAGAACTAAAGTGTCCGATAGCACGCGACGAACAGACTCGCTGAAGTGGCAGTGGGCAGGTCACACACTCAGAATATGATCTGTTTATCACATAATAAATAAATAATACAAACCCACACCCTCAACGATAGCTCCGCAATGGGTAGGCAGAGGGAACGGAATTCCATATATCGACATGTACGTACATACATACGATCCTTACATATATACATACATGAATAATAAATGAATGAATATTTATTTCGCATCGTACCTCTACCATTAGTTAGTAACAACGAAATACTTAAAACTATGTTAATAATAAATGAATGAATATTTATTTCGCATCGTACCTCTACCATTAGTTAGTAACAACGAAATACTTAAAACTATGTTAATAATCATCATTTTAATAATTTTAATTTCAATACAAATATAATCATTTACATATAATTTTTTTTAACTAAGGTTTAAATGTTATAAATTGTTTTAAAATATTTCAAATACACAATGTTAGTTCTGATAATGGCTGCTACCATTATGTTGTGAATGTTTGTGAGTAATAAGCGGTAACGTAATAAGGTCATAGGAAGAGGTAGTGTCATGCGCGGTTCATGACACTACATCCTCTTTTGCAACGGAATTGGGCCGATACGACCGGGGAGGTACCTCTCGCTCACTTGATACAGTAGTAACGTTACAGTATGCGGTTGGGTTTCGTGCAATGGTGAGTGGCCATTTGTCCAATGGTGGAGAGGAGGAAAGAGGCCAACGTATTAAATGTACAAAACTATTGTGCGGATGTCTATAGGTGTCATAAGGTGTCAGTTTTCTCGTTTATCTCCCTATATTATAATAAAAAATATTTTCCATACATTGACATGCCCTCTGAAGTTTTTTATAAAACTATTGTGCGGATGTCTATAGTCGCCAAAAAGTGTCAGTTTTGCTCATTTACCTCCCTATATTATAATAAAAAATATTCTCCATACATTGACATGCCCTCTGAGGTTTTTATAATTTGCTTACGATTCGCTTTAACCGCTAAGACTCCATTTGGAACCACTAAAGATGACAGCCGACCGAGTTCCTCTTATTTATTGCACTTTTAAAAAGCGACCCTTTGAACCGAGCCTATCCACTCGACTTTTAAGAGGTCCTTACACTTTGTAACTTTTAACATAATTAAGTATACATACGCCTCTCTATAGGATGTCTCTATAGGAGCATAATATGTATTCTCTATATTGAGTTTTAGACGTTATGATAAATGTTATATTTAATTTATTCGAAGTGAGTGAACAATAATTACTTGTTTTAATTATTATATACGCCATGTCGTTTATGGAGTTGCAATGAAAAAGACAAACATTAACATAGGTAAATTGTAGTATAAAGTAGTCCAACGAACTGTATTTGCAATTATTAGTCCTCGCCAGCCCCACGAACAGTTTTGGCAATCATTAGTCTTCGCTAGTCCAATGAACTGTTTTAGGCAATTATCAGTCTTAGCCTGTCCAAAGAACTATTTTAGACAATCATTAGTCTTCGCCAGTCCAACGAAATGTTAGGGCAATTATTAGTTTTCGCCGGTCTAACGAACTGTTTTGTCAATTATTAGTCTTCGCCAGTCCAACGAACTGTTTTGGCAATTATTAGTCCTCTGGTCCAAGGAACTGTTAAAGCGATTATTGCAAAATGGTAAACAATTAGACAATCCAATGCCTGAGGCGTACAGGAAGGATCATACAGTATGCCATACCTACGTACGTAACATTTATGGATGTGAAATATAGCGGCTAGAATAAACAGTTTCAAATTCCAACAGGCTTGTTTCTGACAAGCTTCAGCGGTAGATCAACTGCAGGGAACTAGGTATAATATTACGTCAATCTCAGCAAGATAGTGTAACAACATTGGGTCTATATAATATTATGCATACTATCAGCGCCTTTTTTTTTAAAAAAAATTCTATCTTGTTTTTTTGTTGTCGCGGGGAAACGCATTTACGCGCCTGCACTGGCCCTGGGTGGGGTCCACTTACCCACCTCCACCCATGCTCCTATCCACCTCTCGGTATACGGAGCGAATCATGGGAGATGCACGAGGGTTTGCTCACCGGCTCTGTTCCGCAACGTGGAATTTTTGACTCCCTACACATTATTTAAGTGCCCTCTCGTTATTTCACTCTCCCCTTTCTGGGGCCAGACACCACAGACCGTTGCGTAAAAGGATGCAGTGTCGAGCGGCATGCATGGCACTACCTCCTCCTATGCAGCATGGTACTGCCTCTTACTGCTTT
>JAFELO010001093.1:325704-339470 GCA_017140195.1 Eumaeus atala | reverse complement strand
GTGTAAGCGCGAATGTCTTCAATTGCCTAAAGCTCAAGCTCTGTTCCGTTGCGACCAAATCTTGATGATAGACTGGGCCCACTGTCTTCCGTTCGATGCCGTCCAACATAATTTTTCGCTCGTTTTGATGGGGTCCAGTCGTTTGTGGGGCTCGCGGCACATTATATAGTGCCGAATACCCACAAATACCACTGCGAGTGCCACCAGCCCTTTGTTGAGGTGCCCCGGAACAGCAAATCATCAGGCACCTCGACGGCTCAGTCCCCAAAGGGACCGACGCCACTCCACAGATGGGGTTGTGCCGCACACATGACAACTACACCGAATTCGGGACAGTGCAATGGGGTGTGGTTTCCATCCTCGCCCCCTGCCCCATGCGCAAAAGCACCGCCACTTTTCTCTTTTGTCCCCTCTTCTTATAGGAGGGGTACTAAACGCCGCCGTCTCCTTCCGGTTCAATAGACTTCGCCCATGGAGTCTCGGATCACCCCGGGCCACTGAGCTCCACCGCCATGGCAAGGCTTAAACCATTGTGAGGCTACTATCAGCGCACTGACTTTTCACGTTATAGAAAGGCACTAACAACACCTTATTCCACGATGGATATTTTTTTTCACCAGTCCCTCTGAGTTTGTTTCGCCGGTACTTCTCAGGTCACAGCTAGGGCTGAACCAGTGGTAGTAAAGTAACGACGTCCAAAAAGTGAATCCTATTTAGAATAAAATGTTATGATTTTTATTTTTAAATATCCTCCCTTAATGCGCTCCCACACTGCCAAGGACCATACCGGCCACCACCCCGTGTGTGAGTAGTATTGACTGTGCGTATCAGTCGGTCCCGCGGTGATTATATACTTCATACACGTGTAACGTAGAGAATTGGGAGATGTGTTGCGTTTTGTTGCCCGACGCCTATAAGCACCCGGACCAAAAACTGCAGATTCCGTGCGGCTTGTGAGATTGTTCTTGATCCAACGGTCCCCCCATAATGATATATTTTTTTATATATTACAGGGGGATTTTTATATATTATATATACGAACGAACAATCGGAGCCGACTGTCGACGCCCATGAACATCAGCATAATTATGCCGTTGCGTTGCCGTCCTTTTCACGCCCCACCAATAGACCAACGACTACTCAAAAACCGCACGAAACGCGGCACCGCGCCGCCGGCCCAATTCCGTTGCGTAAAAGGATGCAGTGTCGAGCGGCATGCATGGCACTACCTCCTCCTATGCAGCATGGTACTGCCTCTTACTGCTTTTGTACTTGGCAAACAACGCATTTTCATTAATATCCTCTGATTGTGCGCCAATTCTTAATTCATATCCAATGGGCGCCCTTCGGCTCGTTCTTTATTTGACATGAGTAATGAAAGTCATTATATTAATGACTCGTACTGTTAATGGTACAGACGCAGGTACTTGCCCTCCTTAACCCCATTCCCACAATTAGACCACCGGCCACTCAATACGCGATAGCATAGCCATCACTTTGAAGGCGGCGTCATGTATATGTGGTATATCCTCCGTCGTGCCAGCCCGATTCGGCAATGCACCAATGACGATTGCAAAAGCTGCTCGTCTTTCTCCTGTGCCATGTATGCGCGCCGCAGCTTTAGTTGCGTAACTTTCTGTCCCATAGAAATGGGATGATATTTACCACATATTCTAAGACCTATCTACCGCACATACACAGAAAGTTTCGTTAAATCACTCGGGCCGTTTCGGATTTCGTCCACGAACACTGATACATGATTTGTACAAGATTTGTATTTGGAACGCGGCGCAAACTTGTAACAGTATGATACAACTCTGTTAACACGATTATATAATATGTTTTATTTGTCGTTCTCCAGACGTTGTGGACACATTGCGTACCATTGTTACCGTTGCGCAGTCTTTTTTAAATTCCGCGAAGTGCTCTAACGGTGTCGCCTTCATTTGTTTTGGTTCGTCACAGATCGATTTGAACTCGAGGCATTTAAATACGCTATCGGAGTAGTTTTATCCACAAAATCAACGTCAAATGTGTCCAAAATTAAGATATATACGCTCATGTATAAAGTATTTCAATGAGTTCAAATTAATAAAATACATTACTTGGGTAGTATATATATTTAATCACCATATATAAGTTATATATAACCCTTTAATAGGCCACCAATTTCTATCATTTATTGTTTATTTGCTTATTTGGGGTTTAATTTAATTATTATTTGTAATATGTAGTTCAGAGTATAAGCGGTACCGTGTACCGATTTACGCATCGTATTTACGAAGTAAATTATTAATTTGTAATATCTGGCAACAGAAATAATTTCCACGCTATAGGAGTATGTTAAAGGGATAAAGTGAAATTTGCGCAGTCACATTTTGTGAGATCGAATTTATTTCGGATATCTATGGATATAATAATAACATCATCATCAGCCGGACAACGTTCACTGCTGCCATAGAGCGCCATATGTGACAGTCACGATGTAATAATCTAAACATAAAATTCACCAAATAGTCCACCACGTGTCAGGGCAACTTCTTGGACGATGAAATGTCACATTCAGTGCAGTATAAAAATGTAATGTTCCTATTTTTTCTGATCTTCCTCAAACTGGAAAAAAACACATGCTTATTTCTCACTAGCTGTGCCTTAGATTCACCTTTTTTTATGGAATAGTAGGGCAAACGAGCAATCGGAACCTTTTTTACGACTACCGACGCCCATGAAAGTCCACATGATTACTATGCCGATGCGTTGTCCTCATTCGACCCCCCCCCATTTGGCCACCGGCTACTCACAAACCGCACGAATCCCGACACTGAAGATGTCACTTTACGGCGGTATTGTGTGAGCGAGAGGCACCTCCTCGGTCGTGCCGGCCCGATTCCATTGCGTAGGAGCAAGCAGTGTGATGCACTGTGCATGGGAGTACCTCCTCCTATTCCACCTACTGGTCGTGGTCATGTATCGTCTCATTTTTCGTGGTAGCTGTTCCTATGGTGTTCAAATTTCACCGTATTCGGTGTCGGAACATTCAGCTGTCGTTTCAAGAAGGTCCACCCATCCTGTGGAGGACCGACATGGAAATTTAATGAGAGAAAAATATACCAATCGAGTACCATTCATTCTTAACAGCCCTCACCGGGCCGATGACTTTCTCGACAGATTAATAGGCTTTGCATCAGAATCCGTTCAGCCATTTTCACTTCATGTCCGGTCAAATGAGCAGAAAAAAATCTAAAAACTGTTGCAATCTGTTCTATTAATGAATGTAACTATCCCCAGTCAACTTTTTTTTTTTACGTTTTCCATGTTTCTCGACCTTCTCTAGCTTTATTATAATATGACAACAATAATGGAGACGTCAATGGGAGTGTGTAATCATCAGTAGGCGTTCCGTCACAAACGAATAATCGGAGCCTACGAAAGTATGTATAGAATATAGATGAAACTATGTGACACATAGAAAAACAAAAGAGCGATACGAGAATGCCACAACCAACTGAGTCGCACCAACAACACATGCATCAAGATTCAAGAATGCACAGTAGTGACTAAGCTGATAAAAAAGACGCAAATAGAGAAAAAGAAAACAAGGATTTTATTAGTACGCAGTTTACAGTCTATTGATAATGTGCACACACATGACAAGTGTTACACAACCCTTGTAAGTTGAAACAAAGAGAATTAAAATACTTGATCGATTAAGAATCGCTTTGTGGGAAAAGCCAACCATAATCACCTTTTTAACGCTTCGACTAATATTCCAGGTACACGCATGCACACACACATTAGATGCATGAGGTACCACGCCTGCTGCACCGCACGCGGCATCTTACAAAAACAATACATTCGCAGTCACTATTCACTGTTTGGAAATACATAGGTATATCTTGAAAGGATCCATAAGTAAATGTATAGAAAATTGTCAAGTCAAATTGAAAGTTGTCCGAGTCGTAATATGAATCAATGTTGCAACTCATCTGTTCTCTCTGTTTAAAAAAGAACGATCTTCCTCTCATCCTATCAATTTACAAAAGAATTCAGTTTTCCTCACCCTCTACTTAAAAAGAACTCAGTCTGTGCAAATCAATTTCTATTCGTGACCCCGTAACTCCAGGACGTTGTTTACTATTTAGTTATCGAATGAATATTCAGATCGATCCATTTTAATATATTCACACAATGGAGCGTATAGTGTATTCTCCGACGTGTTACGTAACAACAAAACGTAACACATCATTGTTTTATAATCGCTTACATTTAAATAATAAGCACACGAGATAACAGATAGAAAGTATTTTATGTATGGAGATGATATTTAATTCATTATATTATATATAATTTCGTATACAAATATTAGTTTCAATTGAGGGGATAACGGATTATAAAAAGTATATTATATATAATTTCCTAAAGAAGTAAATGTTTGAGCCGATGAGACAGTGGATTATAAAAGTTATTTATGTCGTGAGATATTAGTTAATCATTTTCTTGTTTATAAAGAAATAGAAGTTATAATCTAATATTTATGATGTGAGATATGCATGATTAAAATTTACAATTTTAATTTCAAGAGAGACAGGAGTAACAGTCGGTAAATAAAAACGATAAAATCCTTTTGTTTGCCTTAGCACGCGAGTGTTTTTTAATTAAAATAGCGAAACATGTAACGGAAGTAATGTTAAATTCAATTAAATTAATAAAAGACAAATTACATCACATGTTAGAATAATTTACTCTACTCTGCGGACTTTATAGTTTGTATACAGCACAGGGCAAATTTCATTTGCTGTGCCGTAGGTTTTTTTTTTCGTAACAAAGATTTACTAACCGTCCAAAGAGCATTTTCTAATATCTGAAACTTCGTATTGTTAAATTAATTTTACAATTACTCATTAATAGTTTACCATCATAAAAAAAAACATTCAACAAGATAGTTTGGTTTTCCTTTTGTAAGTCTGAAATCACTACTTAACAAATATAAATATGTATAAATAACAATATTGCTATATTCTCGACTGTGCACTAGCTGGCTATTAATAGATTCACAAAAACACGCATGATATGTTAGTAACACAACTGACCAATTTTTTTTTTCTATTGTAGAACATTTTCTTGAGCTTAGCATTATGATTCGTGCAATAAACAATGAGAATGTTATACTGAGCACCTTTACATAAAACCTTTTGTAAGATAGAATTATACTGACTGGCAGATATAAAATGAATATTAATAAAGCGAGTCGACCGAACAAGGTCTCCAACATTGGCGACAGGACAAGCCGAGCCCCACCATTGAAAGTGACAACATACGAAAGCGACTAGATTTATTTGCACAGTACACTTCTAAAACTGGTATCCGCTTTACATCTGTGCGGATCAGCTATTTATAACGATCTTCCTTCTACGGTCAACGAATGCTGTGTATTAAGTAATCAATAGCACTAAGGCACGCACTTCTTTGTTTCAAGTGCTCTTCTAATATTTTTTTCTACGAAAAGTGTATTATTTAAATGGCCGGTGTTAATTATATTAATCGTTTGCCCCCTATCTCACAAAAAGAAAAAGAAACACGTAGAAAGTAACAAAAGCCGCGACAATTTTCTTTCTTACTTTTTTCTTTGACTGTCATTTTATCATGTTTTGATATGTGAATGAGTAGGCTGAGAGTACGTTTTTACTGTAAGGTCATTGAACTGCGTACTTTAAAGTGGCTTGCTAGTAATTAGAGCCACTATTAAGGAACTAATTAGTCGTATTTGACTACGCACATTTGTTATGTGTTTATTAGTATTTAGACATTTAGTTTGAATAAAAGATTGTGCTATTAGAGTGTGTTACAGTTCATTAGTTAATTCGGACTGCAAAACGGCGGTAAGTTGATTTAGTCTTTTAAAATTAAGTATCTGCAAAGAGTAAAATTGTAGACATATTTTTTTAGGTTAAAGACCTTTTAAAATAGTTGTCAAGAAACACTTTAAGTACATAGATACAATTTATTATATACTAAAGGCTGTTTAGATATATTATATACTCGCTATAATTATAACCATTGTAGTTATATCAAAATATTTAACATTTTCTCGTTATAATAAGTGTAAATCCATTGGATCTATGGTGATCATTTCGGATATGACTCGGTTACGGAAGGGCAGTCTGTCTGTCAGTATCATGGTTAAGACGTTCGTGAATTGTTATCAGCTAGCGTATTTATTTGTAATTATACTAGCGATCCGCCCCTGCTCCTCTTGGAATTAAATGCCTAGTTTAACAAAATATACATGTTCGTATCGTCGTCGGGAATCGCTTTATCCATGGGTGACAACCACATTAATATCCGTTTACTGCATTAAAAAAAATAACACTATGTTTTATAATAAGTATAGGAATATTGCTATTGTGCGGAACCACACATATCTTAATCAGCACGTGGCCGGTTTTTAATGGGACAATATGTCCTTACGATACGATTTCTTCGTCATCCCCATATTCGATGTTTAATCGCAAACTTTCCCTTCACAGATACATTATGTATCGGTAAAAAGAAAGTATGTAGGTATGAATTTTTAAGTGACATGTTAACATGCTGACAAAACAGGATTTGATCACATGCCGAATTGTGGAAGATATTATAATTAGCACTCATCAAGCTTATTACACATTAATTTGTGCCTTTTTCTTGCAAAAAAAAATGGTACACGTAAGTATTCTCGTACATGTACTCCCATGGGCCATCCAATTGGAGGGAAGGAGGGCAGCGATAGAAGTCAAAACATGTAAATGGTTTTGTGAAAATTTTGTGTAAACTGTTGAAATAATGTAAGTGTTGTAATAATTTAATTAAATATTAAAAAAAAATAATAACAACGCTCTACATTCGATTTACATTAAAAAAACAATGTTTAACAAATCATGTAACACTGTTGAATCCATTTTAACCCATTTTTTCCATGTAGGCACCTACGCTAATTGTGATAATTTTAAAATACTGACGTAGGATGTAGCTCATGGCTATAGATTATAGATGCCAATTTTTGTCTACAATACAACATTCACAACGTTCACCTGATGGCTTGGTCTTCAAGCTGACGACCATAGAAATATCCATACTATCATCCAGACCATAAATCAAAGAATATTTTTTATTTCCAAAACTGAATGGCAGTCTACCTGTAGCCATTGCCAATCAATTTTTATTCCTGTTTTTGTCCGCGAACTTGAAAGTTGAACTGTAATAAATTAAAAAAGCTTCGCGTCGCGCGGTATTATGTTTTTTTATACTATAAGTATGTACCCCTTCACCCCTTACCCCTGTACCCCCAGCCTTTTCATGACAACCGACGCCCATTTACATCCATGTACTTATTATTCATACGTGTTGCCCTCCCGCGCGACCAAATAATCCCAATTAGCATGAAACGTGGCAGCGTAACTGTCGCTTTACAGCGTTAGCGGGTCGCCTAAAGGTGCTGGCTAATTCGGCAGCTATGCAACATGGTATTGCCTCTTACTAATGACGATATATGAACAAGATTATTCCAACATTTCGGATACAAAACTTATTCAATGAAACACGTTCCCATCGAATCCTTTCACCACACAGTACGGGTGGTGTTGTAATTAGTTTATAAAGCTTCAGAAGCAAACTTTTTCACAGGTTTACAAATACTACTAACTTGACCCAAAGTATTTAGATCATAATATTACTTGACCGAACCGTTTACGAAACACTAGAGCTAGCCTTTCCAAATCGTAGAGAATGTTTGGCGAACCGAAATACTTGATACGCCACTAAACATTCTCTTGAATTTAAGTTTCTTCAGATCTACATTTTAATCTACATTTTAATTGTTATAGATGCTTCGATTTTCTCGTGCATTTTAGCTTAAATAAATATACACCGAGAAATATGCGAAGCCCGGCTTCGCACGTGGTCACGCAAATAATACGGAATTGCTATCTTAATATACAACCGCTCTTCTACAACCGCTCTATCTATTGATGAAAACCATTTAAAAATCCGTTTTAACAATAAAAGTATATTCCGAGAAAATCAATCACATACGCCTGTAATGTGATCGATTGTAACAACTTTTAGGGACTTTTATAACACGTATAGTACGGCCTCAAGTCACTGTGTTTGTAGTCAAACTCCTCTGATGCTCGACCGATTTTTATGTACATTCTATGTGAATTCCGCAGATTTGAGAAAACGTCGTAAAGTATATTTCATTCCGATATTTCCCCGCGATTGAAAGTATCGAGGGCAGAACCGCGAAGCACTGTTAGTATTAGTATAAAATTAGTAATACCTTCTTAAATCCAATATCCTAACAACAATTTATAACTTCCCCAAGGTGCAATGTCTTTAAACCAGTATATAAAATTACAAACAGCATTCCGTACAAAACATAAAGAGTGTATCCCAATGTAATACGTGGTACACGTAAACAAATCAATTATCAAAATGTTAGTGCGAGAGAAATGGAATGTATTCATTTCGTTTTCCTTTAGTAGAAAGTAAGTTTGATAGGGTATCGGTTTACGTTGCAGTCAAATGTATGGGGCGTATCTATTGCTTTACTACTATCTAGGAATGCATGGAACCATATGGTTTCTTTGCGTATTATGTTACTAATTAGGATACAAGACAAGAAATAATTCGAATATTTCTCGTACCAAATTTGAAAAAATATAAGATTGTGAAACTTTGGTATCGATTTCGTTTAAACTTTCACTTTTAATGACGGGTTCCTTGGTATTTTTTTTAGTTTTGATTACAGATATTCATATAAAAGTCACGACACTACTATACTATTGCAAACAATAATGTTTGCTCCACGGCAACCGAAACGTCTGGTAAGTAAAAACATGAAGGGTTCTTAAAAGCATATTTAAAAAATATTTTAATTTTTTAAAGCGCACTTTTTTTGTAAATTTTTTACGTTGAAATAACAGTACTGCCAAATGCCGCACTAAGTGACAACAATATTAAGAGATATGTGTTATTATATCCACAAAAATCCGCTAAACGTAAAGTTCAACTACGATTTTTACTTTTACTTGTTAATACTTGCTCTTTTTTTCTAGATCACCTATAAACCTAATCTAAATGAAACAGTTGCATAATAAACGTTTGTCAAGCTCTTTTTGCATAACTCATGTTCAGCTCTATCTTTTCGCTTAGCTCATCAAAAATTATTTAGCAAACGAATAAAATAAACCACCTAGTCATAGCCCATTACACAGAATCCTATGGGTGACTACACAGACATCGCAGGGATCAGACACGAGTTACATACCTCCTAAGACAAACGCCGCTCCTGTTATTTCCTCCCCATGTTAATCTTGTGTTATAGAGAACAGCGTGCAGGTTGCAGTGGAGTACATTGTAATTACCTTCCCCATCCATCTTCAAGAATAATTAAGTTACTAGTTTCAGGATCATCACAATCATTGGCTAATAATAATAATGATATTTAATATTACTAGCAATCACACTAAGACCTTTGCTTATTAATGTCTTAAGTTTACGCGAATATTACTCATCATCATCAGCCAGACGACGTCCACTGCTGGACATTGACTACAGACCGCCGTAGTCCACGGTGTCAAGACCCTTGCTGTTACTCATTAGATAAAACTACTTTTAAGTATTTGCTATTCGAATTCAAAGTTGTTTGAATACTATGTACTTATGTGACGTGGACTATTGGTGAAATCCGTTGGTTACGACGCGAACCTTAAAAAAAATATTTTTTTATGAATAGTCAACAGACACCTCCGAATTAACAAGTTTACCGTTCATATTTGCATGTTGCGTTGCTGGCACAACGTACTTAAACATAATTCACTATTATATTTGTATGAATAATGTTGCAACTTTACCTTCAATGCTTTTAAATTGAACGAAACAAGAGGAAAATGTTGCAACATTATATTGAACAATAATTTAGCTGGGAGCCCTACATGAGCCCGGTCTCATAATTCAAGTAATTTTAAATACAGATTGTGTGGCTTCGGCATGTGTTCTTCGGAATAATAATAATAACAATATTAAAATAATTTATTCTTCTTTTCTTACTTAAAAAAATCGTGATACTTTTCTGAATGAAAAGTTAATTAATTCATTTAATAAAAGTGAAATTGTTAAAAAGATACACATTTATACCAAGCTGTAGGTATCAGGCATTAGAATAGATGTACTTGGTATGTCTACATTCTTACTAATATTTATTTTTATTTATTATTATTTCACGTAAGTGGTATAAATTTAGCGCAGACATAGATTACAATCTATATAATATGGAGTATTATAGAAATAAAATGTTTACCCCAACAAAAATCAATGGTTCCCTTGGGAATGTTCTTAAAGCGGGCCCGTGAAACCGCGGGGCACAGCTACTATTAAATATACGAGACGAACATTTACATTGACTTTCTATTCGATTCCCTAGTGTGCACAAAATATATTTTCTTGTGTGAGTTGAACATTTTGGCACAAAAAGGTATTACTTTCCAGTAAAAAGGACGTAACTACAAATGTGTCATTATACGAAGAAATGTAATTGTCGAAATGAACCTGTATGTTGTGTTCAAAAGTTTATGGGATCAGAGAGGGAAGAACATAATAGCACCTAACGTTACGTGGGGTGAGCTCTGCGTGTCCCTTGAGTATAATTTCATCGTTCCCCTTTTCTGTTTGTTTTTCTCGCATTTAACGGCCAACGTACGAGACAGGAAGACACCTGAGGTGAATGACCATCAGAATAATATTCCGTCTTGGATTCCTCCACCTGTTTCGAAGTGTTCACTTGTTTTATATCAACACATTTTCCTTTTGTATTCCCTTATGTAGTCTGGAGTTGAGCAGAGTATGCATGCGCTTTGAGGTATGTTAAAATTATAGATAAAGTCCGGAAGCTGTAGACAAAGTCTTGTTTTCCAGTCTGTGAGTTGTACTAGTTATATTGAAAGGTAGTTCCAAAAAATCTACCTAGTGGAACGAGTTGCAACTTGCGTTACCATTTTACTTACTTTCCTAACAGGCTTTGATGCGTTATGTTAGCCACTTACCAAAAATTCTGTCTCACAATAGACAACTTGCGACTTTTATGGCTTAAATATGAAGGTGGGTTTAAGTGTTTATAGAATAAAATCTTTAGAATAAAATCCTTTCTTAAGCAGTAAACTCCGTTCACATATCGCAGCTGTTTCTATAATTTGAATGTCTAATTATTCGTTGTACTAAGTTCCCCGTTTATATTACATCTGATGGCAGATTTGACGACGGCACTAGTCTTTATAACTGCCATCTGACCTCTACAATCCAGAAGGGAAGCTAGGCCCAACCCTAGATTAGTCGAATTTGAATACACGACTCCGGGTATCCTCACGAAGTTTTCCTCCAACGTAAGAAAACTGGGAAAATGTACAAAACTCATTAGGACATGGCAGGGCTGGGACCTGGACCACCGTTGTAGGAGCCACAAGCGATAACCACTAAACCACTGAGGCTCCTATAATTCGAATGTGTACAATGTTTGAAAAGTTTTATATGCAAACAACACATCAAGCAAGTTTTCCGCATCTGTATTTCCGTAATCGCATCTGACCCTTCATCTTCCTACTAGATACCAATTATCTAATTACACGTACTATAATATCATAGAATTATCTTATATTTAAAATTATCGTGTCACAATTATCGGCCCATTGGGGGGGTGTCGGTAGTCTTCAAAACGCTCCGATATCTCGTTTGCCCCCTTATGACATAAAAAAAAACAATGCTACTTACCGTACTCTTCCGAAACGGCTTCACCAAATTTTATATGCATATTCAGTAGCTCTGGGAATCGGTTACTATATATTTTCCATCATCATTTGATGAGCATTCAGGGTATGGAAAATAGGCATGAACTAGCAGACGTTGTTCACCCGCCGCGGCTGAACAACGTCTGCTAGTTCATTTAGTACTATTATAACACAATATTTCACGCAATTAAAATATCCATTTTATGATGTTCTAATTCGAAATATTATGCTTTTTAGCGACTTTTATGCTGTACATAACATCCGGTCTTCAGTATTAATGATCTGTTTATAATATCAGACCTTTCCATGCACACCTACAATGAAGTATAGACGCTTATTACGCTTTGACGATTGACGCTTAATTCTTATGAAATATATTCTCATTGTTACGTAACCAGTTTTTTTTTTTTTCATATTATATCGGTGGATATTTTATTTACAAGCAGAAAAACCTTATGGCTAAAAAATGAAGCTACATTACAGCAACCAACATAAATAAAAACCGCGAAACATAAATGATGATGATAAAAGGTAATACAGACTTGGTAACAACGTTCGTTTATATTGTTTTTTGGGCCTGAACTTAGCCCAATACAGCTTCATCGGATTGCAAAGAGATTACGTGTACCGAACTGTGTGTATATTTTATTTTTGTATAAAAAAATATTAATGTTATATAATACAAAAATGATGTAACGATAAAACCTTTCTTCTATAAAGAGCAAAATAGAGGACTATAGAATACTTATTGACGAGCCAAATGCGATTCCTTAAACTCGTTGCTCCATGATAAAAATAACCCCTACCAATCATGTTTTAAACATGACACTCGAATGCAATTTGTACGAGGTTCAAAATGTTATATAACAATTTCGTAATCATGAATTTCTTTTCGATTTGTCTTCATTAGCCTCCATACATATCGTTTACAATGTAACGTAGTATCTTAGGCCAAGGTTTATGACCCAAATGAAACATCTGTGTCATATAACGTCATATTCATAACATGGAAAAGACTTACGGACATGTTTTATTGAAATAAACAGTTAGCTGAAAGTAGGAAACAGTGTTGTGCGAACTTTGACAAGATTCAACAATAAAAATAATGAATTATTTTTTTTTTTGTTGTCAATTATTATGACTAAACAAATAATAAGAAATGTTATCTTTATTTTTTTTTACGAAAATGTATGCCATCTGAATTATTGAAATAGTTAAAAGTACATTTATTTACAATGAAGAAAAGTTGAAAATAAATATTGTTCAACACAAAATGCGTTCTCTCCGTGATGACCTACCGGGCCGAAACATGGCCTCTTAATTTAGGACTGGTCCGCAAGTTTGCGGTAGCTCTACGGGCTATGTTGGGTGTTTCTCTGTCTGACAAAATTCGTAACGAAGCCATAACTAATATATCCGATATCACTAGACGACTAGTCTCGCTGAAGTGGCAATGGGCTGGTCGAGCGTGAGAAGACGATCTCCAAGCAGTAGCCGGTCCGGAATAGTTGCGAGAAGCAGGAGATGGGTCGTATTTGCGTTCATTGAGGGAGGCCTATGTCCAGTAGTGGACTGATACAGGCTGATAATGATGTTGATGAAACACAAAAAGTTTAAGATCCAATTAAGAAGATCGAATAAGAGATTTTTGATACATATAATTGTTTCAACTAGCTTTCTATAGTAAAATCAACATGCAAGTAAAATGATACCAAATAAATTGGTCCATATCATGGTATTATTACCATTTAATTGTATAAAACTATTGAACGGGGGCTTGACCTATCAGATACATTTAATCAATCATGGTCTTTTCACATTTACAATTAAGAACAATCCCAAAATAGTATCAAAAACAAACAATAGAATCGATACAGTTTTAATTATAGTTAGTAAAAAGTGAGGGTATGAAGTCTTATCTGGATAGTTGTCCTAGACTCCCTGCTG
>JAFELO010001093.1:179621-325575 GCA_017140195.1 Eumaeus atala | reverse complement strand
TTTCTCCAATCCTCAACTTCAATAGCATCTTCTTCAGTAATATATACTGATATGTTATCTTCATTTTACATCCAAATTTAGAAGGGAATAAGAAAAAGGAGTAGAGCTCCTTTTATATGAAATATTTCGTGCATCGTGACATATTTGATATATTTCATATCACGAATACATAGGTTCCCGGCGGAAGAGAACAAGACTATTTAATTAACATTCTTTAAAAAATAGCTCCATCCGCCTCGTAGAGAAAAGGAAAAGAGCGACATTTCTTCAGCACAGAGAACATTAAGCCTTACAGTCAAAGATGACGGATATTCTTTTTTATAAAAAGTTTACGTAGCAAAAACATAATTGCTGTAGTATCACTCTCCTGATCCTTTAGATCCCGACCCAGTCGAGAAGAGTTGGTAATGATTGGTAGAACTCTCACATTAATAAAACATAACCGATCAAGTGCGAGCGGTCAACATCGAGAGCTCCATACAAACAACATATAAAATTAAAAAAAAAAACTCTATTTGTATGAAAAAGACATGAAACTTATCCTATAAATACATTCTAATACTTTAAGATACACTAAAAATACCATAAAGCAGCCGACACAAAAATTTCTATCGTAAATGTACAACAAACAGTTGTCACTCGATGGTGTCTCGCTTAAATATTTCTAGACGTGAACGAAGGCTTTCGTCCTCGTCACGTCGCCTACCAATAAGTATTCCACATGGGCCGCTGGTCTTCCGCACAGATTCGTCAATTGTCAATACGAATGACAGACGCAAGTGTATAACCCTGAAATGCTTGTTCTCATCATGATCAGACACACGTACATGGCTATGTTCTTGACTTATTTATATTATGTATATGGATGTTAGCTAATAAATAGAACAAGTTCTATGTATATATGCATATATTCCATATATTCCCCTTTATGAGTCTATATATAAAAGCTTTCACGTGGAAAGTGTAACGAAATGTAACATCCACTCTTATGTAACAACTGTAAGAGGTGCCATGGTGCATGATGAACGGAATTGGGCCGACACGACCGGGGAAGTATCTCTCGCTCACTTGATGCCGCCCGTAAAGTGACACCTACGGGGTGGCGTTTCGTGCGGTTTGTGAGTAGCCGGTGGCCCGTTGGCGGGGAGGGGGTGGCAACGTATCGGCACAATTATGCTGACGTTCATGGGCGTCGGTAGTTGTTGAAATGCTTTTATTGCTCGTTTGTCCATTGCGGCATTGCCTGTTGAAGACAGTGGGCCCAGCCTATCACCAGGATTTGGTCGCAAGGGAACAGAATTTTAGGCAATTGAGGACATTTGCGCATACATGGCACGCGAAGAGTAAGGATAGGCAACGACGTAGCTGCATCGAGATAATCAAGACTGACGAGGCCGATGACAACTTCTGTCTTTGTGGTGTCAGGCCCCAAAAACGGGAGCGTGAAATAACGGGAGAGCACTTAAATAATGTGTAGGTCAAGAATTACACGTTGGGAAATAGAGCCGGTGAGCAAACCCCCGTGCATCTCCCATGATGCGCTCCGTATACCGAGAGGTGGGTAGGCGTATGGGTGGAGGTGGGTTGGGTGGCTCGTTTGGCCCCCTATACTATAAAAAAATCTTTTTCTACATTCTACCTATGCTTTTATTTGTTTTCATTTTAATGAACTGTTTAACAGTTGTTACTCATAGGTTAAGTCAACTTATTACCTTTACTTATTTTTAAAAGGCTTATTAAAGTCTATATAAGTAAAAAAATGTAAACTGAAGAAAGCCAAGGCAGTAACTATATACCTTCATAATATGAGCTATTGTCGGATACGGTTCTAGAAATCCATGGAAAGTTATGTTAGGTCTAGACTCTAGAGTATTCGCTAGTACAACACTGTCTTTTGTTAAAGACTTTACATTCTGTGTAAAGGCTTATATAATATTACTAGCAGGCCCCGGTGGCGTCAGTCACGTACTCCACCCCCAAACACATTTTCTTAGAGGTCGAATCCTAAAAAAAAGGTACCTTCATGCATGTATATAGGTAATATTTTCTAATAATATTCTTCTGTTTCGTGGAACTAGTGGTAAAAGATTCGTGTAATTAATAATCTTATATATAAAATAAAGTCGCTAAAGACTGTATGTCTGTATGTGAATGAATTTGTCATAATCTACTGAACGAATCTTCGCGCTGTTTTCAACCATGGATAGAGCAATTTCCGAGGAAGGTTTTAGTGTACAACACGGCCTCCGGTATTCACGGGCGAAGCCAGGTGGATCGCTAGTATTATATAAGAATACAAGGTCTAAACTTCACGGCTAGTTTTTGCCACTGAGCCATCGAATTATCGAGCTAAAATAATCCAACAAATATTTATGTACCAAAACTGTTTGTCTCACAGTGATGCCTCACATTCTCCAACACAAAAGGAAAAATAACAAGTACAATAAGATGTTCTGGAAACAAAAACATTCTCGTGGCAGTTATTTTAATAAAATATATTAGTACATAGATCGAAAACCACCGATCTTTTGGACATGCCGAAAAATGAACAAATTAATATAATTTTAGTTAAGGGCACACGCCGGCGGTCGCGGGTTCGAATCCTGCCCGTGTCTTGGGTGATTATATATTGTATATTATAAGTATTTCTATTGAAAATACTTTGATAGATATTGAAATTTTATATACCTATAAATATTATAAAACAAAGTCCCCAAAAGCTCGATGTGATCGATTTTCTCAAATTAGACGGAATGGATTTTCATTCGGTTATCCTTGGATAGGTTTTTAATTTTTATTTACAGGTGAAGCCGGGGTCGGCCCCACTAGTTTATGTTACAACCCACACACAAGGGCATAGATGTATTCATTACCTGTGCAAGCTAACACGAACGGTGCAAGTCCATTGATGTCGTATTGTGCAAGTCCATTAACGTTGCTGTGTCATTACGATGTAGGTATATAAGTTTGAAGTACAAGATATAGGGCCATATTTATTCATCTACGGAAAAATGATTTTAAAACAACCACAACGAATTATTTAAATTTTAAGTACGCTTGTAGTACTTTCACTCGAATTTCACTTTAAACATTCATTAGCAATTCATTACTTAAATCAGTCTAGTACCTACTAGTATTTGGCTGCTATCTATATGTGTAAGAGGCAAATTTAACTGACTTATATCTATATCATACAGCCGAAACTTCTGAGCTTAGAAATTGAATTTTGATTTGAACATACACATGTATGTGAGCACTAAGAATGGATTTTTGGAAATGTTGGGGTTTTGGTGTTGATATTTTGTATGAAAGTTCGTTACTACGAGATAATTAATTATTTAAATTTTAAGTTCGCTTGTAGTACATTCACTCGAATTTCTGATTTGAAAAAAAACTGTGATTTTTTCCAAATTATACACGTGTGATACCGCGGGGAACAGCGAGTACAATGTTCAAGTATAATAATTAATAATAATAATACAACATCAGTATAAGAAAACAAATATTTGCATTGATCATATTGCATTGATTCAATACAATTCTACTTCTTTGTAGGATACTAATAAAAAAATCTACCATATTTACTGGAATATGGTAGATTTTGTCTTTTATCAATAGTCGCATAAAGCATTAAAATGTAAGTTATTGTTAGAGATTTTGTGGGTATGATGTGTTTGAAAATTCTTCCACTCCTTTTTTTTAATTTAACTTTTTTATGACCAATATTTGCATGGTACACATCATTCCTTGTACATTCGTCATTCTTAGTTCGAAATTTAAAAGTAAAGTAATAAATTACCTCTTTAATTGAACATCCATCGTTCCATAAAATTGCCATATTATTACTTGCAGACTTTACCGTAGACATAAGACATAATAACAACGTCCTCATTATACTGGAGAGAAGCCAACAGTATAAATTTTCTGATACCTGCGTCAAAGAGCGCTAAGATCTAATAATACAGAATCCAGATTATACTTTACATTGCGTTCTTTGATCGCGTTAGTCCGCTCTTGGTTCATTTTATACGGTGTTAGCTGGGAAGATGTCTGGTATTCACCAGGACAGTTGAAAGGGCGCCATGAAGATTAAAAAAAGGACGGAATAACACTAAACAAGCGGCCAATAATAGGAGCTAAGATGTATATATTGTTAAAGTTATAGGACATGACTATATTGTTAAAGTTACAGGACACAGAGTTCGCGGTTAAAACTGCTACAGCTGAGGGGCAGTTCTGGTTAACTAAATGATCTGACTTAATGAATGGGAGAAAGAGATAGTAGAGTTACAGAAGTAACTGTAGTAAGCGCCGTTATTAAGGCTAGCACATTGATGATAAATCGATCCTCCTTCTGAATAAAAACGCGAATTTCTTCAACGGACTATTTATTTTAGGCTCGTTATGAGAAGCCTCCTCTTCACCGTGGAAATAAAACAATACATACCTGTATCGATATGAAGGGTCATAATAAAATAGATTCAAAATGTTTTACCGTGTTTCGCGGATGAAACCCTGGGGCGATGCTAGTTGGTATCAATGAAACAATTCCTTATTTTTCTTTGCATATACAATCTCAAGTAGAACAGTTTAACTTGTTATCGAATGAAGAACTCATTACAACTACCAATAAGTCAACAGCACGTAAATCCCCAACACGTAAAATGTATTTTATCACCTATGACTACCCTCATTAAATTATCGTCAAGCATGACGCTTACATTTATCTTAATTGTTTTAAAGTTATACTCCTGACACATCGAGAATTGTTATACAACATTTATTGAGGCTTAATTTTGAATAATAATATATAATTAATAATAAAACAACAATAGAACAATAAAGAGGTTGAATTTATTATACTCTTTGTTGGTGTGAGTAAAACATAGTCATTCAGAACAAAATAGCATCCTTAAGAAACCCTTTTAATTTTTGTACCTGACCTTTAGATCAATTGGATGTCATTTGTTTTTTGATTTTGTTTCGGTCCTGGATGGGATCTGAGGGGTGTTTGGGACAGGCTGGTGAACCGACTGCCCACTAATACCCCTCGGCTACCTATCCTGAAGTGCCCCGGCTATGTCAGGAACGGAGCATAACTAGATGCCATTCTTTATTACATAATGTATACTATAGATGGACATAGCAATGTCAGTAATCATAATTGATATGGCTAAAACCATTCTCTGAAGATAGATGGAACAATTTAGTTTGTACTGTCAGCGCTGTCATGCCCAGCGTTCTATATTTTACTTAATCTTTTTAATTTGAAATATATGTTTTATATTTACACACAACTTCTGCAATACAATAACCTTCATCGTCAAGTCATTATTATAATTGCAGTTATGCAAGATCATCTCGACAAAATCGATTCTTATCAAAATCATGACCCTATTGTTCTACTAAAACAATGACATCGTGATAAGGAAATTCGATTTGTCTTTTAGTGATCAAGCAAGCGATGTGCTTATTAGTTGTCGCGATCATAGTAGACTTAATAAACTAGACATCATTGCAATAGAACTTAAATTTTGCCAGGAAAAGTATTTAGCTTTTTTTAAGGACAACACCAGCTTTAGTGGGTGTAACAAGCGAAATATATTTGACCAATACCTTGATGAATTTTTGAATATTGTCATCCTTTTTATTTAAAAAAATCAATCAATTATGGAGAACTAAAGTCCATGATTTTATTTTAACTTTGCTGGGAAACGGTACAGCTCTCTGTGTTCTCATTAATTTAACTGATATTCAAAGAATCCTAATGTTAGTTGAGAAACTGTTGCAGATATCAAATCGATTACGCTATCTTGGAAAATATATAAAAATAAATTAAACATAATGTCCATTTAAATAACAGGGAATTTCATTAAAAATTGATAGCCCAGCTCATCATCATACTCTTGACACAGTGATGGTGGTCAAGTGATGGTGGTCAAGTCAGGTGGTTTTTGTGTCAAATATATTATGTACTTTACTTAGATTAAAGTAATTGAGAGAAAATGTATTATTATAATCATCTTTCCCTGTCTGATGAATCTTGGAACACTTTAAGGACACTCATTTTCGCCCGCGCACATCAACAAAGCTTTATTTACATACAAGTTGTATAATTGTTCTTGTTGCATATCCTATTTACCGGTCCTTGTTTTCATATGTCCTTCATATATTGTTACATCTTACAAAATCCTTGAATCCGCATTTGTTTTCTTTGTTTGGCCTTAATTGGAAGGGGAAGGCGTCCTTAATTGTGTGGTTGCAAGCACCGATGGGAATCCTTGCACATTATTCAGACTTTTAATAAAGTAAAGAGCTCTGGAAATAGAAAGAGGGAGTAAGGAAAACTGTTTGTTTATATTTGAAACTTTTTAGAATATTTTGGTTCCGGAACTTTGCTTGCAACGTGACAATTTAAATAAAAATCTACCCTTTCTTACAATTGCTATGAAGTACAATAAATTGTGGAATTAAATATACCAGTAAAAGTTCAAGCCGCATGTCGTCTGTATGGTAGGTCCTTATATATGAAATTGGCGTTTTGTATGGGAGGAACAAAAAGTCGAATATGTCTTAACATAATATATTTAATTAATCAAAGTATGAACCATTGTTCTCTATGCACTTTTACCATCTCATGGGTAGCTCATTGAACTCTTTACTAAAAAAGTCAATCGGCGGGAATCAATAAAATATTTGAAGGCGATTTGGACTGCCCCATCGGAGGTAATTTTTTTCCCTTGCAAGAAGTTATCCAAATTTGCCGTTCCCGCAGCATTAGTGCTACGGCGGAACTCGCACTCGTAAATAATGCGATATTTTAAGTTTTTCATTTTGTAAAACGAGTGATGCAAACAAAAAAAAAGAAGAAAAAAAAACAAATGAAGCACAAATACATGAGTAAGTAGCTGTATAAATTTTCACTTGGAATTCCTTACCATTATTCATGATTAGTGGTAGATTAGTGGCCAGTATGAAAAACGCAGTATGAATTCGTAGGTATAGTTAATAATGGGTTATAGTTAATAACAGTTGATCTACATATTATCTGGGAGAATAATTTTTTCTTTATTATTGCAAATGTTTTAATAGTTGTCTATAGTAATAATAATCTATAATAAATAATAACAACAGCTAGTGAATAAAATGAACAACGAGAACGATAAAAATTATAAAAATCCATTCGTTCTTAAATGTGCTACATTGTACATAAAGCTAACACGATTTTGCGACTCCAACGAAGCACTGGCATATTTCTCATTCTTCTGCGACATCGACAATATTTGCGGTGGAGTAAAAAACCGTGTAAAATTCATTTTATGGTAAGATTACTTAGCACAAACCCGTGCCGAAACAGGTACAATAGAATGTAATAAACTACTTCGTACCGGCTTCACAGAGTCGTAAGGCGACGACAACGTTGTGGCAAAAAGCCAACAGGGCTGATGGTAAATAATGATCATTCATAAAAAAATATACACAGTCAATTCAGACATGGAATCTCCTCCTTTTAAAGGAGTCTTAGGAATAAATACATACAGAAATATCAGTTTTTTTCGAAAAATTATGTTTAACATTGATAGTATAAAGTATAGTAAAGAGTATATAATATTACTCTTTTATGGCAATTAAGTTTTAATCACTAATGACATTACTAGTATACAAAGTAAGTTTCTAAAGGAACTCCATTTTTTTTAATTTTCTTTATGATTATCGACAAATCTGTGGGCTCGTCTTAAAATCCTTTGAATAATATTGCAGTTCCCTAGTAAAACTAATAAATAGAACAAAAATGAAACTGCGCAAAATTAGACGAAAACTGAAAAGAAAAACAAAGTAAACAGGCTCACCTAAAATCTAGACCAATCTTCCCATTTTTCCTTCGGAAATCTATGATCACTTATCTTTTTTATAATAATTATGTCATGCCGTGAGACTTTTTCTATTTGCATGTAAAATTTTAATTTAGCTTTCTTGTGTTATACTTCTGGCTGTCGTAATTAACACCCGCTTGAACTTGCTAGAACACAATCGATTCAATCCATCTATCGTGTTCCAGCAAGTTCTACACACCAGCCACATTGTCTTGTATTCGTCAAGGGACCCGCACAAATGCGGAAGCTGCGACGTGACGTCCCGTCCGCACTCGGAATCGTTAATGGCCTCGTTTATCATTGTAAATGAAAGTGAAAACTACTACATGTTCCATTGTAGTCTTCATTATGCCTGTGATGAAGCCCTATTTTGTTACGGTTAAGGTCTTTATCTATTTCAATAATATTGTAATGTATCTCTTTCTTTAGATAACTACTCTCGATCCCGTAGTTTGAGTAACTTTTATTGCTGTGTATACAGCCAAACGTGCCATTGATATCATTAAACATTTCTAAAAAATTTAAAAAGTATACCTACAGCATATTTTTCTATCTGTTTCATTTGTATCTTCTATTTGTTATCTTAATTCTGCTAGATTAATTCTGACTTATTCCGATCCCCATCTTCATTTTCATGTCGGTGTCAGAGGCGGATGTGTGCCCGCAGAATTAAATACCTACATACGAGAGGAGAATGAGGTATTGAACAACACGTCAATGTTATTTTTTTTTTAATTACTGTCACTGATTTATAAGTAAAGGATATTATAGTCCGTGTAGACGTTCAGTTCAGAACTTCGGTAAGCTTGTAGATTTTTGTGGTAAAAACTTGTTGTCGATCCGCAATACAAAGGGCGCACATTTAGAAGACACGGATGACGTCAGATTGTCGCCAGCATTGAGAAAAATAACATTTAGGTAGGTATCAGTCTATAGATACGTAGAAACTCTTCCTTTTTTAAATAATTACGAATTAACGGAGGTATTTAAATTTAAGTACTCATTTACACTTCAATATTGTAATATAGAGAGGATGTGCAGAAGGATTACTTATACTTTAATACATTATGCATGAAATTTTATTATTTTACTGAAATAAAACGATACGTGTCGAATACAATAATTTGTTTAAAAATTCATTACTGTTACAGAACCCTACCTAGGCGACTGAGACTCGGTATTGGCTGGTTTTTACTTATAAGAATAGAATAATAAACTTTATTCGCGTATTAAAATACATTGACATACGCCACAAGAAATAAAGACAATCACATTAAGTAAAATATAAAATTATGCTGGTAGAGGGCAACCCCTATCTCATAAAAAAAGGAAATAAAATTAGGCGACCGGTTGGCTCAGTTGGTAACATGGCGGTTAGTCCGTGGGTTACTCCAGAGGTCGCGATTTTAAATCCCACCTATGTCATGCATGTTTATATATGCATTATATGTATTTCTATAATAAAAATATAAAAATATTACATATATTTCTGTTGTCTAGTACCTGCAACACAAGTCCTTACTGTACTTAACACAGGGCTAGGCTAACGTGATGTGATAGTCCAGAAGTATTGTTATTTTAATTATATCATTGTAGTTCGTATAAAATCTTCGTTAATATTTTATCTGCTCATTTCGAAGCTCAGATGTAGGAAAACAATTTAATATGCCTAGGCGCCATTGTAACTAACGTAGTGATATCATATTTGACTTGATGTAACTTGAATACATTTGCATCATGGTCGTGGTTGACGGCGCATGCTCCGCCCTTAAATTTGTCAACTCTGGTGTTCCCCAAGGCTCTGTCCTGTCTCCTACGCTGTTTCTTCTGCATGTCGATGACATACTGCAAACTAGTGGCCTTCATTATCACGCAGATGATAATACTGGGAATGCTTTATACACCGGCCGTTCTAATATTTTTCGGGAACACGACATCGACCTACATAATTACGCAGATTATAATACTGGGGATGCTTTATACACATGTCCTGCAAATTTTTCCCGGGACAACGAGAGGCGGCGGTAGTCACTACCCACCTGCTCGTTTGCCCCCCATCTCATAGAAAAAAAAAATCATTTTTACGATTAAATATGATTTATTTCATGTCGTATTTCAAATATGCGCCAAAAAACGTAGTAAGTCGCAAAGTCTGTTCTAACGTTTCCGTGACCGAGAGAGAAAAACGGAACCACGGAACTTCAAATTCAACATGATCAAAAGGTACAGCCATTTTATAAATATAAATTTAAGTATTTTGTTATATCGCAAAAAAACAAAAACCTACAGGTTGTTTCACGTGGTGCTAGAATTATGCAAATTGACAATAACGTACAGTAAAAATATAGAAAGAAATACGAAAATTCTTAAAATATAAGTACATCGCTGAAAAAACCCATGAGTTGAGTGCAAGTGTCCGAAAATATAACTAGTTATATCAATTTTCATTATTATCATCATTATCAGTCCATAGCGACCCTCTGCTGGACATAGGCCTCTCTCAATGAACGCCCAGACGACCGATCTCCTGCTACTCGTAACCATCCCGGACTAGCTACTGCACGGAGATCGTCTTCCCACCTGGTGAACGGTCGACCAACACTTCGTTTTCCTAAACGCGGCCTCCACTCCAGAACCTTACTGGCCCATCTGCCATATGTTCTTCTGAGTTTGTTACCAGGCCATTGCCACTTCAGCGAGCCTATTCGTCGCGTGATATCGGATATTTTAGTTCTCTGCCTTATGACTTCGTTACGAATTCTGTATTTTGTAAGTAATCAATTATCACGCCCATATTTCCTAATAGTTCCTTGCTAATGTCCTGTCGGTGTCGTAACGTATAACCCTCCATACCTCGAAATCAATAAATCAAGCAATGGTTTCATTTCACTCAGCCATCTTGATTAAATCAATGACATAACAATGCTTTCTTTGAACAAATGATATGAGGCAACTCATATTTGTGTCGCAATACGAGAGTAAAAGTGAGCCGTTTACGTTCGCAACCGAGGTCTAACGTGACGCTAGTAATCTGAGTACCTAGAGCACGTGGCTGGACTGCATTCACTGATATAATTAGTGAAATAACAATAAGAATAAAGAAAATCGTATACTTTTTAGGGTTCCGAGGCCCATTGGGGGGGGGGGGAGAAGGGCAACGCATCGGCATAGTAATTATGTGGATGTTCATGGGCGTCGATAGTAACATAGTAAAAAGGCTCTATAGAATAGGGGGGAAACAAGCAAAAAAGAAGAGCCGAAAGGATAAAAACGGAAACCTATTAACAAGACTCCGCTGTCCGTCTGCCACCAGGTTGTATCTCAAGAACCGTGATAGCCAGAGTTGAAATTTTGACAGATGATGTATTCCTGTTGCCGCTATGACAACAAATAATTAAATTATAGTTGTATCATTGAAAAAAACCATTAAAGTGTGTTTCATACAAAATGCCTGCATACATGCCCGCAAGTTTAAACTTGACTCCTGTTGGTGCGGAACAATTAGTGTACGAGTCCGGCACGCACTTGGCCAATTTTTATATTGTTTCCGCGTTCAGTATAAAGGTATTTGTTTCCGCGTTCTTCTTCTCTATGGTGAAAACCCGAAACCCGAATTCGACCTAATGTAGGTTTGGAAAAACTGGAGCTCTATCATTTGATAGAGCGCCAGTTTTTAGACGGAGCGATTGTGGAGGGGATTACCCCTATACAGTGTAGCCGACCCCGACATCATCCGATATAGGAACGGGACGCGGATAGGAAGAAGAACGTGTTGGTACTACCGACGCGCGACGGTCTTATTTTTGTAGCAAAACAACTGTTCCCTGTCAATTACGTTGGATTTCATAAATAAATAATGATTATATAAAAAACTTACATACAAGTAATGTGGGCGTATGTACAGTGGTCAGTGACCGACGAGACTCATCGCGCTGACACCGCGGCTCATAGTCCTAAACACGTTCTACCCTAGACAACGAAATGCGAAAGTTTTTATGTGTATTTATTACTCCTTCACGCAAAAGAACACCAACCAAGAACCCAATGACCCAGCGCCGCATGTAGGCGGCCGTACTCCGGGATATCCCGGAGCATATCCACATATGGTGCCCCGATATGGTACTATCGCCTCAACGTCACAAATAGGATCCAATTAAGGAGACCAGAGGTGACTACTGGCGGTGAGAGTTATTCGAGGGTACTTGCAGGCGATCCCGGGGAGCTGATGGGTGGGATGCTAGCTTAAGTGTTCTTCATTTCATCGGAGAGTAGGTCACTTGGAGGGCCACCCCCGTGGAAGGAGCAAAAAAATACAGAACACATTGTGGTGATATATGCCGCTGATCAGATATACATTACAAATCTGAAGTATATACTATTATTTTTATCCGGATACTAATAAATTTAGGATTTACGCGCGCTAGGCCTTGGACCACGTCTTTTTAACAAAATTTTACACGGCCAAAGCAAACTAATAAGATTTCTGCCAAAGTTGTCTATGGTTGCATGGCGCTAGGGCCGGTTTGCAACCGCACGGGATTTTCATGAATAGCATCTACTTTTACAAATTAAAACCTTTAGGGGCAATAAGGCCCATTTTTATATAAAATAAAATTTCATTTATATATCGAAAAAACTCAATGCCACCGAAATTCGAAATTTTATGCGCATTACTCCGCGGGGCACATCTAGTCTTTTTAATAAAATTTTATACGGCCATAGCCAAGCAATGAAAACGTTTCTGCCTACGTTGTCTATGGTTACGTGCGCTGGCGCCAGTTTGCATTCCGCACGGGAGCAACTTTCATGAATAGATAAGCGTCTAGTTTTATAAAATACAACCGCTGGGGGACAATAAGGCTTATTTATTACACAGATCATTTTCCGCTAACATAATTTCCCTATAATTTATTTTAACTTTATCTAACTAGAAAGTCTTAGGGCTGGTTTCGCAGATTACCATTTGTACTGTCGACTAGCTAATAATACATAACTTTTAGTTCCTTTTTTTACTACTTCAAACTGGAACCTGGAAAATACGATTTTCTCGCTTTTCAGCTGTTCGGAAAATTAAGTGGCAAAGACAATTTATAGTATCTTAGTATCTTTCCCACTAGCTAACTGGATCTTTAATAGGAACCTGTGAACCATCCGGCCGCTGCATCAAAAGGGAATAGATTTTTAAGTTTGAAAGTTCGTTTAAAGTTTAACAAAAGACAGTTTAACATTATGTCTGGCTTGTTCTCCTTGGTAGGAAGTATAATTTAAATTTTTGTAAGAGGTTGTTAAATTACTGCATTGTAAACAGACATTTTTTCTCACTCTTGATCGTTATTGTAACTTTACGGCGGTATTATGTGAGTGAGAGGTACCTCCCCGGTCGTGCCGGCCCAATTCCGTTGCACGGGAGAATGTAGTGTCATGCACTATGCGTGGCACTACCTCCACCTATGCAGCATGGCACTACCTTTTGGTCATTGAATGGACATTAATGCTGATGACAAGAACAAATCGTCTTGCAATTCTTCGTTGTTTTAATGCGATTGCTTAATTAATTTCTTATTCCTCTAGTAAGAAGCAATGGCATGCTGCATTGCAGCGGAATTGGACCGGTCCGGGGAGATACCGGCGTAAAGTGACAGCTGTTGAGTTTCATGCGGCTTGTCTGTATCCGGTGGCCCATTGGAGGGGAGGAGGAAGCCGTGAGAACGCATCTGTTTGACAATAGTGCGGTAGTCCATGGGAATCAGTAGGCTCCGAAGGCTCCGATTGCTCGATTACTATATGCCTTTAGTATAAAAAAACTATTACTACCAAATGATGATAAAAAAAACGTATTTACGGAAACATAACGGCCCGGGGACGGTATTCCGGCACAATCGGAGAGAAATAACGAGCAAGAACGTGTCTTAACGTCCTCTCGGAGGCGCGGGGGTGTAACACCACCAACTACCCGAATTTCGACCGTTATACAAATTAAAAAGCCTTGTAACTGTTCCTTGTCTAGCCCGAGCGTAGTACTCTGGACCTCGAGCTGTTGTTGAATAAGGTCTGCTGCGTAGTAAATATCGTTAAAAATTTATGAGTTCATTTTCTCGTAAACAAATCTCGGAAATCAGGCAAAGGGGCCTCTTTGTGATTCAACAAAAAAAATAGAGATTATACTTCATAGAATAACTGCTGCTTATACTGTCCAGAAACATGTGTCGGTTATCCATTGTGCTTCCACGGTTTAACAAATATTGATGACGCTAGCAGGTTTAAAAATATTGATGACGCTAGCAGGTTTAAAAATCAATGTGTGATGTGTATTTATTTGTTAGCATTGTTGCGTATTATATAATACATTGTTATTACAAGCAAGTGATATATTGTATTGTTATCTATCATAACAGATTTCGTATATTGTTTATTCAATTTAAATCATTCGAAACATTTAAAGACGGAAAGTTTTGTACAAAAGGCCGAATTACGGTGTGATAAGTTCGCAATGGAATAATACATTATCTTTAGCTAACAGTCTTCATTGATACCACTTTCTCAAAAGCTTGCTCGATCTAAAAGATATTGTCACTAACGATATTTTGGTTTTTTTTTTCAATCTTTACGATAGATTCAGACTTTTAGCTTTTGCTCTCAATGCGTAGCGTGAAGTATTTTTTTAATTAATAATATTTATCACCTAACCTTTTGCCACTCGCACGCTTATCAATTAATTAACTACTTATTATCATATAATAAAACTCGACGGCTGTGCCACACACCGCGTGACTCTAACAACGACTTCTATATCTGTGACAATCTGTGAATATCTTTTTAATATTATACAATTTCAAAAATTCAGTTTATGCGGTTTGTAATGGAAGTATCAGCCTATATGTGGATTTGTGATTATCTTCCGCAGTCTCTGAATTTACTTATCGGTGGCGTTCATAAACTGAAACTCAGTGTTGCATTGTGAAATTAACTTTATTAAATTAGTCGTTCAGCGCACTTCTATCGCCTATGATTAATTTACAAGGTACTTTATTTTTCCTTTTTCATTCATTTACTGTCTTTTATTTTATTTTTTTAATTATCCTTCAATAGCAATCATAAAAGAGAAAAACCTATTTTATAGAGTACTAAACTGTAAAGGCCACAGTAATTTGTATTGAGGCGTGCTTTATTTGCTTTGCAAGGCTTGCATAGCTCCTAAAGCTGTCGTCGTATGTGTATATGGGTGTATTTTAAACTTCGATACCTGACTTTGATTTTGTCATGAAGACACTTTAGACCATTCATAAGTCTATTTAGCTTTAGAATTGCGTAATCATTAATCATTACTGACACACGTTCTCCTAAACGCGGCCTCCACTCCAGAATGTTACTGGCCCATCTGCCATCCAATCGTTTAGGAAAGCGAAGTGTTGGTCGACCGTTCACCAGGTGGGAAGACCATCTCCGTGCAGTCTTGGCGTTCATTGAAAGAGGACTATGTCCAGTAGGAAATCGGTCGTCTTGGCTTTCAGTGAAAGATGACTACGTCCAGCAGTGGACCGATAAGGGCTGATGATGATGACGCATAGCTATTTATTAATCTATTGATATAGCTAAATATATTCATTACGTGCCCTTGGGCTTTGCAAACATGAAAACATCTGAATAAATAAGGAACACTATGGACAACCTTTAAATTAAGTCGGTCGATACTTGAGTTCTCATAGCAGTGTTAAGAAAACAAAACGTCACGGAAGTAAGTTATCAAATCAAGCACAGAATTATCAGAGAAAAGTAGTTTTATTGTAATGATTCTACATTCTCGCAAACTTAGGAAAATGAAAGTATGGTAGACGGAAGACGTTTAAGCTAATTATCTAAATTCTACTCGCATTCAATAACCTTTTTATTGTGAATGATCACAATAAACTCTAGCACAACTTGTGAGTGTCATGAGTTGATGGGCAGTAGTATGTGTGAATAGTGATTGCAGCTCAAAACCCAACATTTATACAAAGCGTGATAAGATATGAGGAGGGATTACAGATTTTATCTTGAATTAATAACCGCGCTGAGGCAAGAAAAGGGCATTTATAGATGTAGTGTACAGGTATCTACACCCCTCTAGAGACAACTATTCAATTTTCTTCCGTTGCTATGTCATAAGTCATAACATTGATAGTTCACATTTGCACCAGTCGTATATCCTATGCCGTTTCCCCTATCGCCCCAAGTATATGTGGAGCTGAAGCGTTATGATCATCATTATCTTCTGATAATGGATGGATGATAATTAAACCGGGTTATGGAGAAAGGCCGTCCCCGGACGAGATGGGCGCAGTCATTTCATTGTTAATGTCTTGTTTTGATGGTTTATATGAATGTTATTAATTACAATAAAACTGCTTTTACGGATTTTGTCCCGATCTATTTATGTAACAAGCCCGACATTTCAGAAGCTATGTTACAACCGTGAATCATGTCATGTTATACATGGTGTTTGATTTTATTACGTTTATCACTAGGTTTTTTTTTCCTTTTATAGATTAGGAAGCAAACGAGCAATCGCAGCCTTTTTACGCCTACCGACGCGCATGAACATTCACATAATCACTGTGCTGATGCGTTGCCCTCCTTCTCCGCCCCTCCAATGGGCCACCGGCTACTCACAAACCGCACGAAAAGCGACACTGAAGATACGTCACTATTACGGCGGTATTATGTGATTGAGAGGTACCTCCCCGGTCGTGCCGGCCCAATTCCGTTGCACAGGAGGATGTAGTGTCATGCACTATGCATGGCACTACATCTTCCCAAAAGGTTCGCAAACGCACTCAACAGAGTAAGTAGTATATTATGCATATTCCCATATTGTGTAGATATGTTAATTAATGTCTACCAAAGTCATAATATTCACTTCAAAGCGGCTTATCTGTGAGTTGATCCAAGCTGGTGCTGTCAATTCCAGTTGTATCATAATATGATTACGGACGCTGGGCTGAGGTGACGGTGCTTTTACCATTAATTTTTGCTAACTCCAAGGAGTAAAAAGCTGGCCGGGGAATTAACGTAATCCACGTTACGTTACAATGAAGAAAAAAAACACAAAAAATATGTAGTGTAATTTTTTGTCCCGCCGGATAAGGCACAAATGAGGAAAGTCCCCTCGTTTACATCGATATGAAGTGAAGGCAACGCATCCTCAGTTTGCGGCAATCCTATTCGGATTCCATCGGATCCAACGGGGGGATCGGGTAAAGAAGTAACGCGAACGAGTATATCTTTATATCCTCTGCTTGTAAGGATCTCTAATGGCGTGCACTTGCACTCACGTGTGTCGACTGCAGTTGGCCTCATGTACATCGTTTGTTCGATCGCATACAGTGTACCAGACGGTGCGCAGACACTTTCAACAATGTTTTCTCACCCCACTTGTTTAAATAACACCGTCATTAAGTTATGGCTATTGTTTATTTCTTCACGCCTGATTGAGTTAAAAGGGATTGGGTTTATATGACTAACAATCTAGGGTTCCGCATAACCAAAGGCTGCGTAGCCCTGCTTCAAACACATTACTCTACATTTGAGAGACCTTAAATCTTAGCCTTAGTTACTACAACCACAGTGTTGGGTGTACATAAAATATCACTGCAATAGGCATAGTCGGTGAATGAAAAAAATATAACTGCCTATGAGGCATTCCAAATTCGGTATAGTTTATTGAGCAACCCATTCAGCCTGTGGGAAGGCTTGCGATAAACAATTGTATTTGCATATATGCCTCTATCGTTAATTTGCACACAATGTTTAGAAACAATCTCCATGTTTTGCTTTCGCCTCGTGCCTGGGAAACAAGCAACAACCGTAGTCAATAACTCTACATTCATTCATTTTGACAAGTCTTGATACATCTGATACATTATGCGGAACATTTAATATTTTATCTATACTTATTATATAAAGACTCTTCTCATGCGGTTTTTACCCGTGTATAGAGCGTTTCCTGAATACAATGTGAAATGAACAGGATATTAAGGAGAAAATATTCCTTAAACTTATGCGAATGTTGCACATTATAATAAAAGTATTAAAACGGATTTTATTGCGATCAATTTAAGTATTTTACAATCCTGATGTTTCTAATCTGGATAATACACAAATAAACCGCTATAATATCTGTTTAGGTAGATTTATCATAATAGAATGAAGCAAAATACCACACGCAGATAACCATCAAATATCAAAATCTTTAACGCCTATATACTTGAAATTTAGGTAGGTTCCTATTAAGGTGCAGCTGTCTGCATAGAACGAATTATAAGAAAACCCACCCCTAAGGGTAAGTTTTGGGGTTGTAGTAAACGGGTGAAACCACCGGGGGCTGCTAGGATGTCATATATTAAGTTTTAAGGTGGATTCTCTTAGCTCCCACTGTCAATGTCAATAAAATATTTATTCATTTCTCAATCCAGCAAATAATGTAACATATTTTTCAAAAAGTAATTAAATTATTATTGCCGACTAGGTCAGTTGTGTGATTGTTAGATAACAATAATACATAATTAATCATAATTCATACATAACAATTAATCATGCCATTGAATTGGCAATTAATTACCATATGATAATTGAAGTTGTATAAACAAATAACAGGCGATTATGCCCATAACTTCCACAGATCATAATTACCTGTCAGCTTAATATTTATCAGCGCAGTACACGAGTACACCGACTTTTCACAACAATAAATATCAAGACAAATATCAATGTTCTTTGATGTTTTGCACCCGTATGAATATAATTGGCATCTTCTTAAAATGTTTTTAATTTTGGTCAACTTACATATATTTTGTCCCTTATATCTAATTACATCACGTGTGTAAAAATTAAGATATTGATTATTCTTGGATTTCACTCAGAGCGACGCATCTGCATAACCTCTGGTTGTGTGGAAGTTCATGGGTCTCGATCGTCATCACTTTGTCCTCTTGTACTATAAAGATGTTGGAACAATTACAGGTTTTAGCTTGTTGTTATTAAACATTTCAAAGGTTCTTTATGAGCATAACTATTCCATATTATTGTCTTACACTAGTCCTGGTCTTCTTCGCTGACAAACCTGCGATGGCTACGGGCACAGCGAACCTCATAACCCGGGTTGGGTCGCGAGGGGACAACTATCCCCTCGTTGAGGGGTCCGCATTTAAGTGGATATGCCAAAATGGCTTATGGGCTTAGGGGGGTGAAGGCCTGTTAAGGGCCTATGTGTTGTAATGGTGTGTTGTATTGTCTCAACTTAACCTTATGGACTGCGGACACTGTAGACCCGTATGGACACCATTTAAAGAAACATGAGCGCTACCGCTGCAGCGTAGAGAACTAAAATATAGCCTAATACGCATGACCGTTAACAATTTGACAGTTCACAAGTTTCAAATAAGTCAATACGCGAAAGCTTGTCGCATGCTCAATAACGTTTAGTTTAGGTCTTTCGTTTTAGGTTTCTTTAAGCGCTGAAGCCTTAACCCCAAAATTTTAATGGTCTTCTATTTTATGACGAACCTATAATATTTATTAATTCTATAATTGAACTGTGACTGCCTCATCCGGTGAATGAAAGAGACGTGTTGTTACGCTCTCTCGCTTGCAAGCTCCGGCCTCCGGAACATTACTATGACACGTCACATCATACTTTTATACGCATGCAGTATGCAGTATCGGTTTACAAGACGTTATCACGTTAATATGTACCGGCTATCCATACATTATCGAGATCCGTGTCTATAGTAATTATTCTCGGGACTCAACACTGTGTCTGTTTACAATCCATGCAACACTGTCACCTCTTTGTCTATTAGCTGACGGCTGATCTCTTTGTGCTCGACTCTTTTGTCTTTGACGTAATATTGCCATTCACATTATACTCAATGCTCCACAGATGGCATATTCTAATCTCAGGTGATTATCGGTGAAATGAATAGCTGTCAATTGTCGTTATGTCGATACGAAGTTATGATACGTATTTAAAATCCATTATGAATAAAAGAGTATATTTGAAAAATATAATCTCGTTTAATGGTTTACTTAGATATTAAAATTAAAAATACGTTAAAAGTAAATTGTAAGTTTTAAACTTTGAAAACACGTGTAAAATTCAATAAAGTCAGACGGTATGTATATGATTATACGATAATTGTGCGTCGGCTCTATGCCGTTGTGACCTTGAACAGGCGTCAGCAGCCGGTCCACTTTCATACAGCTTGTATGCCATTTCTCACATTAAACCATGTTGCAGTGTTTCAATTCGACACACATTAGAAATTTGTATGTCACACCTGTGGTAGGTGGGACTTACAATTTTGCTAGTAACACTTTGTAAAAAGACAACCCGACCACAGATGACATTTATTTTATTGTTTATACATGAAATGAAGAATTAAGTTCTGTTTGTAGGTGACATACAATCGATAGATAACATATGTCATTTTAATATTTGATATATGAGACAATATAAAGATAGAATCTTACAAATGAGGTCTAAATAGGATTTAAAAAATAAACTGTGTGTGAGCTCTGTAAAGCAAATGGAATGAACTTGGACGAATATGATGATGTGTGCAAGAGACATAACGCGCAGTAAAGCGTAACGCTGATGTTAATTTCACTCGTAACTGTTACACACGATTTTACTTCTCATACTTATTTTGTGTATACAGCGCTAATGTGCGCTGTAATTAATATCAGGAATTAATATCTTAAATCTACCATAATATTGCTGTCAATTTAAAAGTAAAGATAAAATAAAATGTATTTTTAATTAATTAAAAGAACGTTCCCATTAATCTTTTTAAAAATTGATCGTAACCTACCAATCCACACCCACACGCACCGCATAATGACTGTGTATATCGTTAGAAGAACGAGATATAGTGAATGTATATAGAATTCATAATGATTCTGCAAAAACCTGTTGAATCGTGTTACAACTTACAGCCGCCTATAGACTCGCGCATCACTCGGTTAATACTAGAAAGCGTTCCAGAAAAATCATGTCTGTGGGACGCCAGACAGGAACTCGGCGAGCATTCGAATAAACATAAATAAATTATTTGTGAAATCGCCTCTATTTACCTAAATACAATATTATTAACACGAAGACCATAAACGAAAGTAATTTGTAACACAATAGCTAAGTAGTCGTACTGACTAAACACAATGTTACCTAGCTTAATGGGAACTTGTCCTATTAAGTTAATTGACAAGTAAGAGGCACTGACAGATATAGTATTTGAGTCCAATTTAAATAAAAAAGAGTCTTCATACAATTGAATATTACATATTATAGTAACATGATTGTGCAAGAAACTTAATTTTTCTTCATGGAAGGGAGGGCAAACGAGAAATCGGAGCCTCTTTACGACTACCGACGCCCATGAACATCCATATGATTACTATGCCGATGTGACCTCCTATTCCCCAAAGGGCCACAGCCTACTCACAAACCGCGCGAAACGCGACTAATGTGAACGAGGGGTACCTCCTCAATCGTACCGAACAACGAACATGAATCTGCAAGAATCGCTGGAATAGGCCCTATTCCAAATCCTGTATCAATCGATTCCGCTTTAAAGAAAATTGTTTAAAATGTTTTCATAAACAGTCTACTGGATGTTACAGTTCCGTGGTTGGGAAATAGTTTTCTGCTTAGAATTAGAGGCCCTTGTTTATAGGAGTTGCCTCAGTCCAACATTATTAAAACAAATCATTTTTTCAATTTAAATTAAGGCCTCAAGTTTTATAGTCTGTCTTCCTTATTGCGTGCGCAAATAAACACCTGGATTTTAGTTTTATATACGATTTCACCTTCACTTTATGCGACTTAAAGGATAATAATAATAATAATAATAATAATAATAATAATAATGTCGTTCAGGCCAGTGTCGTCTACTTTATATAAATATTCTAAAATAAAAGAAATTGGCCTACTATCTTAACCTACTAAAAACTAGTATTTCACCTAGGTGTAAAATAGGATATTCTTTTGTTAGATAGTTGAAAAGCGATCTAAAATTTAAAAAACCGCACTAAAACTTTTTTCGTGTTCTAGGCATTGTTGATCTTGTTTTAATTCTAGTATAACATTTTTAAATTAGCAACATTAAAAATGTAAACGGTTACAACGTCAAGTTTAATTGCTCCTTATATGGAAAGCCATTTCAATCATAATTTTAAAACTGAAAATGAGGTCACGCCTATAAAACATCTTTGACTAGTTTTTATCCATGCTATTTCAGTGACAGATCTGTTTAACTCAGCCTTTTTAATATTTAAGCCAGCCAGTATTGTTAAGGTTAGCAAAGCATGGCCAAAGTCATGCAGATGTTTAAAATATTCGTCCACAGTCGTGAAGGTGACGTGATCCTGACATGAACATGATGTCAACATGAAATGATGTTGAAATGTGTACGTATATAAGTAAACAATATTTTTATACTGTATATTTTTATTAAGCCCGTATTTGTTTATTTGGTTCTACCTACTAATGAAACACATTTTGCGATAACTTATTAGTTTATAAATAAGCAGGGCAGTATTTGACAGATAGGGTTACTCTTAGGGGCCACTATTATAGTGATGAATAATAAATATTAACTCTAAAGGTGAGTTAATATGTATTCATAATTAACATTAATAAATAATGATGTGAGTTGTCGTTAACACACATCTTTTCGGAGTGGATCTGTACTACAGGTTTACCACTTAGTTGAGGAAAATTGTACATACCTACAAATTAGAGTATAACATTAACATCGTACATGTAATTAAAAGTAAAACGTATTTGAAGCACTTTCTTGAATACGCTTACACTTCCTCATAATCACGTTAGGTCAGCTTAAATAGAAAAGTTAACAATGTGTTCGTGCTTCGCTTTTTACGAACTATATTGTTTGCTTTACATTCTTATTTTCTGAACTTGTAGTGAAACGGTAACCAGCCATTAGAGTTTTAATAAATAATATTTAGTTATCTTGATCCAACCTTATCTCATCCTCCGCCTACCTCTTCGGGGATAATAGGCGTGCAGGTACTTTTTTTTAGTTATCTTGGATAAATATTATATTATTAGGGATCAGATCAGGCTTAGTCATGAAAACCGTTGAGAGCTTAATAATAGATTAATAGAAAGTGTATATCTTAATAAGATTTATTGGTGTTCGTAACTCTATCAATGATTGAGAAAAAGAATCATCAAAATAAAAACAATCATAGTATAAGTTAGTATGGGCATAATTTCTTTACACCTTCTCGATACAACAATGTTTGCTCAGACTAGTCGCTATTAGTAAACTTACAGCACAGCTGGAATACTTTTCAGGTCGGCGACTAAATGTAAAAATCAACCCAACAGTGGGCTAAACTAATGTTTTATAATGGCGAGATTCGCCAAGTATGAGGGAATTGATCACACGTCATTAGACCCACGCAATTCAGCTGGAGTCATCGTCGAATGTTGCCATGCTATGGGTTATTGCTCTAACGATAGCAATATTGTTCATTGAAAACAATTAAGGTTGTGAATACATCAATTTTTATTCATGTTTTATTCTGTCCGATATGTGTATTGAAATTATCACTTAGAACGTCTCAAAAAGCATCAAATGATCGTAAAATATCACAGAACTCCAAATATGAATTTAATTTTCTGATTATGGGGCAAAGAATAATTTAATAAATACCGAATTTGTTGACATAGCGCTGTACGTAGTACAGAAGCCACCTATGAACAAATTAAAACATTTTAAAAGGAAACTGCGTAAGATTTGTATGGTCCACAACAATTTTACAACGGTAGGGCATTATTTATTAGTTGTGACTCTCAACACATGTGTTGTGGTGTATTAATTAAAATGCATTTCCTGGTTGCAGGACCAAGCCGGGCGAGCGCTCGCGCCCGTTATAATGTGAGCGACGCAGGACGACGCGCGTCTTCCATCAAGGTAAGCTTCTTATTTTGTCTCTAAAAGTAAAAGCGATTCAAGGACGACCAAGGACTTTACACTATTCGATTTATTTAATTATCTGGCAACACAGCACGTACTCGCATTTATTATCTATGATATATTACATTTACAAATAAAAATTATTTGTATATTTTATATGAAATTATCTAGTGAATATTAAAAAATACGTTATTTATTATTAAGTCTATGTAAATTATAACCTAACCTACCTTTGGACCATTCGCACTCATCGTCATTCCGAAGGACTATACCGAATTTGATGATTATTTTGTTTTTGCGTTCATTATAGAACGTATTTAGAATGTTGTACGTAAATCGTTAAAAATGGGTTGGAAAATTACAACATTACAGAGTAAGCATGCGGGTGTCGGCTACATGACATTACACATTACCACGACAGAAAACTCTGCAATTCTGGACAGGACAAAGTTTATCGGAACAGCTTGTAGATAATACAGTACTACAAATAAAAATGTATTGATTCTTTTTTATTATTAAGTATTTTTGTATGGTATTTCTAATTAATTTAGAAAGATTTAATGTGCAAATTTCTCATCATTTCCTCACGCTAATTAGCCATGGCACGCGATACAGAAAACAAACGAAGTACCTGCATAATTTCTTTTGACTGCTAAATGAATTACAGTGTAATTAAAAATAAATTATACTTACTTCAACAAATTTCATTTGCACTACAATTTGCACCATAAATAACACTTTATCTTTTTCATTTTAATTTCTAAACTTTCTTGATATAATTATATATATAATAGCGCTAACACGCTAGAGTCTGTTACTGGCCAATATCTCTTAACTGACACAGTCGACATTTTATAGGAACTGAAAAAAACTTTTATTTATTTTTTATTAAGGAAAGATATAGTTATGGTATATATTAATAAAACAGTATAGTAATACAAAAACAAAAATATACTTCCGAGATTTTACTACAACACGCGAATAATCCTATAGAGTCAAAACAGTATGAAAAAGAATGTTCTAAGAAATTCAGTTTGGAGGTATTCGCACTTCGCAGTCGATTTGCTACTAGGGTCTCGAAAAATAAAATAAAATAATTTGTCTACAATGTCCTAACATTAATAATATATACTCTATGATACGCACTACTTATTTAATTTCCGACAATTTTAGCTGTCTCTTAACAAAAAATTAAAAAATACATTTTCCACAACTAGTTTACTATAACAGTATATAGTTTAAGGTTAGTCTCGTTTATACTGTCCCATAAAATAAACGGGTAGCCTTTAAAGGGCTGACAGATTGTGTGCATATTCATTGTAGAATGCGCCGCGACCCTGAACGAATGTGCTTCGTTATGCCAGATTTACACGCCATGCGCGACTTAATGGAACAGTAATCAAAACTTAACAATAACGCAATTATGACGTTTACCAAAAAGGAACAAGTAAGACAGCCGTTAAAAAATTCAGATTGTGACCGCCATTTGTATGTCGCTCCGGTCTCATGCATCTAAAAGTTTCGATAAATTCACACAAAAACAAACACAATGCTCCGGTTAGTCTAATTCACAAGTGTGGTAAATGAATAATTGTGTTTCTAACATTATGAGCGACAGCTACTTTTATTCGAAATGTTAAAAAAATATCTTAATTTTTATAAAATTAGAGCACTTAGATACATTTAGACATCCTTTCTATTATACTAATGTAGACATTAACACTTTATTTTTATTTTTTTAAAACACTAAGTAAATGTATATTAATTTAAAAATTAATGTAACATTTATCATATATAGAAAAAATAGTACCTGCTTGTGTTTTTTATGCATATTTCTCATTATATTTTCTATGGTATCGATTTAAAGATTTCTATCTATTCAATCTTTCAATCAACACAACATTCAAACTATGTGGTATTATAGTAGTGCGATCAGAACTAGATCATAAATTATTAGGCATAAAAGACAAGGCAGTTAGAACCCGCTAGGTGACATTGTAAAACCTATCTTGGAAATAATAAGTTAATTGCCGACATTCTGCGGGTGAAAGAGTTTAAAAAAATAATCTAGTACTTAAAGTATTTGAAATAAAAAAAGTAGAGGAAGGACTCCATAAAAAAGCAAACGAAACCTTTAAGATAAGTTTTTCAGTATGTTAGGCCTTTCAACCATTCACAACTCACAAGTCCGAGGAAAAAAAAACTAAATTCAAAGAAGTAAATTTTAGGGAAGAGTGATTCCTTCTATAGAATGTGCTTAAGGGTTCCGTGCACAAAGGGTAAACTGGGGCCTTAATACATAGATTATCACAGATAATTAGTTTCTGTTGCTGCTATAACAACAAATACTAAAATTGGTAAAAATCTCGTATATCACTGAAAAAACAATTACAAACCTATAGGTGTAGTGTTTCATATAAGACATATCTATGCAGAGGCCTTGCATATAAGTATATGCAATTTAAGTTTGTCAACTTATATAAACTATAATGCGCATTGGTCATACCTCCCGTTGCATTGGTACGGGGGCAATTTCAAACTTATCTGTACCGTACCAAATTTCATTTTATTTTTATGTTATATTTTTTTTAGAAATTAGGACAATACGTATTAAGAAATTTAGTTTACTGTAGGGAAAATTAAAAAATAACTTGGAATTGAAGGAATTTTCCCGATATTATTGAAACAAACCTGACTTTGTTTCGGAAATCATTCCGTCGTGCTACTTGACTTAAGTGCAAAATTTGAAGAAAGTATATAATTAATAAGCCCTTATTCAATTTATTTAAACTAATGATGATGAATGGATAAAATTAATTGATTAATTATAGAACATGGTTTTAGTTTCAAAAATGAACACACATTTAATTTTTTTTTTAAGCAATGTGCTCTGTGTAGACATATTTGTGTCCGGTATATAAACGATATAACTAATTTGATTTCTTAAATTTAGCTCCTTCAATCTTATAGGATATTGATGAAATGGATCTCGTCAAATTTTACGGCTGTATTCACACGATATAATATTATTGAAGTAGTCACGATATGCGAATATACTTGTTAAGTTATTGATTTTTTAAGTAGGTATGAAATAAAACAATTATTTTGAGTACTTTAATTTGATTATATCTTACGTAGTTATCATTATAAACTCCACTCGTTGACATTAGTCTTATAAAAGTTTTGGTAGACACCTGTTCGTCCCTGCAGGTTTAAGTCAAGACAAGCGTAGATAGGCTTTGTTAGTTGTCAACAAATTTAAACCTGTAAATTTGAAATTACAAATAAAATTGAAACCACAAATAAAATTGTCACGCTCCCTACTTGTAATTTTAAATTGTTTAAAAATTATCCAATGCACCTCGCACTATTAACTTTTAGATATATTTACTATACAAATTGCCCAATGTGCCAATAATAACAATAACTATAGAAAAGTAATATATGATATTCAAACTTGGTAGGCCTGAGCGAAGAAATTGAAATAAAACAAGAATAAGAGTTCGCGCTGGCGACTAATTAGTTTAACAATGAAAACAAAATAACATCTATAGATGTTGTACGTTATGTAGTGTTGTCGTTTCGTAACGAATAGTTTAACAATTAGAAGAATTTTAGCAAAAAAGAGCGGTCACAAAATGGAAAATTTCGGTTGGTTAAAATCTTAGGTGTAAAAAAAATATTGATGTGTAATACTATATATATATTTGACTTTTAAGAATTCAAATTACATGTACTAAGCAACTCTCATACAAAAAATTTGAGAAATAAGAGACTTTCGGATTTCGGAAGGGGACAGGCAAACTAGATGGCTTCTAACATTTTAAAATATTAAGTTTAACATTTACTAAATTATCAGCAAACAAAAATTTATGTACATTCGAAGACTAAGTTTGGCACCTAAAGTAATATATTCTACAAAATGCCGTGCATCACAAAGATATAAATAAACAAAGTCGATGGAAATTACCCACGGTATCCTCGGTGTGTGTCCTACCCGCAGTTTGTCGGGTTTTTTTTATACCCACAATCGTTTCACTTGCACCCAAATAATAATTTTGCTTGTTTAACTTTGCTTGTGTTCAAACTAGCGCACTACTTACTGTAACTGAATTGATTAGCCCTCATAAAGCCCCGCAGCTCATGACAACTTCCTGTTGGTGCTCTCGCTTTAAAGCGAAACAATCTAATTTGTCATCGCTTTCATGTAATTATACAGCATATTAAATACACTTCTCACTTCCTTCATGATTGAGTCTGTCATGTAACAAAAACTTCTAGACGTGGGAAAACATTTTTTGGGCAATATTTACTGTTGACCAAATATTGTTACATACAATTTTCAGAATAGGTCAATAAATTCAATAAATGATTAACGCTAATACATCGTACGGCAACTGTACTGATGATCGTTCACTGCTTTTATATCAATATTTGGTTCCATCATAATAATTTAAACGTTGCTTTTAAAAACATCTGAAATAGTTGACTCATATAAGTACTGGCCTTAATCCTCCTTGATACAAAACTAAGCTAAATAAAAAAAGTGGAGATAAGTGGGACACAATAATTCAGATAGAGAAAAAAATAACGTTGTTAATTAAGTTAAATAACTGTATAAATTTTTACTCTGCATATACCGTAAATAAAAATTCTAAGATTAACTGGTACCTATGTATTTATACGTATACTAGTAAAAAGGAACTAATTTAAAATATTACGTTCAACTAATAGTAAAATTTAAATTACAGAATAAACATAAGTGTAGAAAGGCTGTCAACCCTAGCTACAAAATAAATTGTTGTAGTAATATTTTGTAGGGACATGAATGGGCTACTTTTATAAATAAACATCTCACCGGCTGTCCCGAGGACGCGCCTATGTCACGCACTTGGACTAACAACTCTGCGTCTGTTTTGTATTGTGCTTCCAGCATATTTTATAGTTCGAGGTAGATCATTGCTATGTTGTCCCTATACGTTCCGCGATTTGCCTCCAATGATGCAACCGTACCGGTTAGGCATTCGGCGAAAATCGCACGAGAGTCTTACCAGCGCGTGAAGGGAGGAACGCCAGAAGACCCTTCGTTCCCACCGGCCACGATAATAATAGTCACCTACTATAACACTTGTATCGGGATGCATGCGCTCCCATGTGCGGGGGAGGGCCGGTCCCCTTGGACCTCAAACCTTGTCTCGTCGCCCGAAGAGCACTCGTAGTCGCGCGCTGAAGCTGTATCGGACTTCCTTCCCACAGCATACTTTCCGAAACATAGAAATCATTCCGAAAAAGGATGTTACTATAGTATGGTATAATCCGCTCGGAGTTACCGGGCGGCATCTTTCTTTCTAAACATCGTCTTAGTGTGACGTTTGTGTAACACTTTCTAATAGTTCGGGATGGCTCGAAACTTAATAAATAATGGCAAATCGGCAACACAAACCCTCAGGCAATCATCTAGTATCTGGTATAATTTATGATCTTACATGGGAACAATATTTATGATCTTACATGGGAGTAATACCATAAATAGTTTAAGAGGTAGCGCACACTTCATTCGATTTGTATGCTGCCGAATTGGGCCGGCGCACCCTGGGAAGTCTCTCACAGGTCTCCGACGTGATGTGTCGTTGACTCTGTCAATGTTGTGTTTCGACCGGTTTGTGAGAGCTCGATTCTTTGATCCTACGAAGACACGTCGGTCCACGCTGCCTCTTTTACCTTATTTTCTATGGGAGTTCCGAGGAATTGTTCTGCTTAGTACCAGCAGCAGAATGACATCTTCGGACATCGCGACAGAACTGTAAGTTCCACGCTCATCACCACGTACACACCACAACAGTGCGTTTTAAACGTCACTTTTTACCGCGTACAGCTGCCTTACGCTATTTCCGTCTTGAGGTCTTCAAGAAAAAAAACACACCTATTCCTTAAAGGCCGACAACGTGTCTGCAAGACGTCTAGTCTAACAAATGTCTATGGGCGGCGGTGGTCACTACCCACCTGCTCGTCTGCCCCTATCTCATAAAAAAGGGTAGGGAAGGTAAAACCGTCAAAATCATCCTTGTGCATCAATCAATGGCCCGTAACACCTACTCATCAGCTTTGTACAGTTGACTAAAACATTCCGTATTGTCACTTCTTGATAGAAATGCATGTTATAATTTGAATAAATAACATCCACAAGTGTGTGTCGTGTAGTAGAAATAGCATAAAAATATTTGTTCAAATTATATCATCAGTTTTGCCATTAACGCAGGTATTTTTCATTTTAAAAAAAATTCTGAACATAATTGCAGATATTCTGTGCTTCCCTTCGCTAGCCGTTTAGCCCACTTTAAACCTCGTTGTTTTTAATGCGGACGTGTCGACAATCTTAGATTTGTTCACATATATTTACCATTCGGTTTCTTTGGGTCAGCGCAATACTATGTAAACACAATAAACCGACTTTGTAATCCAAACTACTTCTCTAAGGTAAAGTTGGTTCTAGAAAAGGAAAACATCTCGTTTAAATGTCACCAAACACTATCAGACGTAGTTCCTTGCTGCATTGCAATCGATTCGAGCCTGGAAAGTAACAGACAATAGTGTCAATAATGTATTTGAGCTGACGCGGCGACTATAGTCATTAACATCTAAGCGTGAGGCGCTTTGCCGTCCCTCATCTATACCCTCACTGGGCCACCCGGACATTCACATACCACACGAAATGCAAAATAAACATTACTTAACGTGTAGGCAGAAATAGAAATACTCCAATGTGATGATACACCTACAAAATCACATCTTGATATTATAGTTTTAAGTGTAAAGTATATTCAACCCGCTCATGGTCAATTTACCGATGGAGCTCGTATGAAAATCGCATGGTGACTTCTGATTTAAGCGTAAAATTGTATTAAAAACGAACTTCGTGGAAAGTAAAACGTGTGCTCTTTATCTTGTTCACTGAATCGCAAACAATCAGTGGCACACTTGCCTATGGGGCTGTCAAAATACATTGTCTCCGAAATTGTCAGTGTCCAGAGAAGAGAACTGGCTAGACATTAAACTTGTTAGACTTGTTTTTGACTTGTAAGAGGTACTGCATGCTGCATTGCAGCGGAATTGGGTCGGCGCGACCCAATTCCTCTCGCTCACAAGGTACCTCTCGCTCACAAGATAACGGTGTAGTGCTACCTTCCGTGTTGCGTTTCGCGCGGGGGTATGACTAGCCGGTGGGCCATTGGGGCAAGATGAAAGAGAGCAACGCATGGACATAGTAATTATGTGGATATTCCTTCGCGATATCTTCTTCAACCCTAAGGCGCTAACGGCACCTTAGGTTTGAAGAGACAATGCACATTAAAACCCGTTCTGAGATTAGAAAATCCGTCCAACTGAGCTGAAACTGCTCATTGGAAGGCACCTTGATTGAAATATATCCTCTCTCATTTGCGTCACATTTCATCATATAACATCGAATTGAAAAAAAAAACAGAAAAACCGTCTACTTAAAATATATTGAATTGTACATAGCATCATTCGCTTTATCAAGACACATTTAATTAGTAACTGCATACTATCATACCTTAGAAATGAAAATTTAAACGAACGAAAGAAAAAAATCATGAAAAAACTTAAAGAAATTTACAGATCAATTCATAATCAATTACTGATTACAAATCACTAGTATCATCCCGCGGTTTCACCAGCGTAGCTTCGATCCTATTAGTCGCAGCGTCATGGTATATAACCTATGGCCTACCTCGATTAATGGACTATTCAACTCAAAAATATGTTGTAAATTCGGGCCTGTAATTCCCAAAAGGCGCGTTCAAACAAACTCTTAGCTTCATATTTTCAATAAGTTTTCGTTTCGAATAATCAACAGATATTCTTAAGGTCTTATTGTTTGTCTGTTGTGTTTAAATGTTCCGATTATTTGCACTTTATGCAATAAAACACCCCACGTTTGTTCACTGTAGATAAGATGACGCTTGAGATCTTCTTTAAGGTCTAATTGTGTGGATGGTTAAATGTTCCGATTATTTGTACTTTATGCTATAAAACACTCCACGATTTTTCGCTGTAGATAAGATTGATGCTTGAGGTCTTCGTAAGGACTAAATGTATGGATGTTTAAGTGTTCCTATTATTTGCATTTTATGCAATAAAACACCCCACGTTTGTTCACTGTAGATAAGATTGATGCTTGAGATCTTACGGACTAATTGTGTGGGTGTTTAACTGTTCCGATTATTTGCACTTTATGCTATAAAACACTCCACGTTTGTTCACTGAAGATAAGATTGGTGTTTGAGGTCTGCTTAAGGTCTAATTGCGTGGATGTTTAAGTGTTCATATTATTTGCACTTTATGCTATAAGACACACCACCTTTATACACTGTAGATAAGGTGATGACGCTTGAGTTTCTCGGTCGGGAGTCATCCAATTTGGCAATTACCAGCAAATTTTACGCAATTATAAATTGTCCAACGCAGACAGTAAAAGACAAAGCGCAACGTGGTAGGCTTGTATGAGAGCCGCTAAAACGTATTGTATGGTAATTCGGGGCTCACACAGACCGCTAACTGAAGTAGCGCGATGGCGGCCATTAACATATGAGTAGCCGCTGGGTTTGTGCACGTGGCACATTAACGTATGTGATCAATTGTTGTTACATCACTTCATCTCATTACAATACTTTATTGTATCGCAGGTTGTATGGATTTAGTCTGAAGGCAGTTAACCGAAACGTCTGCATTACATTCGGCAATTGTTGACATTTTTATGACCAGGGCCAGATGCGCCAGGGATTTTTTGGACCTAATGCAAGCACAAAAACATATTGGGGACAATACCCCAGACAATGCACTTATCAGAGTTAAACGGGAGCCGATATAATTGTTCTAGTGTATATGTTCCAGCACATTTTCTACACGATTCAATGTTTCCGTTCAGTGCCGGAACAAAACGATTGCAAAGCATTAAGCCAGGCTATGTCTTACTAAAATTCGTTATTCAAGGACACTATCAGTTTATAATTCTGCCTAAGTTTTCATTTTATATAGTTACCTTCTACTAAGTAATAAAAACAAAAGTGAAAACGATCTTTCCGCGATTTAAATACTTGTATAAATCGTGTGCAATCACATGACACTGCTAGTGCATCTATAGCTAACAAAATTTTAATGCCCCCTTAAACGGTCGGCAAATCAGTTTAGCCACCGATTTAATGGTAATAAAAAGTAATGTGTGCCTTATGTTATTGATTTGTCGTTGGAATTTCAACGTTAACACAAGGGATTAAAGAGTAAGACACATTTTGCCACTTCTCGTTGTTTTATCAATAACAAATATCTAAATTAGACTTTAACGCTTTAAATAAAGTGTCCAGAGTCCAGTGAATATAACTTGAGCATTACATTGTATTAGATAAGCAAAAGTTTAGAATGCAACTTCATAAAATAAGCTCGAAGTTATTCACTCACCCAGAGAAGCTGTGCTTCGTGGCGGTATCGCGTGTGCCAGAGGTACTTCCTCATGTCGGTCCAATTCGGGGACAATTATTTTTTTCGGGCCCGAACTTATGCTGTGGAAGCGAAGAGAAGCCTAGCACAGCTTCATCGAATTGCAATTGAGGACAATGTATCATAGCACTACATCTTACAATAATCCTTCAACACAAAACATATGTGAAATTAAATACACACCCTAATGAGAAAGTAATAACGAAACAATTCGCAGACTTAATAAAAAAATACCTTATGTACTAAAACTAGTAAAAGAAAATAGGATAATCCACTGGCCGCATACTGAGCAAGCCAAAATGATCAACCATATACTATAAACATCCCAACAAACAGATTTTATTACAATAAGACGCTAAGAGACAAAAAAAAACCCTAAGTGTTGGTATAACCATTGGTATACACACATCCATCGCCCTAAAAGCTATAACCATCTGCACGACACCTGCCATTGAGGGTGGCATAAAATGCGGCCAGTCGTGACAGTAGAAAGTATAGCACGGTCCCCATACGTTTCACGCACTTAATTAAAGTGAAGTTGGCGCCTATCAAATTGGCTTCATGCATGCCGTGAAGTTAGCAACGGGTCCTTGTTAACATGTCAGTCAACCGGACTGAATAACTAAGCTTATCTTAATTTAGTTTATAAAGCACTGAATGTTCTCAGAAGTACTCAGCTATTTGTGTGCAACCCTGCGCCCGCGCAGCTTGTTCCGAATGCCGTCTCACTCGCTCATACATGTCAAGGTAGGGTTCAACATTCGAGGATTTGGTACAAGCGGATAATAATACAGGCAATGAGCATCTGTTTTATAGTAAGAACACATTAGTCCGCCGATAGCTACGTTTTTGTAATTTCGATTGACAAGAATTACTTTTTTACGCGAATGTTCCTCGTTAAAATAAAAACGACTTTATGGTCATTAAAAAGAAATATCTAACTAAACCGTAGATAATTTATTTAGAATTTTATTTTATGATAAAACTCAAATCCCCCCTATACCAAAACTTGCCCTGACGTGAGAAAAAGAAAGTCGGGAGGTTTTTTTTTATATTTCATACTGTCGGTTCCCCTCGCTGTCACCCGCTTAAAATCTAAGAAACTATAAATTATTTGGCATATCAAATATTTTTATACTATTGTTACGAATCCTTGGACAGTTTTTACATGAAAGAATAACAACAATTCTTCGATATCCTCAAAATCTATAATACGGATTCTCATGCGGTGTTCACCAGGATAAAGAATTATTTCCGAGGAAGGTTTTGGTGTGTAATGTGTTCAGGTAACGATTGATTCACGGGCGAAGCTAGGGCGATTCGCTAGTCTATAATATTAGTAGGATACTGTAATTATTTACAATCATCATCACACTTTCCCAATTTTTTTAAATGCCTTTAGCGTTTATCCTGAATGCATCGATAAGTCGGTGTAACGAAGGAAGAAAACGCGAGAGACGCTGAAAATAGCATCTCATCTAATCAGACGGTCTTATTCTTCGGAATACTTATTAAAATTGTTTAAAAAAAGGTAAGGACATCCTGCATTGCAACGAATTGGGCCGGCGCTACCGGGGAGGGTCTCGCTATATGATACCGCTGAAAACTAAGCGGCGGCGTGTGGATACAGACGACTAGGAGGTAATCAGCATGAAATTATGACGACTGACTGTCTTACATCAATGCATGCATGTCTTGGACACATTTAAGACGTAAATTCGTCACGACTGATCATTTAAGGGCTTACATTAGTGAAAAGGACCATGAAAATAGAATTAACGTGGCCGAAATGGTATCCTTTCGAAGAAAAGCGCATACCTATTCCTTAAAAGCGGGCAACGCGTCGGTATGAGGCCTAGTCTTGCAGATTTCTATGGACGGCGGTAGTCTTTGCCCACCTGACGTAATGGTTAGTACCAGTATGCTTCTAACTCCTGGGTATAAAGGGACAAATGTGCAATCGTAGCCTTTTAGTCAAAGGTTATCGACGCCCTAAAACATCGCCATAACCATATGCATAATCCTCCATCATACCATCCGAACTCTTACAAAAGAGATTAAACGCGACTGAATAAACATCATTTCATGGTAATACCTGCGTCCGAGGTATATTTACGAGTATTATATTTATTACTACTTCCACTATTAGGTACATAAGTAGGGACGTACGTACTTTGTAGTCTAGTGTTAACCACAGACATGAGGTTCTTGTCTCGAGTGCCGAATCGGACCAAAAGTTTCAAATAGAATTTTTAAAATTTCCAATATCAATCGAGAAGAAGGCGTGTCTCTCCTATGTCTCGGAGAGCAGGTTAAAATGTCAATCCTGCGCCTGATTTCACTCCAGTCGTGTCGTACTGCCATCCCATCGGAACAGGAGAATAATAGAACAGAGAGTACACTTGTGCCTGTGTACACAATTGTGTTCTATATCATGTCCCGTTGGCTCTCAATAGAGAATCGTGAATTCGACGTTAGGCTGGGGCGACATTATTATAAGACACTTAAAAAAGGCTAAAACTAAGATGTGGATAGATATAAGCCTCATTTGTATGTATTAACTTTTCTGTATCGATCAATGCGAGATAATATAACACGGTCTCGCAAGGCACTTCCGCGTGTGCCTGCTGCCGCCAGATGCCGCCAATAGACCGCGACGTGCGAAGGGGTCAACAGCACTGCTCTTATCTCGCACACCAAATTGTTTACTTGCTATCCACGTAACACGTATTTATAAGGTTGTTAAGAACGCCTTTGTTTTTGAAAATTAGTTCTCAATCTTCATAAGTAACGATATAAGGCGCGAAAAGAAATATAAGGGGCACAATCATGTGTCATGCCAGCGTTCCACTTTATCTCGCTAACGTCCCGTTCACTTATCATGTTCGTTCTTAAAAAGACCCGTGTTGGTGCACACACAGTGAACTGAACAGTAGCAATTACCCGCAGTAGCAACCTATTTGACTTTCATTGACTATATTAATTGCCGTGTCTATTTATGAACTACTTAGAGGTCCCCTCGGATTCGACTCGCGTGTCTGAAAATATGCCCCAAAATTGAAGTGCATTTTAGTTATTCGAGGTGTAGTCTATATCTATGCCCAATTACTTCCAAAGCGATTCCGTGGTTTTTCAGTGAAACAAACAACAAATTTCATGATGTACAAACTTTTGCATGAGCATAATAATGTCGATGCATTGCCCGCATCGACATTATTATGCTCACGTTCCTTTTCACGTCCCTCCGGTAATGGGTCACCGGCTGCTCACAAACCACACTAAACACGACACCGTAGGTGTCACTTTAAGGCGGTAATATGTGAGCGAGAGGTACCTCCTCGGTCGTGCCGGCCCAATTCCGTTGCACCATGCATGGCACTACCTCCTCCTACGCAGCATGGCACTACCTCTTCCTAAGGCTCTTATGGCTCATGGAACCTTGGACTGGTAATATGTTTATTTAGTTTTTTAATTTTCAATATTCCACTTATATGGTATTTGTATTTTCTTATTATTTTTGTTGTGAGTTGTAATCAGATGTACGAAGCCGAAGCGTGTCGCTGTTTATAAACATCAAAGTCCTTTCCTTGTCTTATCCAGTCATCAACACTATTTAAGTCCTTTTGATGTAGTTCCACGGGCTGTTTGATCTTTAGTCGGGAACTAAAAATATAATTCTGTTTGTTTAGGTGAGACGTGCGATATTGTTGTTCCATAAAACAAGCAATTTTATAATATTTTATTCTTAGTTCTCCAATGAACTCCGCCTGCGGTAGTGAGGAGTAACTCTTTGCCTGACTATGCAACGCAAAGGAGGGTTATATCATGTGGTTGGCTGTCTATGAATGAATGAAATATCCTTCACTGTGCTTATTATAAGCAAAAATTTTAACATAACTTACTAATAATAGTTGACATAGACAAACGCAGCCTTGTTACTTCAATTGTTTTCCAATTCTCCCAGGCAATCACAGGAGAAGGCAACGTTTTAGATTAGGAAAAGTGCAGTAAAACCGTAGCATAGTAAACATATAGACTGCATAACAGATTGGTGTGGATCTTGTAAAATAATTTCAATTAGTTCTGTTCTCTCTGCCTACACCATTATTGGACTGACATGAAGATCATGTTATTGTTGTTGTATTATATTGAACTAGTAACGCCCCGCGGTGTCGCCCTCGTAACATGATGGGAGCCCATATTATAAAACTAATCAGCTAAATCATCTTCTTTATTAAACTTCGGTGGCACGTTATCCGACACGTGTGTCCTGCATGGATATGCGTAAAGGCCGATCCATGTCCAATTAAGGCACGTAACAAAAGTCAAAAGAAACAGCAAATGTAACTTAATTTTTGTCTCTTCTTATCTGTAAAGATAGTACCTACTGTTTATTTCTCCTGGACCTGCCTTCTCTATTCTCCAAGGCGTCCAGTCGCCGTCATATATCAGCCTATAGCATTCAATCTCTATTTATATTATCTGTACGAATTTTACGCACTTGGTAGGCATTGTGTGTAACACTATTTATTGTATTCAGTTAATTCTAAGCTTGGTAATTTAAAACCCGTACAAGAATAATTGTCCTCAATGTGGTAAAACTTTCTTGTATATAATTGCACGATAGAGTATTTACTATTAAATATCGTTATGGAACGTTTATTTCAGTGATAGATTATTTCGAGCTATAAGACAGTAGTTTCATTACAGTATAACTACTTCTACGGATTTTATCGCGGCTTATTTAGTTATTTAACGAAATCCATAAAAGTAGTTTTATTGTAATGAGTAACATTCGCGTAAATTTAAGACATCAATCAATACAGTAGTTTCATGCAAAGGCATCGACAGGGGAGAGCATGGAGGAACGACTAGCTGAGGCTCCTAGTACGTATCTTGTGCCTTATGTGTTCTAGGAGGAGCCTGGGCCATCTTGCATTTTATTTCATAAATTGAAACGCCAAAATAATTCGAGTTCTTTCGAATGTTTTTTTTACATTCTGAGGTTAAATTCTTAGTTCTCCCGTGACCTGTTGCTGTAAAGTTACCGGAACGTGAGAAGTGTATTTTTCCAAACCGCGTCAGAATTATAATCCTGTTTTTCGAGCGTGATCGAAACAATCCGACAAATGTTGATGATGTGCGAAAGTAAATGAAAAACTTCATATAAATTTCAAGTTTTCATCAGTTTTCGATCGGTACTGTATCAATATTTCTACAAAAAAAATCCTAAATCCCTTTCTAGATAACAAGTTTAAAAAGAGATAAAAAGTGACATTCGTCATTACAATTTTAATAGCACACACAAAAATTTTGGTGTGTGTCCCTATCCTATTATCGGCATACGTTCATTTGTGAATAAAGGGATTTTAAAGAAAAGTCAAGTGAAAATTATAGGACTGGCACTGCCTCGCGGTTTCGCCCAAAAAATTTTTCACACAGAAGTCAGAACACATCATTAATGTGAATTAATTAGATATCCAAAACTTACCGCCGGTTCCGGGGATTCCGAAACCTTGATTTGAACCGGAACCGAAATCCAATTAAAGCTTCGGAATATCGATTTCACAGGTTTTTTTTGAGTATCGGACAGCTAACGGCAACCTGCCCTTAGTGTATAAATTGAGGCAGTTTTTAGCATTCCCTCGGGCTTCCTGCGATCGTATCAAAGGGTCGTAAAAAAGGTGACGGCCGCTGTCGATCCTGGAGACACAAGAGTAGCAGCGATGGAAAAATGTCCGGGCCATATCCGATATAAAATAAAAAGGAAATATAATATAAAAAGATTTGGAGCCGGTCGCTAATGAAATATCGAATTTCAGAACTTGATCTTTTAACTGAAAACCTCATTGCGGAATATGAGCCTACATATTTACCTAATCAGTTTATAATGATATCCACAAAAAATAGTCTTTACAATTTTGTTGAAATATAAAAAAATTATATAATTATGTACTTTAAGTATATTTTCGATGTATCGATTATTGTGTTTTATAACTATATATTTTTCTATACCTATGCACACATAACCTAATGGGAGCAAATTAGCAGTCGCAGCCTTTTGATGACTACCGACGATCATAGACATCCGCATAGAGGTTATTGATATGTTGTCCTCCCATCCGATGGCCCACCAAAGCCACTAACAGCACGAAGCGTGACAGCGTAACTGTCTCTTGGTGACAGGAGAGCTTGTCGGGCTGGTATTGCAGCATGGCACTTACAAAAGTAACAGAAAAACTCCCATCGATGATTATTTGTGTGTCTTCATTATTTTCTTCTCATTACATTTTGAAGAGTCTCTAATAAAGGCCCTTATGGGTGGATGTTATTTAAAAAACCAATTACCTTATACTAAATTTAGACATATTTTTCCAGGTGTTTGCGATGTGGTACACGTGGATCGCGTTATCGCTGGTGTGTTACACACTGGTAGGGGCGGAGGGCGAAGCGGTGGCCACCACGCGCGCGCCACCGCGCACCCTTGACCGCAAGGCCGACGAGCTGGCCTGGCACTCTTGGCTGCAGGACCCCGAGAATGAGACCCAGAATGCCACGCACAGACGTATCACCACCAAGTCCCTGTTCATCACACCCCTCGTATGCCCGAAAGGCCAACGATTGGATAGAAACGGTTGTGTTCAGGTAAGGATAAATGTTAATAAAATAGAAATATAACAATGATACACAAAATTCTGTTATAATAAGTCTAATTCATGGATTCATTATTTAATTCCACTTTTAAAAACCTGTTGGAGACAAAACGACACTCGTGTCATAAACCCGGTATCCACAGATATCCTCATACGCAGCATCCATTATACGCAGATATATTTTTTTCTCTTCCATCGCCTTCTGCCTTCCGTGGGACTTCACAAATCATACGGAGAGAAAGCAAAATCAATTTTCATTCTTGGCATAATAATGTCCGTATACTATGATCCCTTCCAATGGGCCTACGGGTACTCAGAAAGAGAACCAAATGCGACACCGAAGAACCGGTAACTCCACGGTCGCGCCGGCCCAATTCAGCTGTATTCCATGGCACTATCTATTACTAGACTTTCCAATATATATCATTGACTTATTTCCAGATTGTAACCGTTCATAAGGATGAACACGAGCGCATATTGGTGGATCAGCTAAATGCGTTCTTCACATCGGCACCGAATAACGGCAATAACGGTGAAGACCTGTACGACTACGGAGATGAAGAGCAGGGACCTCTGCAGCTGACTATACCCATAGGTCAGGATCCTCAGGGACTGCAAATAGATTTGGCTACGCAAGTAAATAAAGTTATATTACCTAAATATATATTTAGATTGTGGTGAAGGAAAATGTTACCTAACCTAAAATGAAATATCAAATATAACGTAACCTAAAATAACCTAATATCAAATTAATATATAAGAATTGACACAAAAAGTATTACATGACAAACAAAAAAGTGTAAAAATAAATAGCACTGAAAAACAGAACAAGTGAAGTAATAATAGCAAAATATTATGATGGAACTTGCATGCAAGACACATTTTACCAGATTCTTCAGCCCACATTGGCATATTAATAAGCTATGTTTGGCCTAAATGAGCAAAAAGAAAATAAATTTAATAAAACTCGTTCCTAACATTGAAAAGTATAGGGGTCTGACGAAATAATAATAATTAGTGTTGTCTAAGCCTAACATTACACATCTAAGTTGTTTAAGTATTTATCGTTCGACCAGTTATATAAACTGGTTAAATGATAAAAGCTGATCCGAAATATAAATACCGTATATATAACTTATGTTTAGGAGTGGAGTAGATAAATTAATTAAAATAAGTATTTCATTACAACGTCTTTGCGTTATTAAGTCTCATTATCTTCTTTTACAGGCTCAGAACCAACTGTCAGCGTACGCACAACTTAATAAGAAAGGAGAAAAAATATCCAATAATGACGCGAGCATAGAAGCGGAACTGGAACTTCTTAAACTACAAGCTACAGCAAAAGTCAACCGCACTGGTCAACCGGAAGGTAGCAACATCCAATCTCATAAAGTATTGAACAATTTGCTTACTTACTCAGATAAACCCAAGCGAGATAGCCCACTTACAAACTCAACTGAAGAAGAACCAAATATACCTGATATGGGACAAGGAGAACAAATTTTTGGACACATTAATGTTGACCCCGTAGTATACAATGTACAAAATCAGAAAAAGGACCAAGTTATACCAGAAGAAAATAAAAATGCCAATGATACTCTAGTACCACACGCTGAACAGTTGTTAGCGAGCATGACAAATAATACTGACACCCAAATCAAAACCAACGTTGAAATACGAAACACAACAATGCAATCTTTGAAAGCGGCTCCCGAACCAAGCAAACTAAGTCCGGAAAACGAATATTCTGATATAGATGAAGCCATCAAACTGATCAGCAGATACGCCGACGTGTCCACCGATGATAACTTAAAGCAAGATTCGGCCGCAGACGAAAGTGTATTAGGAACACGCACAAAACCACAGTATCGTCGTAACAAACCAAAGATTACAGGCGCGCTGAATGTACCTCCAGTGGAGGGTTCTGAACTTATATCAAGCAATAAAGCGTCTAATCTAAACCTCAATAGTGAAGATATATTGAGGTACCCTTGGCCAAATGCTTCACCGCCTCCGGACTATCCGTTTCGGCACTTGCAAGATTACTGGCCAGGGCGCAATCAATTCGGCGGAGTTTATAATTCTATGCATGAAAATCCCAGACGTCATCACCATTCTTACCCTCATTATTTTCGTCCTCGCGCCTACACTTACACGGCGCCGTCTGATTCTCACCCTATGTTCAGAGTACCGTATCCCAGACTCCGTAGATATTCCCACAAAATCGGCGACCACATTGATAATCCCACAAAGTCACACGCTATGAATCAGGATCTTTACAGCCTTCTCGGTTTGAGGCACTGGTTCAGTAGCGAGGGGGCGTCAAAAAGATAGATGAATTTACTGATTTAGCTAATTTGACGTTACCCAACAACATATTCAGGAAGCTATGGAATTTGTATTAGTACATATGGAGTTTCAATGTTTATTGATGTCTTAGTGGTGTATTTTATCGAGTCCTAATAACTTCTTCTGTTACACTAAGATAATAAACCATAGCTTTCAGTATGTTAGCCTATTTATTTCAAAGCCAAAAATTACAGTCATATAATTATGTTAACATTTGTTAGATGTTTTAAGTTCGTGTAAATATTTCTACATTAAGCGTTTAATTTTACTTCCGAATAATGATTATTAATAATTAGTATTATTGTTGTTCCGTATAATGTAGTGTTGTATTACTAATTTTTATTTATTCGATGTATATTTTTTGTTGTTCGATTTATTCATGTGTGTCTTTATGTGTACATCGGCACTGGCTTGCCTTTACTCGTTTATATGATTTAAATGTATAATGTATGTACTTACGGAATTAGTTATTTATCCACGACAATTTAGACATAATTTCGTTTAACAAACGATTTAGAACTTCGGACACCTAAAGCCCGCCTATAATATAACACTTTTATTTAATTTATCGATTATAATTAGTTACATTTATAAAATTATTTTTCATCCCTTTTTACTAAACCGACTTATACCTACCTAACTTGATGTTTTATACTTTTTTTAGATATCTTATGAAAATTTATGGAAACCTAGGGTATGCGCACACTGGAAGAGCGGCGACGAAGATAATGTTATTGTAACCATTTAAACACATTTCAGAATTAGAATTCATCTTTATAACAGTAATTGTCGCACTAAAAGTTTTTTTTTTCATGAAAGATTTTCAAAGTGAAAACTTCTTTAGGCGCGTTCACAATTTTTGGGTGAACAAAAATCATGGTACTCGAGTCATCGTCTCGTCACGCAGTTTGTCACCATACGCATACAGAATATATACCCGCATATAACATAAAGACAGTTTTAAGTTTCCACTCCAATCGACAATCCACATGACTGCCTTTGCATTTTTTATTTTACCACTTACAGACATACAAAACCTAATGTCAAGTTATTAATATAACTAGATTGGCCGCTTCTCTAGCACATCTGCTGTCGGCGCTGGGCCGAATTTAACGGATTGCTTTAGACTATATTATGAAATAAGTATATGATTTCAAAAGAAAGAAATGTAAAACTTTAAAAATACGTGCGTAGCTATTAGTAACAATGCAATTACAATAAACCAGCTTTATGCATCTATCTACCTTCTATAATGTACCGATATGTCGATCCCACCAAAGCTTAGTTTAAGAATTTATTTTTAATACTATAATAATTGATATTGATTGCTAATTCTCATAAGTATAAATGTGTATTTTTCTACTGAATAATTGTATATTTTTCAAGCATATACAAAGAACCATAGCTTACACGGCTTGAAAAAAAGGTGATAAAACTTGCCATAATAAAAAAACATTGAAAATTACAACCAGTGTTATTTTTTTTTTTAAATTCATATCTTATGGCCTGTGCTTTAAACAGGCACTTAAGTTGATTGTGATTTATTTTTGTAACTGGTTTAACAAGTCAGTTAAGGTTCAGACCTATAACTGCAGTTACAGGTGTCTTATGCCAGTAAGTGAAAATTCACAAGAATGTAGATGTCAGATATATATTATATTTAACTATTAAACCTATTTCAATAAATTTGCTATTTTGTAGAAAATTTATTCTGCCTAATGTAGTAAATATACATTAACTAAATCTGCTACCGCCGCCATACCTTCTTGTGTGACTAAGACATGACAATTAAAAAAAATACAAATTAAATAGATTTAGGGTAAATGTAGCAAGCAAATCCTAACAATAAATTTAAAAAAAAGTTAAGCCTGAAAAATGTTATTATTAAATTTACACTTTCAACTGTCCTGTTAAAAACGATCATCAAATAATTATTTATGTTATTCACAAACAAAACATTGTAGTATTAACTATGTTAAACTAAAAGTAAGCACCAAATTATAACATCATTTTGACAAACATCTATAAAATTCTATGCCAGTATTGTATTGTAAATATGAATGTGTTATAATAAATTATTGAAATTAATTAATAGATTGTTCTTTTATTTATTATCTACTTATATCTTGAATAATACAACCAAGCAGTTTTAAGACATTTATTTTTTTTAAAAATCTTAACATTTATAATACATAATTCCTACATATGGATTCAAATACAAACGCTAATAGTAATTTGAGATAAGTTAGAAACCTGATCTTGCATATACTTTATTTGAATACTCGGAAAATACATCATACAGCCAATAACTGTGACAAAATCTTATGACAAAGCATTATAAAAATACTAAATTCAAGTAATTTGTACATAATATCACAATTAGACAACACTTAAATAAATGTTTGAGTATTTAAGGACGCAAATTTCTCTAGACTGCTCTTGATTGCTACATTATTGTTCTACTTTTCAACAGATTATACAATGCAAACTATAAAAAATATTTACATTTATGTACTAGCTACTTCATAATGTGGCTGCCTGGGATTCGTTGAGCATAATAAATAATATTTCAAAAGAATTTATGTTATGAATATCATCTTTCCTTTCCAAAATTAGTAATAACTTTGTAAAAAAAGAGAAAGCTCACTATTTATTTATTGGTAAATTAATCTCTGAAACTCTCTGAACTGGATTTTACTTTGGCACACAGGCTATTAATGACATGAAAACTAATAAATAGTAGTTTAGGTGTAATATTTTAGCAAATGACTCAAAGAGAATCACTGGTAATATACACATAATAATAAAATATACATTTTTACATTTACTGCTTATGTTAATAAACCAATGTAACAGAAACTATTTCTTTATATGTAGGAAGCAATGTCCAAATTATATTTTCTAATTTTCGATATAAAAAACGAAAGTAGCACCATAGAAAACAAATTATAACTAGTTGGATGGAGGGGAGGGGGTGAAAAAAAAATATCATGACCATAGAATTGTGGAAAAAATGTCATTTTTTGTTTTGGTCATCAGTAAAATTTGAAACCAGAATATTTTCTGTTTTCTAATTGATTTTGATTTGATGATGGATGAAAAGTTAACATTTTTAAAAGTAAATGCAAGAGCAGGCGACACTAACATTGTTCTTTGTTGATCACGATATTTAAATAAAGTCTATATCCACTGTCCATCATTAATCTGATGTCTTTTAAATGATATCAAAATAGATATTACTTATGGAACAAGTAAGTACTATCAGAAACAAAACATGTATTTGTCCAAAATTGAAGGTATCCGCAATTCTTTCATCTGAACTCATAAATTTGAATACTGTGTTCCGGTACATGGCTTAATGTGAGAGATTGAAACCTAAAATGAAATTAATATATAAGAATTGGCACAAAAAGCATTACATGACAAACAAAAAGTGTCAAAATAAATAGCACTGAAAAACAGAACAAGTGAAGTAATAATCCAAATATCCAGATTTAAGTAATGATCTAACATCAAATATGACTACTTGTGACAAATACTTCCTGTTATATAGATTATAATGTACGCTGAACTAAATACCATATTATTCAAAAAGTCCATTTTTTTTGTTACTTTATTGTTATTAGATTTATTAACATGCTTACCACTCTGAGCTTCTGTGATAGTAATAACCCTCAATTGTTGCGGCTGACTTATGGAAGCAAATATAATAGAACCCAGCAAATGAAGCACCATTGATATCCTTAATAGTGTGGTCAGGCACCAAAAAGTGCTCCTTCCACCTCATAAAAACATAATCAGCCTTTGCAAGATAATCATAATCAAATGAATCCGAGTTAAATGTCTTTAAGTAGGGTACAAAGAGGTCAAACTTGCTCTGAAATAAAAAACATTGAATATAGCAAAATTAAACCAGTACTTTAGACTGAACAAACAACCAAAATGAAACTTTTTTTTTCATGTAATAATTCTGTAGGATAATTGACAGAAAATTTCTTTATCATATCTCTTAATTGATTATTTCCATTTAAGATTCAGATCTAGAATTAGATGTTGCACCCTACACATACTACATGGAAAGTGTAGAAGAACAAACATATGTCACACATTACAATTATAACAGTTTCCCAACAGGGATTATAGAGATTATGGAACTCCACTAACTGTGCTACTTAGGGAACAGACATGAAGAACTAACACCAGGATGTGGCACTGTGATATGTTTAGAAACAAAACTGTAGCCAATAAGCACATCTTATTATATAGCTGCATTGCAAAAATTTATTGTAGTTAATGCAATGGAAACCTATGAATTACAGTATATGTCAATAAAATTATTTGCTTCCCCAACAGCCAATTCAATACATATTCCTCAAATATTCACAAAAAAATTAATAATACTATTTTGAAATGACTGAAGAATATAAAGAAAGCAAGTTTTTTTGTAATATTGGGTATGCCTAGGGCAATGAAAAATTTTCTAAACATTAAAGTTATCGGATACAAGTAAAAATATATATGCCATACTACAATCAATTGAAAGATTACTAGAATTATTAGGTTAACTTAACTATTTAATTTATAAACAAAGTACATACCCAATGCTTTCTATCAACATCTTCATCTGCATCCCATTTTCTTGTTAGAAAAGGATATTTGGCAGATATTATTTCACCATCAAAAAATGTTGTTAGAGTAGGAAATTCCTCCGTTAAACCTTTGATTTTTAAATAACCACAAAGGTATGAGTTTTCTTCATCAACATGCTGTAAACATTTGTTAGAATAAATCTACTTAGAATCACATTGTTTCTGAAAGGATTTAAAAACAATCTTCTCTTTTGTGTAAATTCAAAATGGACTTGGTGAACATAAAGATATTTCATAATATTGTATTATTTTTTTTTGAGCACATAGTGTAAATTACTAACCTGCAAAACAACTTCGACTTCATACAATTTTCCCTTGGATTTTTGGTGCCCTTGAAATTTAGAGCCGTTATAAAGTAAGGATTTTGTCACACCTGGCTGTTTGGAGTTAGCTGGTGGTGGAGGTGTTATATCAACTTTAACGGGCATTATTTTCCATCAAGACAAGGACCAGAAATTGTATGATAAATTCCAAATACTGGTTATAGATAAACAACCGTACGTATTTAGTTTATTTCATGACAGATTATAGGTTTGTTCCAGCAGTTTCTATACAAAAAAATATTTTCATCGTTCTTGGTATTAATATAGATTGAGCTTTCTTGCAAATAAATCTATTACGTTTTAGCTTATGGGTGATCTTATATACAAAAAAAGGAAGTGAAAGTTTAAGTCAAAAATCAAAATTACGCACGAATTACTGCGCTATTACTTGCGTAAAATTATAAATATAAACAGGGTTGCCAGTTGTCCCTTAATAAATTACTAAATTATCAAGTTCATCAGTAGAGATAACATAGATAGAGTAGGAAGCCCAGCTGACGCGGTAAACGAACCCTTTTATGTCTAAAGTTAAAATAAATGTGGGTTACTATATTTCAATTTTTTCATTTATGTCTCTCTGCGCAATGCGTTTGTGAGGTTAGATAAACAAACATAGTAAAGCAGAATGCATTTTCCGTCTCAATTCCACCAAGGACGCTCGCCGACATAGGCCTTCTTATAGCTTCGTTCTCTAACTATATTATGCCTATAAATTGATCTCTTAAAATAAATTAATTAGTACTTTATTGGACTACAAAGGAAGGGTTCCTGTATACTAAAGTATTCAAAATGTCAATAATAGTTTACATTATATTTATTATTTTAATTTTAAATCTTCCTTAGCGGTGTAATGATGTCCTTTCAGTAACAGGGAGGTATCCTGGTTCGTGCCGGCCCAATCAAATAATACCTTTTCTAGATGTTTGAGATTTTCAATCAACTTTTAGGGTCACGTTTACAAAGTAATTACTCAAAGTATATGAAAAACATACGGCTTATAGTGTACATAATCATACAAAGTAGTATAATATAGTTTTCTGATCTCTCTCTCTGAAATATCAAGAGGTGTTAATATTTGTATCCAGTGTAAATCCAGTTGTCCTACCTTATTCTCAAATATAAAAGATGAAACACCTGCCACGTATTCTTGGATCAACGAAATTTATAAGCGAGAAAGGGATAAAGTATCCCAGAGGAATCTTAGGCTGTTTTATAGCTTAGAAGGACAAATGAGCAATCGGAGCCCTCTGGATAGGCCCACCTAACATGTCTAAGAAAATCATATCACCATTATTCTTGTAAGTATATAAACTACCTACTCTGTTTCTTTTATTGATACCTACTCGTTAACATAGACGTCAAAAATAATCTTTTTTTGTCCCAAATCGCCCTATTAAGTTTATCCCGTACTTGAAAAATTATTTTCAATGCATTTTAACGTAACTTCAACTTGCTTTGAAAACATCAATAAATTTCCATTCGTTTGCATTTTTACCAAAAAGTGGGATCAGTTTTTAGAACCATAGAGATGATATTGTTAGAGCCTAAAACGCAGCTGCCACATAACATCAGAAGAGACAGCAAGTGTGGATCACTCTCTGCATCTCTCTTTTGTTCACTTCTCTCTGCATGCGAGCTAAGATAGACTAAAATAATAATGCATTCTCACCTTCCTACTCTATTAACCAGGACGGCCACTCGTCGTCATATAACTGCCTAGAGCATCCCTTCTCTATCTATGTTATCTCTGTTTAGAACAGAACATAACGCAAGTTCTTTGCCTTGACGTTTTATCGGAATTTAAAATATAAAAAAGTTTATGGTTTATGAGTGCTAAAATTTCTTCGTCTCGTTGGTTTCGTTGACCGATCAACTTGTTTATAAATTTTTTAGTAATTTAATTTATTAATTAAGTTTAAATCCTACGTTTTTACATAATGTTCATTTTTACTAATTTCAAAACTCTTTCTTCTGTAGTACTTATCAACAATTTGTGATAAAGAGCAATAAGAGTGATATTTTCTCACATAATTATGGTTAACTGACGTTATACAGTGCATCCTCAATTATGGCAGACCCAAGTTATTATCATAGTGATAATATTCGACATCCAGTTCTATATGACTTAGGTGAAAAGTATGGAATAAAAACAGAATGTGTTCCAGAAATAGCTTTGCCTTCTAAGTTGGAAGAACTCAAGGATGTCATACGTAGGGAAATACGTAAAGAACTCAAAATAAAAGAAGGCGCCGAAAAGTTGCGAGAAGTCGCCACTGATAGAAGATCTTTAGCGCACGTTGCAAATCTTGTTAAAAAGGCAAATCTAAAGCTAAATGAGCTAAAATCAGACTTACAAGAATTAGAATCGCAGCTCATCTTGTCGCGCGGACAGTCGACTCCTACTTCGCCCGAAGATTTGTCTTATGATGAAGAAATCATATTGGCTTCGGAGGCAGCACAGCAGCAGCGACAACTTGGGGAGGGCACAGCAGATCGGAAACTGGCATCATTAGAAAAACAGTTGAATATAGAATTAAAAGTAAAGAAAGGCGCTGAAAATATGATACAAAGCATCAGTAGCAGTAACCAGTCCAGAGACAAAAAACTCTTAGCCGAGGCTCATCAAATGCTTGCAGATTCTAAAGATAAAATTGAATATCTAAAGTTACGTATCTCAAAATTAAGTAAGCAACAAAGGGGCGATAATGCTGGAGCGAATGGCGACGGTCGGAGCACCGACATGAGTGGTGGGGATCCTTTGTTAGATGAGAGAATTGCCGAACTCAGAATGCGTCTTCGCATTGAGGCAGCTGTAGTAGAAGGTTCAAAGAATGCTATACGACTTTTACAAAGTGATAAGAAAGTTACAGATAAAAAAGCTCTCCATGAAGCTCAGACAAGTTTACTTGAATCTACACAAAAATTAGATCTATTGCGTAGATCACTTGACATGCGCAGGCATGAACTTCCAGTTGAGAGTGCTGCATTTATAGAATTAGGCAATGAATTACGTAGCACAGGTTCAAGCCCAGGTTATGTAAGCTTATCCAGTGGTATGGCTTCGAGGAACCAAACCACATCTCCATGGCCTATGATAAGTCCTTGTGTACAAGTAACTGGAACCTTAGAGGTCCGATTGATGGGATGTCAAGATTTGTTAGAAGATGTTCCCGGGCGCAGCCGTAGAGACCCACTTGCAAGCCCTTCAGATTTAAAGTCTTTTGTTAAAGGTGTTACAATTCGTAACTCAATGAAGTATACATATAGTATAAAAGAAGACACTAGCAATGAAATAATGGCAGTGATGAAATTAGACAATCATACGGTTGCACAAACAAGCTGGAAGCCCTGCTCCCAACAGGCGTGGGATCAAAGGTAATTGTTATAATGTCATTATAGTCATCTCACATCTCAAAATGTGGGTACTTTACACTGAAAAAATATGCTCAAGCTGAATACTCTTTCCTTGTGTTAGAGGCAAACATGCAGAAACAGGTTAGAGAGGGAGATGCAGACGTTCTCCTTTGTGTCCAATTCACTGGGTGATCCCAATCTGTACAATGTTCAGTAACATATGTGCTATCAGAATTCTATGCTATTCAGTTTAATATAGAGACTTTTGAGTTGTGTGTAAACTGGTTGTAAATCACGTCATATTAAGTCTAGTATTATAAATGATTTACAACAAAAGATTGGTAGTCCACTTTGGGAAAATAGTGTTGGTGGAATATGAACCGACACTACCTTCAATGATTAGATGCAAATATAAATGGAAATCTATTAGTAAGGTGTTTGGGGTCTCATCATTTATTGAGCATTACAATGTTCAGTTGTGTGTTAATAAAAGCTAATCAGATGGTGAGGATAGGAATTACTGAAACTTCAATAAAATGACATTTATATGTTACTTACCATATAAAATACTCCATAAAATTATAATTATTTTGAAAGATTTCATTCAAAACTTCTTATCAACCCTTGGAAATAGTTTCCTAACTTAATTATTTATTAATACTTACTGTAATATTCATTTACATAATGAATATTACAATAAGTATTACTATATAGTACATCATCGTCATCTACACATACTGCTGGACGTAGGCGTTCCCAAGTGATAATAATATGTACATAACTTGCACCCCCTAACAGTTTCATCTGCAAACTCCACCCCCCCAAAATGTTCCTTCTGGGGGTCGAATTTTGTAAAGTTCGTTTTTAGCGGATGTCTATACTCTAAAAGGAACCTATCTGCCAAAATTTGAAGTTTGTAGGTGTTATAATTTCTAAGATTTCATGATTACACAATGAGCTAGATATTTGTTTCGTGTACAATATTTTTTTTGTTATTGTACAAGGGTTAAATAAGCTGTTGGAAGCTGTTAAATCTTTTAAAATTGACTAAAAACTCGGCCAAGCAGATAATATGAAGAATTCTAAACTTTATGGGCCCATAAGGCCCATAGAGTTTTTACAAGCCACGCAATGAAATAACATAATTGCTACTGTTACTGTATGACAGCGTTATATAATCAATCGGTTCCTCCACAGTGTTGCCTGTTTGATTAAACTGTAATGCAGAAATGACAAATATGGAAGCATACACAAAATGACTATTTGTCTATATCTTTTAATTATCTTGTGTGCAATAATTAATACCTCACTGCCTCCTTTACCATATTAGTCATTTTATCTTATCAACACATGTTTATTTTGTGACTAATCAAAATGTTATGGCTTTACTATTTCTGGTTAAGACACTTAGACAACTTTATTCTAATCTTACTTTATTATAAAAGTTGACTTTATATTTGCCAATTCTAACATATATCTATATACATTTTTTCTTTTATCTTTATCATAACTCAATCATATTAATCTTTTATGTTTAGCAATTTTACATTTTATCTTTGCCTAAGAACTTTTTTTGGTCATGTATCATAATTTTTTTACTCAAAGATTTAGAGCAAGATTACTTAAAATATTGGATTTTAGTATATTGTATAATGTTCATAACCATCTGAATAATTACAAATTACACACTAAGGCCTTCCTTGGGAATCATTATATCCATGAAATATGTGAAAACTGTATGTAAGTACTGTTGTATGACACACAAGATAATCTAGCTGTTGCGTTTCAGTCCAATTGTTGAATACCAAGCTCAACCGAGAGTATGAAAAGCCCTTTTTGACACATTATTATTAACTGAGTATGTCTTAATTACATTTCTTTTACTTAATTTCAGATTTACAATCAAGCTAGACAAGTCTAGGGAACTAGAAATAGGAATACACTGGAAAGATTGGCGGGGCCTTTGTGCTGTAAAGTTTTTGAGACTTGAAGAATTTATTGATGATATAAGACATGGCATGGCTTTGGAATTAGAACCACAAGGACTATTATTTGCAGAAATAAAGTTCTTAAATCCAATCATTTCAAGAAAACCAAAGCTACAACGTCAAAAGAAAATTTTTAAACAGCAGGGAAAAAATATACCTAGAACTTCCTATGGAGAAATGCATATCCCTGCCGTAGTATTAGGCAGACTCCTTAAACGATCCTCACCATCAATTCAAAACATCCAAAGTGCCCATATCATTTCCCAACAAAGTAACTATGAAGCAGCTCTTGAAAATAAAGATTTTGAAAATTCAAATGCATCAGTTGTTGGAATGGCTGGAGTGCGACCTTTGGGCCTACCTCAAACTTCTACAACACCTCAAGTGCCTGTTATGCCTCCACCAAAGCCAACTTTGCCTTTACAACCACCTCCTACTGTATCAGAACTCAGAGTGGAAATGGAACTGCAAGAGGCATTTGCCTTCTTAGAGGACTCTTATACTAGAGATAACTATGTCCCAAAAGAATCACAAACTTCATCTTGTAATACTCCTTTGGTAGAATATCCACCATCGCCATCACCAAAATTGGTTCTGGAATTTCCAAGCAATGAAGATCAAATTGTTGAAATTACAAGCCATATGCGCATCTCATCCTCCCGTTCTTCATCGGTCATAGAAACTATAGGAAAAGAACCAGATTCCAGAAGACAATCTGGTGAAATGTCTATGGAAAGCTTCAGACTATTGAGTGTTCTAGGCCGAGGTCACTTTGGCAAAGTCATTTTGTCACAATACAAACCAACTAATGAATATTTTGCAATTAAAGCTTTAAAGAAAGGTGATATAATAGCTAGAGATGAAGTTGACTCCTTGTTATCAGAGAAACGTATTTTTGAAGTAGCTAATGCAATAAGGCATCCATTTTTAGTTAACCTTTTTGCATGTTTTCAAACTGAACAACATGTTTGTTTTGTTATGGAGTATGCAGCTGGTGGTGATCTTATGATGCATATACATGCAGATGTATTCACAGAACCTAGGGCAGTATTTTATGCAGCTTGTGTCGTATTAGGTCTTCAGTATTTGCATGAAAATAACATTATTTATAGAGATTTAAAGTTGGATAACTTGCTTCTTGATACTGAAGGATATGTTAAAATTGCCGACTTTGGTTTGTGTAAAGAAGGTATGGGTTGGGGAGATCGTACTGGTACATTTTGTGGTACACCAGAATTTTTAGCACCAGAAGTTTTGACAGAATCCTCTTATACTAGAGCTGTTGACTGGTGGGGTCTTGGGGTTTTAATATTCGAAATGTTAGTTGGCGAATCGCCATTCCCAGGTGAAGATGAAGGTGAAGTGTTTGATTCAATTGTTAATGACGAGGTCAGATATCCAAGAACTCTGTCACTAGAATCCATTGCTCTAATGAGACGTCTTTTAAGAAAGAATCCTGAAAGACGTTTGGGTTCTTCAGAGAGGGATGCAGAGGATGTTAAGAAGCAAGCATTTTTCCGCAATGTTGATTGGGAACAATTACTTTTACGTAAGGTTAAACCACCATTTGTGCCAACAATAAACAATCTTGAAGATGTCAGTAACTTTGACAGTGAATTTACTTCAGAAGCAGCTGTTCTGACACCACCCAAAGAGCCGAGAGCTCTCACTACTACTGATCACAAGTTGTTCTCAGATTTTACTTACATGGCAGACTGGTGCTAAGTGAAATATATTTTTCTTTAAGAGATTCTTAATATTATAAGTTTAAACAATAAAACCCCCATGGCCTTACATGTATGAGTGAAAAATCTGTATTTTGATATATTAATCATAGTGTTTAAGATTATCTAATATAGACAATTTGTTAACTTGTATTTAATGCAGTTGAATGCAATATTTTATAATAAATTGAGTAATTCTAATGTAACTTTTAAATAGGACTAACTTTATTTTTTTAATATGTCATGTTAAAGATTTATATATTATGTAGTTATGAAATTAATTAACTTTAAATTTAAGTAATGTGTGTCAAATCATTGTTTCAGTCAATTCTTATGTGAAATAAAGATATAAACAACATGCATAATATATTTTATTTTTGTAAAACAATGCTACTGTATATATATACATTATACGGAATGAACAGTATGTCTAACATGACATACATATTGCTATGAAATGTCCTGTCTTTATCTTATAAATATAAATGAAAAAGTAGTCAAGAAACATTACAAAATGTATGTCATTCATATCTATAAAAATATTAATCCGCTTATGAATTTGTGCTTTAACAATGATAATTTAAGTCTCTTCATACCAAACGAGTATTTATCTGGTTTACTCTAAACACTAAGAAATATCATTACAAACCCACTTTTCTTCTTAATCTAACAAGTGAATTAAAAGAACAATGGTTTAATATCTAACAAAAGTAACAAACATCACTCTACATATGTATGTACAATTTCCACCACAAAGTTTCCAATATGCATTGTCACATTCATTATTTTCAACTACGCTCACATTCTTGAGCCTTTTTGTTGCAACACTTTTGCTCTATCAGTAGGTTCAATGTCATTACTGTTGAGAGAGCTGCCACACTCTCGACTAACCACACACAAAAACTCCGCATGTTCATCGTTACCATAATTGTACTGTGATCCAATATTGATCAATTGCTCAAACTTCCAGCCATCAGACATTGTGGAAACCATTTGTGTCAATTCTTCTTCATGAAACTGCAGAACTCTATACACATGCTTTTTCGAATCTTTTAATGGTCTTCGCTCTCTATGGCAAATTCTTTCTTTAACTAATCTTATAAGCTCTGTAATGTTATAAAATTCAGCTTCTTCCAGCACCCCTTCTTCAGCTATATCGTTATTTATAACCAATTTACCGTGTCGAAGGTAATTGAGCACTGGAGAAAAATATGTAGGGTCTCTATCTATTAAATAAGCACCAGTTTCATCCTAGAAATATAAAAATACTTACACATATTTGAATTAACAACATTGGGATTCACGATTTTATTACTTACCCTATCCGAAATTAAGTCACTGTCCTCTTGTACTAATCGATATAAAAATGAGTTTTGGTCCCTAGACAAGGTAGTTTTGGTAGTTAGAAAGTAAGTTCCTCCGACGTTAAGTTTTACCCATTGCTTACTACTTCGCCTTTCATTATTAAATTTTTGTATATTTTCTTTAGAATAGTCACCGTCACCTACGTAACCCGCCATGGTTATGACCACAAACAACTTTAAGTTCTTGGTCTATAGTTTTAAGTTAGAAGGCAAAGGGAAGTCACATTATGCGGCATTCTATTAACCTCAGCAACTGATTGTAGAAATGAAGATCAGAATTCAGAAAATCATTTATTCAGATTTGTCTTGAGATATTATTTGCAAACTTCACTGTTTATTCAGTCTAAAAAGATATTATGATCATTATTGCGAATGCACTTAAAGTTATTTAAATTCAAGAATATATTTTTGAATAGGCAACATATAGTCTATGGGACTGAAAGGCTTTATTTGGATCCGTGATCCGTCAAAAAAAGTTCGAATTCAATAAATTGTATATCTTTTTGTTGTAAAGTATTGTAATTTAACTTTACTGTATGTGCTACAAATATATATTCAAATAAAATGTTTAAAATTTGTCTTTTCATCTAAAAAGTGAAATGAGCAATAATATTGAAAATGATAGATCAATTGCATCTGGAAAAATGTATCCTATTGACTTAGCGCCACAAAAAATAACAATTGTAAAAAGTATGCCAAATACTGAAGTGAAAATGGCACATATAATCCCTGGTCAACCTAAAACTACTAACACGAGTCAAATAATTGGTCACAGCTCCATGGGATCCTTAGGCGTGATGCGGACAGCAACTCAAATTATCACTCCAGGCGTCAGTACTCAGGTATTTTATCTCATTAATAAGCTTTAACTTACTTGTTACTTAAAGCAAACATTCAAAAAGTAAACAATAACTAATTAAAATACCAATCCACTTATTACTCTACTATAGCTCAAATTAGCTAGAAAATACCTTAGGCAGTTAGACTGAACATTGGTTCGACTAATGTTTCATTTCATTATTACTTTAATTTACATATATGCGTTCTTAACAAACTAATTTTTTTTCAGCCGCAGATTGTAAGTGGGTCATCTATTATACAGGGAACCCAAATTGTTAGTCAAGGTTCCAGTCAAATACTTGGTCAAACATCCCAAATTGTGAACCAGACTCAAATTCTTTCAAGTGGACAATTGCTAAGTCCTGGTACCCAGATTATAAGTCAGGGTACTCAACTATCAGCTCCGGTTCCTGCTAATAATAGTGCACAAGTTAGCAATGGATCCTCAGCTAGTAGTACATTACTAAATGTAGGTGGCGGACTAGTGAGTGGCTCTGGAAACTTGGTTGTGAGCTCATCTGTGCGCTCCCTCCCTTCTAGTGTAAAGGTGCTTCCACCAATAACACACCACAGTAATAGACCTGGTAAGCTGAATATGCTATTTTTCTATATATTAATTTATAGTAAATCTGGTCTTACATTGTTGTCAATGTTATATATTTATATATATAGAGTATAATATGGGCTTAATGTTTTGGGACCAATGTGATTTTTAAAAGAAATAAAATATGCATACTATAAATTTCTGTAATATGATATGATTCTATAAATTATATTCTTCCATTTTTCCATGTTAAAAAAAATATGTTATTGTTAATTGTTTATAATGTGTTACAACAAGAACTTATATTATAAGTCGGACAACAGTCTGATTTGGTGGTTTCACATCAAAATCCAATTATTAACATATAAAGTAGCAATTTTGAAGAAAAGTATAATTTGAACACCAGAAAAAGATTATATGTTATGAAGTTAAAATAATGCTGACATTATTTACTATTCTTGTAATTGTGGATTGGCCTGAGCAAATAGGAACATAATAACATGATATACAACATTAACAATAAATTTTTGAGTTCTATTAAAAGACAGTGTGTCATGGTCAGCTGTTGAAGAGCTCATGAAGATACAGAAAGATTGTTAAATAACCAAAAACACAAAGGTTCGACTAATGAGTTGTTTAGTCCATCTTCCTATATAGAGAGAAAACATGGTCTAGCCATCAAAAACTATGTAAAAAGATAAACACCATTGAAAAGTTGCACTGGAACCATTTGTGGAGAGTAAAGTGGGCTGCCCACTGCACTAACATATCCATCATAAGAGAGCTTTCAGTTAAACATTTCTTTTATCAATTGAGCTTGTTCAAATCTTTAAAATGCTTGGCCACATTATCTGAAACAAAGCCTCCTTTGAATTCTACATGGAGGGCTAACAATCTCATGGCAGATCCACCACAGGATGGACAGGCCTTGCTAAAACCTGACTTAACCAAATGTGAAAAGGACCATTTACTTTGATGTAACCACACTCTTTAAGATGACTTCATTATTTGATAACCTGGCTTGTGGTTATAATTGGATACTATTAGGCGATAATAGTATCATGAAATTAAGCTTGAAAGAGAATCCTAACAATATGTTACTATTATTACTACCATACTATTATACTATATATACTTTACTAAGTGTGTATATCATAATATAATCTTTAATATTTTTTCAGTTTTATCAAACATAAATGTCAGTAATACTGGAGGAGTGCTGGTTAGCAAAAGTGTTACAAGTCATGTCCCTCGTGGACTTGCGGCAGGTGCGTCACTTGCTGTGAGACCAGTAGTCACTGCTGTCCCATCAGGGGGTCAAGGTTTGTTTCTGGAAAATATATAAAATAAAAAAAGTGTTATTTGAATAGTTTAAAGTATATCTTCATTCTATAATGTGCTTGTTACTGGGTACAATATTAGAGTAACTGATGAGGAATGTGCACTACGTGCCTTGCTAGGTGTGGTATAGGCCCCAGTCACAAGACTCCAGCGTGTTCAGTTGCCAACAGCCTGGCTGTTGCCCAAGACAAGCAGTTTCCTCTTACCAATATACCGTTGGCGTAATGATTGAGATCATACCTTGCAGTGTTTATAGTAGAAAACACAATCTGATGCTGTCATACTCATGGTCACATAGTAAATGTGATGTGAGTAGAAGGAAAGCAGCAAAAAGTGGTGTATTTCAGGGAAGTGCTATGTAACTCTAGTAATTATGCATATCCTCAGTAAATTTCAGAACACTGCTATTACGATTTCATATATATTGAATTTCTTTTTATAGGATGGTCGAGTCGAACAGCCCGCGGCGCGCTTGTGTACGGCAGTCGCGCGCGCTCGCCCGCACCTCGCGCCGCCGCGCTGCCACCCGCGCACCAACCGCCACAGAGCCCACACTCGACCAGCATCGCGCTACCCTCCACCACCGCGCTCACGTGTGAGTCACATTACTTACATCATGGACTTTCCAAATTTTAATTACCCATATAGGTTCGAAGGCTTAGGCGGGGAGCGCATACACTTCGCCTAAATTCATACTTATATCGATCACTATCACTGTCTAAAATCAAAGGACCCAATGATTGCCGCATTGGGTCCTTTGATTTTAGACATAGCCACCATATTCAAGAACGTCTCGCATTGGCTAATCTTTAGCCCGCCACAAAACAACGGCCCTGTTTTTGACAATGGCAAGCCGTAATGTTATACGGAAATTTGTACAATACGTCTACGACAGATATACCAAATACGAATTACTTACATTCCAAATATAAATTTAACAGATTTGAATTCTTACTAATTATGTACTTATATTCTAAATATCAATTACCTACGAAATGGACATTCGAATTTGATTTTTTATATAATTATATTCCAAATTTAAATTACCTATGAAGTACATTCCAAATTTAAATTCTTATCTGGTCATTCCGAATTCAAACTTTTACTAGCCTATAATTACTAGCTATGCAGCCAAAATTTCCGCACTCCTCCAGCGTACCAGCTACCCGACGCTTATTTATCAGTTTTAGCCCATATTGTATCACCCAGCCTGGTATCACTAATGCTAGAGACCTATATAAGGGCATGATTTGTCTTCGCATATATTAAAAGATATTATAAATGATTCGTTCCGTACAGCTAGCAGTGTGATATCAAGCACGGTGCGCTCCCCCGCGCCGCCTCCCGTCGCTTCCCGGCCCATGCCACTGCTTCAGAGAAACTATCAGCCTACCAAGGTAAGGTTAAATAGCACCTAAATGTCAATGCCAGTGTGGCGTGTGTATAGAATAAGGGAGCAAGCGAGAAATCCGAGTCCTGTATAAACTTTTTGAATATTCATACCTCGTAGAAGTTGGATAGTTGTGATAGGCAACTGTTGATAACTCATGCATAATGTGGGCTATCTTTGGGCCAATCTACCGTATCCACAATGAGCTGAAAATGATGACACATGTTTACATCTCATAATTGCTTTTTTATGTAACAAAGTATGGCCAACGACGTATTTTTTGTACGTAAAAGGTGGTAGGTGTGGCTAACGTGGGCCTCCGCGGCATGGTGGGCAACAGCGCGCCTCCGCAGCTGTACTACGAGGTCCCCCGCGCCTCGCCCGGGCCCCATTCGCAAGCGCCTGCGCCAGCACCTGCTCCGCCGCACCAGCCGCTACAGTTGCCACGCCTGCTCGCTCCATACAACGCACTCAACACGCCGCCCACACAAGGTAACTTACTACTAACATAGATACAAATTAAAATATATACCTGTCCATTAAGCGTATTTACGCAATCGTTAATTAAAATAAAATTTAACGATGTTTAACTTGAGGAACTTGTTCTACCACAAGCATATAAATATTACAAACATATTTTTGTTGTTTGGAACAAAAAGGAAATTCAGCATTTCATTACATAAAAAATCGGTATTTTCAGCTGATGCATAAGCGATGTTGACGAGTGGGGAACGTGAAATCTGAGATTCAACACGCGATATAGCAGAACAGTCATAAGTCGCGGCGTATAAGTGTAACTTTTGACTTTGTATGCACAATAAAACATGCACAGTCTTACGGTGCGGCATAAGGCGTAACGCGCAAAGCTGTGCGTAGCCTCAGTAACTCACAGCCCGACCCGTCATTCTCCGTTCTGCGCGTAACTGTACCTTTTTTCTGTTGACGACGGGAAACGCAATTACGCGCCTTCACGGGTCTGGTGATGTGCCCCGAATCTACAAATCAGGGCACCTAGACGGCTAGTCAGTCCCCTAAGGGGCCCCGTACTATAGGACAACCCCACCAACTATGGGGCAGTGCAAGTACAAAATTCCCATCCTCACCCCTATCTCTGTGCGCAAAAGCGCCTCCTCCTCCCGCTCTCTAGCCCCTCTTCTTATCAGAGGGGTACAAAAAGCAGTCCCGTCGGTTCAATTAGCTTCGCCTGAGTTCAACACAGGCTACTGAGCCCCACCGCTACGTCAAGGCTTGAACAGATATCAAGTACTATATAATTGTGACAACTGGCAAGTAGGGGCTCTGTCATCCTGCACACAGCGAATAGGGGACATTATGATAATGTGTTATCATTAAAAGCTAAGTCATCATAAAGAGAAATGCTACAAATTATAAAAACTAAAAAGGTTTTTGCTTTTAATGTAATCATATTTTGAATATTTTTGCCCACAGTCAGCGCGGTGAGTGCGGCGCAGACGGACGCGCGCGCGCCCGCACCTGCACAGACCGCGACGCTACAGCCGCGCCCGACGATATTGCGCAAGCGCGAAGTTGACGGGTATGTCGCATTTTTAACGTGATTGAAGCCTCCCAAGCGCCTTTACCAGACAAAATGCGGCTGCGTCTCTACTCTACTTCATAAAGCAATAAAAATAATAAAATGGATGTTGCAGATCACCATCAAAAGTTTCATCATCGGGCATCACCATTGTCAACACAGGGGGTGCCATGTTCTCCACGGGCTGGGAGGACGTGCCCACGGGTGCGCGCGTGGGCTCGGGCTCCACCACTATATCTGCTGCCTCCTCGCCCACGCTCGAATTAGAACCAGAAGCGCCCAGGCACCCGGACCTCTCGCCGAGGAAGAAACCGCGCAAGCAGATGTGAGTCATAATAATAATGATAAGGACACAGGTGTTATCATCTGTGGACTTATCACACCACGTCAACCAAGTCCTGCGGTAAGCACCGTAAGAACTTGTGTTACAGGTTAAGGCAATGGATATATATTTAAAGTTTTTATATATCTAAGAATTTTTATTTTATATATTTGAGATTTTTATTATAGAGATACATATATAAATATCCATAACCTAGACGGGATTCGAAACCGTGACCTCTGGCGTAAAACACAGGCTAGCCGCCACGTTACATACTCGGCCCGCCGGTCGTTTATATCAGTCGTGTCATGAACAGGCTACAAAGGCGCTGAGACTTGCATCTCGCCATAAAGATATCTCTCATCATTAAACTATGGACAATTTACATATTCGGCGGTGACTGATTACTACACGTTTTCGCTTCGAACGAAATCGAACCAATCTAAACAAATTTAACTTTAGTATAAATGAACTACGATTATAAAAAGTTTAATTCCGATTTATAATATTCCAGTAATAGCTAACGGGCGCATGTTGTTACAGACTGAGCAGCGAGGTGCGACAGTGCGAGTTCCCGCCCGAGGACAACCCGCTCACGCCGCTGCCGCAGGCGCCGCCTGTGCCAGCACCTAAACGTGAGTAACTCATCTATACCATGTCTAGCTGATACTGTATATTTACTATACCCTGATCAAAGAACTAAAATACATCTTAGACATTAGTACATACGCGCGTCAGTATTCTGACATTTCATAACATTCTGTGTAAAAATGTTTTAAAATTTCTAATGCCCATTTTTTGGTAAATGTACAGTGTACAAGACCGATAATTCAATGTTTTGTAATGTATTTAATATTTTATAATTGTATCTAATATTTTATAATTGTATGTAATATTTTATAATTGTATCTAATATTTTATAATTGTCTAGAATTAATATGTTCAATTTAGCTAAACGTCAGCCGCCATATTTAATAACGTCTCCCAATCACAATCCGAAAAGTTAGTACATCCTCCTGTGCAACGAAATTGGGCCGGCACGACCGGGGCAATAGGATGATAGGAGAGAAAATTCAGGCGAATGTTCATGGCGTCGGTGATCATCAAAAGCTTCCGATTGCTCGTTTGCCCCCTTATGCTATATTTTTTTTTGAAATGGCTAGCCATAATGTTACACGGTGATTTGTACAATACTACTACGACATATGTATTAACTAACCAGTTGTATAGAGATCACCGTTAGAGCTATTAAAGACTGTGGCGCGCAGGGCCGTCTCTGCGCTCGATGTTCGTGTGCGGCTGGCGCGGCACGGCGCTGCACTTCACGCGGCCGGCGGAGGTGCGGCGGCGCGAGGCGCGGCGGGACCTGGCCGCCATCGCGCAGCAGCGTCACGTGCTCACCAGTGCCGACGGCTGGAAGGTGCACCATCTCACCGCGCAGATGGACGACCTGGTACGTATTACATGATCGCCACATGCACGCCAGACGGCGAGACCCGAAGCCCCACCTACACGAGGTGTCGGTAAACTACACCCCGCGCAGGCTGACTACTAGGTAGTATATAACCACGCCACGCCAGGGGCGCTTCAGCATACAATGTTTTATTCACAGGTTTTATGTGTTAATAAAATGAACATAAAAATTGAAGCTAGTTTTAGAGTTGCACGAGGTCGGGGTGGAATCCGGAGGACTCGGGCCGGTGTTTACTAATATTATAATATATTGGTAAATCCGTCAGGTGTCCCTGGAGGCCGACGTGGGCGAGCAGCTGACTGAGGTGCTGCGGTCGCTGGAGACGTCCTCAGGCCGCGCGCACGCCTCGCTCAAGCCGCTCTCACACACGCTGCTAGAGCTCATTAAGGTACATTATTATCCAGCTGCAAAAGGGTTTTTCGCGCCTAATTTTTTACGTAATCTACCAAACAGATGATGGGACTTACTTAATTGAGATATCTTTAGATACTTCTTGGCAGTGTTCCTTTGATAGGTAACGCTAAAAGAGATGGTGGCTGGTACGATGTTATTTTTTAAAAATTGAAAAACAATGGACTGATTTTAAACTCTCAAACTTCATGATCTACAGCTGAAGCTTGTAAGTTGTAGGCTACGAAATGTAAGGATTCCTTGTAACAAGTGTAATTTGTCTACAGGGTAATATACAGAGGAGTAAAATAGTGTGCGAAGGCATACAAGAGGCTCGGGAGGACATTCTCCGTGTGTTCAAACACAGGAACTTCGTGTCGGACATCCTCACGCGCCAGTCTGAGAAGAGGTGCTTCAGGAAACATCGCTCCATGTCATAGCATAAACACTCAATCAAACACAAGCACAAAGGGAAATGATAGTATGTGTGTCCTATGAGCTATGTATACATCGTTGAATTTTTCTTTTCGTCTTGCATTTCCTCCTAGAGTCTAAGTAAGTCTAATTTCTTAGAATATCAATTGGATTGTGCAATATTATTGAGTCTAGAATAAATATCGAAAATTGCAGATTGACAGAGTTTAATTTTTACTGCGCAATTTTTATACGCACCATGTCTGGTGGTGGGGGATATGCAGGCTTCACCTTAGAAATCAAAGTGAGTCATTGATTTACAAAAGTACTAAGATTAACGGTTTCATACTGAACTGTTATTCTAAAGAGTCCTTGAATGTACATAAACATATCTTTTGCAAATTTGAATGAGTTTAAGTTGTTTTTATAAAGCTGATACTATTTGAAAGAAGCGTGTAATTTAAACATATTTTATTGCAGCGTCAACATTACGTGGCATGATCTTTAGTTGTTTTTGCAAAGTGCTTAATTTTAAATAGCACACATCTTTTGAGACGCTGTCTGTGTATCTTGGTATTTTTATATGTCAATGTAGCGTTTGCTCGAAATGGATTTCGTCCTACTGCACAGCAATTGACGCAAGATATACTGAAAGTTGAAATGTCGAATGCATTTGGAAGCGAAATTGAAATCACACTGGTGTAGACATAGCAGTTTAAAGTTATATATATTTTTATTGCTATGGCAATGTTGGTACATATTTTTACTAAGTACAGTCAGTATCAAAAGTCGCCGTGAACAGGTCTAGATTTCGAAGGCAAAAAAAAGTTCATGAATGATAATTTTAATTTCGATTATATTACAGTGCTCGTGCTGTTTTGGCGCTAAATTTGTTTAGTACATTTTGTACGATATACTGTCGACTTTTTCTGCTGTCGCTACTTGTAGATAAAGAGAAATAAATGTTGTAAATGATATATAAACACATACTGAATAGTGATTTGAAGTGTACCGTGTAAATAATAATGTATAAATGTACATCAGGTGTTGTGAATAACTTTTCTATGTTTGAAGAGTATGGTGTTGTGTTGTCGATTTATTTTCATTAATAATAAACGAAGGCTTTTGAATATTATTTTTATTACTTTGCGGATGTTCTATTTAATAATCAAATTATCATCATCATTAACAGCCCTAATCAATCCACTGCTGGATATAGATATCTTTCAGTGAACGCCAAGACGACCGATCTCCTGCTACTCACAACCATCCCGGGCCGGCTGTTGTCGAGAAATCGCCTTCCCACCTGGTGAGGTCGACTAACACTTCGTCTTCCTAAACGTGACTTCCACTCTAGTACCTTAATAGCCCATCGGCCATCTTTTCTTCTGACCAGCCCATTGCCACTTCAGCGAACATAACCTTGACTGCTTTGGTATTTTAGTTCTTTACCGTATCAGAGAAAGGAAATACCCATAGAACATTCGAAAGTACATGATTAAATGTTAAATTTAAAAAAAAACCCTTGGTACGTGTTTTTTTATAATTTTTTTTTAACATTTTGAAAATCCAGAAGTCAAGAGTACGTGACGCGCGTAAGTCACCGGACCTCTCGTATACAGCACGAAACACGATAGTAAACACTACACACAGGTAGTATAAATGCGTGATATATTTATTGGGTAGTGCCGATCGAATTCTCCTGCAAAATAGCAATGGTGCCTTAGTTACTAAAAGAAGCTTAGCTTAGATTTTTTTTTTCTAGTATAGGTGGGCAAACGAACAATTGAAGTCTTTGTTTGGCCGAAGTTTAATTGAAACCGATTATTGTTGTCATGCAGATGCGTGCGGTTCTTAGTCATGACTTTAATCATGATAGGTATAATAAGACATCATATATTAACCTGAGCTTCACAATTTTTCGAGTAATTGTAATTGGTGTTTCTATAACCTAAACATTACCTCTTAAACGAATACAAGGAATATCAGTGGTAGTCCCACCTAAAGCTCCAACTTCTCATTATACTCGTAAGTAAATATGGCGAAGACAGCAATAGTTTATAACTGAGATATCTACAAATGGGCCATTTAAGATTCCTTCCTTTAGTGAAACAGTTAATATCATCACTGAGTTTACGACGGCGTCATGCGAGCGAGAGATACTTCCCTAGGCGTGCCGACCTAATTCCGCTGCAATAGCTCTCACTAAACACTATGCTAAACAAAATTCAAGCTGGTCAAATGATTTGTTTTTGAGCAGTGATTGCATAGTAATATTTTCTTCTTTTTCTCCTTAACATAATAACTACTATCTCAACTGATTAGTTTGATAGAGCTTACATAGAAAAATAGTTTGTAAGACAATCCCTGGCTGCATTGCAGCCAAATTGGGCCATCACGGCGGTTTGTGAGTAGCCGGTGGCCCATTGGAGTGAAAAGGAAAGGCACGCCTTTCCGACTCCCCCTTTTTTGTCGACGCGGGGAAACGCATTTACACGCCTGCACCTGCGTTCCCATCCTCGCCCCTTGCCCCGTGCGCAAAAGCGCCACCTCCTGTTGCTCTTAGGTCATCTCTTCTTATAGGGGTACCGAGAGCGATTCCCCCTCCTGATCTTTAAGCCCCCTCTTCTTATAAGAGGGGTGCAAAGAAACCCTTCGGTTCAATTGGCTTCGCCTGGGTTCACTCCAGGCTACTAAGCCTCACCGCCACGACAAGGCTTGAACCATGGTGGGACCTTTCCACCTCCTCTCAGAAATTCATAGGCATTCGGCATAGTAATTATGCTTATGTTTACAACATGGATATTGGTATTCATCAGTTTTTCTGTAGATGCAGGGAAACGAATTTACCAGCCTTGGGTGGGAACCAGTGGTGTGTGGAACTCGCGGCATAATACATTGCCTATTACCCACAAAAAGCACCGCTAGTGCCATCAGTGCTGCCATTGGTGAGGTGAGCCGGAAATACAAAACACCAGGGCTCCGCGACGGATTGTCACCTCATCCATAGAAGGGTTTCCCCGCGCATCAGGACGACCCCACCAACTATGGGACAGTGCGTTGGGGAGAGGTATCCATCCTCGTCCCTAGCCCCAGGCCTAAAGCGTCTCCTCATGTTGCTCTCTTGTTCCCTCCTTCTATAAGAAGGGTTTAAGGAGCAGACCGCTCGGTTCAATTGGCTTCGCCTGGGTCACCGCAGGCAACTGAGCCCCAACGCCAGGACAAAGCATGAACCATTGTAACGATAAAGCTGAAGGTTTGTATGATTTGCAAAATTTTTTCAGCGTCAGGTACGTAGAAAGACAGGGAAGGAATGTCAGGGAGTTATATGGCGGCGACTGGATGTTTTGGTGAAAAGAGAAGCAAGATGAGGAGGAGCAGTACTATCTTTGTCTGTTAGTCTCCATGGGTATGAGCAGAGAGAGATGAATGGGAAAGGAGAGACAGGGAGCGCACTACATTTGCTGTCTCTTTCGGCTTAGATGGCCACGTTTTAGGCTGGCTTCTCTTCTCCATCTATCTTATATATATGGTTAGATAGCCCATATAGGTGATGTGTGATGAAGTTATATGATGTAGATTATAATACCAACGCTACTAGCATCTAGTAAAAGTTGAGTTAGTGGATAACGCTTTATACAGTATGGACCACTTTATCAAGAAAATACTGGGAATTGAATAAGCTAAAAAAATAACATTTTACACTGATGTTAAATTATATTTTTAAAATTTACATACATTGACTTACAAATATACTCCAAAACACGATTTGAATTTCTTCCCTCCCTTATTTTTAAACGTATGGCACTTCGTTTGCGTATGGCTATGACACATGTCAGCAGTCAGATGTCTTGTGTATAACATTTAATCTAAAATTTTATATACATTTTTGGCGGGATAAGTAGAAATGTTCAATTATTTCCTAAAATCCCTGAACTATTAATTTGGTGATTGACTTTACACAACACACATAAATATGTTAAAATTGTAGGTGTTGGTATGATTTTTAAAACTACATGAGTATCTGATTGAATATGAAATACTCATTCTCCCAAAGGCAACTTCGAAATGTTTTAATATCTAAATTTAAAGAAAATATTTATTTTTTATGTACATTTCGATTAAAATCGGAAATGAGCAGACCATGCAAGTATTTAAACGTAGCAGAAAAAAATGACGCCGCAAAAAACATTGCGTTACACTTATCTCGGGGCACATCTCAAAGAGTAAGCAATTATTTGTTTATGATTTATTTTTATAACCTCTGCTCGTATAGTTTTCTAGAATTGCTTATCGCTGTTAATTAGTCATAGGGTATACATTTGTGAAAAGAACCTACTTTTAGGACACCCAATATTTTCAATCAAATCTGTCTTATCTCAGTTAAATAATGCTTTGTTGTTATATGTAAAACACAAACTGATTATTACCTAAAATAAGGCACAACACCAAATAAAGGATAATTGCCTTTAAATCTCAAAAAATCATTTACACAGGTAAAAAGTTAAATTTATTCAGACAGTAAATCTCTTCAGCGGAAGGCAAGGAAACTGCCACATTTCATAGCTAAGCTAGATTCCTCCTGTTTATCTACATTCGTTATTTTCTGCATGCAAAGAAGTCAGCCATGAGACTTGTGATACCACCTTAACAGCACCTGATCAATCTGATCTTGGAATGTCTTGTTAATTCTTCAGTACCTACATTTTTTCCCCTATAAGTATATAATTATCATATCTTATTCTAGAGAGAAGGCCTATCTAAGTTTAACAAGATTTACGAATTTGAAGCTGAAGTTTTGGGACAGAGGTGTCAGATGGTTATGACATCCGTATCTGGACACCTCTTAGCACTGGAATTTGGCAGTGCATATAAGAATTGGCAGTCATGTAACCCACTAAGTCTTTTTGATGCACCTGTCTTTAAGTTTTGCCCTGAGAATTATGAACAAATTAAGGTAGAGTACTTATTTTTGAAATATATTTCACCAACAAGAGCTACACTCTTATTTTTTGTATAAGGTAACACCATGCTGTATCTGCTATACTACGGTGGCATGAACTGGGAGGTACCTCTTGCTAACTTGATAACTCTTGCTAACTGGATACCTCTTCAAAGTTATAGCTATGCTGTTTTGTTTCTATGTTCTGTGAGTTTTGTCAGATAATAATGACTTTTTACTGTATTTATATGTATTATTGCTCTTGGAAGCAGAATACCTGATAAAACAATTGTAACACTTTAGGGCATTATAAGTTATTGTGCAATATATTGTTGTGCTTAATGCTCACAATTGCCACGCTGAGCAGGCAGATTAGCAATCGTGGATAAGGTTTCCGACCGGCGTCACTGTTGCCTGTCGCCAATGCGATTGATGGTACCGCCATCACTCGGCGCGATCACCGTCTGGTGCTCCCGCCTGTTTAACACCAAACAAACATCTTGCTGAAGCCTCTCCGTTGTTAAGAGATTCAGAAGAACAGATGGCAGGTGGGCCAGTAAGGTACTGGAGTGGAAGTTGCGTTTAGGTAAATGAAGTTGGTGGAACATTAACCAGGTTGGAAGACGATCTCTGTGCAGAAGACAGTCCGTGATGTATGCGAGTTGCAGGACATCATTCGTCTTGGAGTTCATTGAGAGAGGCCTATGTCCAGCAGCTGACCGATAATGGCTGATAACGATGGATGATGTTATTGCTGTGGCTGCCTACTCCTAAAAAAGCTATTATTTAATATCCACAACTATAACTAAGTCATTATGTTTGTGAGATACAGTGTCCTCACAACTGCTGTCAATTTTAATTTAAGACCAATAAAAAAATAAAATGTTTCCATTTAATTAATAAAATATAAATATGACTCTAAATATGGGATATAGAAAGGACACAATAGACAATAAACACAAGCCAGACACGAAGAGACTTACAACATTTTATATGTTACAGAAAACATTGGAAAGAGAGATCCGTGGCTGCCAAGGTCTTATTATATGGACTGATTGTGACAGAGAAGGTGAAAATATTGGTTTCGAAATAATAGATGTTTGTACAGCTGTGAAGAGTAATTTAAAAATATTTAGAGCAAAGTTCTCGGAAATCACAGCAGTGTCAGTGAGAAGAGCTCTACAGAACTTAGAACAACCTAATAAGAATATAAGCAATGCAGTTGATGTTAGACAAGAGTTGGACTTGAGAATTGGTAAATAATAATATTATTTAAATGTGAACAACGAAGATTGTACTGGCATTAGTGATTATTGCAATAATAACCTGTATTCTACCTCCTAATATACACTTGCTGTTAACTGTGATAAAGTATATATTCTAACAACCTGTTTATTATTTTCTTATTGTATTGCCAATAACATTAATTTAAGTTAATCTTTCGGTTTTTAATGTTAATTTAGTAGAACCTAGTAATTCGGTTTTGCACGCGAATACATTGCACAATTTAGCCTTCCTCTTGAATTGCTCCATCCATGAGTGAAAATTGTACAATGTGGTTGAATACAGACATACTCTTTTTGGGGATACATATCACATGAAATTCATTAAAATAAATAACTTGATGAGTAATAATGCTGTTGTGTATTGTATTCCTTATGGGTCTAGTCACAAAATATATTCTAAAACATAACTACTCAGTATAACATTACTCAATAAAATTAATTAAATGAAAGTCTCTTTAAAGCTATTTTATGTCTCTAGGAGCAGCCTTTACAAGATTTCAAACTCTTCGGTTACAGAAAGTATTTCCTAGTAAGCTTGCTGAGAACTTAGTCAGCTATGGATCCTGTCAGTTTCCTACCTTAGGCTTTGTAGTAGAGAGGTATAGAGCAGTGGAAAGTTTTGTTCCGGAGAGCTTTTGGAAAATTAAAGGTACACTTTTTTCTCTTATTTTAATGCTATGGAAAAATAATGTTCTTCATCCTCATCACACGAGCCTCAGGAGGCCATTACGACCATCATCTGTGGAGTCGCCATTATTATCACTATGTTGATGTTTATGATGGTCTCCACTACCATAAACACCACCCATATTTATTTCGCTTAAAAAGTGATGGCCTAGCCGTCGCGTTTCGTATGGTTTGTGAGTAGCCAGTGACCCATTGATAGGATGGAGCGGGGCAGACTTCCGCATAACCATTATCTTCGTGGATGTTAATGGGCGTCTGTACTGACCAAATGACTTGACTATTCCCCCTAGGCTATAAAAAATGTTATTACGCTTGCTCTTCTTATTTTGGCTTTTGTATCAAATAACAAATGTGTTGGAAAACATAATTGGAGAATAACTGATATTTCCAGTGAACCACACAAAAAACCAGCTAAGTGTGGACTACACATGGGATCGCGGGCGGCTGTTCGACGCGGACGCGTGCCGCGTGCTGCACGACACGTGCGCCGAGCGTCCGCGCGCGACCGTCACGGATGTGAAAACCAGACCCAAGTCCAAGTGGAGGCCGCTGCCGCTCGACACAGTGGCGAGTAAATTCTCTGCATGCATAGCCGTGGCGCTAACTGGCGGCAAGCCGACAGCCATAGACAATAGTAAAAATAGAAAACGCTATTTAAAAAGCGGGCGAGCGATCATGAAACAAAATGAAAAATGGCATTAAAGGATGAGGACGAAACGTTTTTTTGGACCTGCACTTTTGCTGTGGAGCTTCATCTAATTGCAGCTTCATTGGATTGCTATAAGCGCACATAAGGCTATTTATTAGCCTTAAAGAGCGTGTCGTAAATAAATATAAACAAATAAATATAATAAATTAAATGGACCTAACAAATTACCTATGAGCATAGAAAGTGATAAGGCCAATGAGAATTACTCCCAACCCGTTCCTGATTCAGATCAGGGATGGGTTGGCACGGCTCATTGCACGGCTGTAACGTTGGCAGGGGCTGTCAGAGGATGGAGCCGGATGGTGGCAGTAGGCTAGTCTGTGTCCCGTATTAAGGGCATAGCCTGTCGCCGAAGTGATCCTGTTGTTACCTTCACCTCATTCACCTGAGGCGGCTGAGGGCTTCCGTGAGGTTCTAGTAGGGTAGGGTCCTCTCTCATTATGGAGTTCAGAATCCCCGCAATGGTCGGTAGCTTTCCTCGCGTTATAAAAAAGTATTTATAAGCCACTGTAGTCACAAAAATTTAGGGGGTTTTTTTTCAACCGGAAATGGCCCACCACAGTTTCCTATCGCTGCTACTCCTGTGTCACGAAGTATGGGTATCTGACCTGTTGATATATATAATTTTACAACCACTTTTGCTGTACAACACAACAATATTGATAATATTAGAATATCTAACTGGAATATCTAATCCACTTTGCAGGGATTGGAAAAGCTCGCTTCGAGGAAACTAAGAATAAACGCAAAGGAGACAATGAAATTAGCCGAGAAGCTGTACACCCAGGGGTTCATCAGCTACCCGCGCACGGAGACTAACGAGTACCCGCGGGAAATGAACCTGCGACAGCTAGTGGAGATGCACACCGGAGATCCCCAGTGGGGACGGTTCGCACAGGGGATACTGGACAGCGGCGGCCCCACGCCCCGGCAGGGGAACAAGAGTGATAAAGCCCATCCGCCTATTCATCCCACGAAATATACAAATAGTTAGTATCTTTTTATATAGTATATATAAGGGGCAAATGAGCAATCGAAGCCTTTTTACGACTACCGACGTCCTTAAACAAGTATGGTTGATGGCATTATAGGCACAATGGGTCAATTTTACCTACAATACTCAGATAAAACCAGAAACTAACATTAAATTGGGTAACATAAAACCCGGCTGCGTAAATTATAATGTAATGTAGACAGTTTCTCATGCGTTATTAAGACTGATCCAACGACACTACTCCTGGTCATCTTCAGAGATGATCTGCGAGGGCTACGGGCACCGATGCGAACCTCATAACCAGGGTGGGATCGCGAGGGGACAACTATCCCTTCGGTAATTATATTGCGGGTTTGCCATCGTGGCTTATGGGCTCAGGGGGGGATGTAGGCCTGTTTAGGGCCTGTGTGTTGTGACGGTTGGTGAGTAGTGATTGGGTGTGTTATGCATGTGCATGTGTGATCCTCGTCCGGATCGCAGCACACGCAGTCCCTAGTCCGCTTGGTGAATCAGGGGGGGGGGGGAGTCCACGCGGGTACGGTCTGGTCTCCCGTCTGGTGGCCGCGCCTGTAGCGACCGGCTGCCGTGATGCTTGCAGGCGTTTCCGCTGGGCCTGGGAGGTTAGCGCGTACCATGCGGGAGCGGCGTAAGTGAGGCATGACCTGATATATGTGTTGTAAATCCCCAGTTTCGTCCGTGTAGGAAGTCCGGACGCTAGTACCGGCCACAGCAAAGCGCGGGCTGTTCTCGCCTGATTGACCGCTCGGTCCACCTGCGAGCCCATCCGCAGCGCGCGGTCGATACTGCATCCGAGATATACGTCTGGGGATTCCCAAGACACATCCTGACCTCTGCACTGTAACCACCCCGGCATGGGGCGCCTCTTGCTCACATATAGCACCGTCGTTTTATCCACGTTGACGGACATGCGCCACCTATCGAGCCACTCCGGCAACCGGTCCAGCATTCACTGCATCCGCCCAGTTGCAAGCTCCGGTTTTCGGGACGAGGTAACGTATTCGCTGTCGTAACGATGTGTCGGCGAACAGCGCGAGCATGACATCCACCTCACCCTCTCCCGAAGGATCGTTGAGTGTGGGGATGTCGTTGGTGTAGGCCGCGTACAGGCAAGGGGATAGGCAACTGCCCTGTGGCACTCCGGCACGTATGGCCTTCACCGAAAAGTGCCTCCGCTCCACCGCTACCCGGAAGGTCCTACCTTCCATGAATGGCGCCACTAGTCTCACAAACGCCAGCGGGACGCCGGCGTACAAGAGTCCCGGGTGCCACACCCTGTCGAAGGCCTTCTCCATATCGAGAAAGACCGCGACAGAGTGTCTCCCCTTGTTCATCTCTACAGGCAAGTGGTGGATCACCCGCGTCAGTTGCAACATGGTCGAGTGGCCGCTCCGGAAGCCGAACTGTTCATCATGAATGTACTGCTTCAGCCTCCGAAGCAGAAGCCTCTCGAACAACTTGGCGATGTGGGACAGCTGCGTTATCGGCCGGTAGCTTCCGGGCAGGCTGCGGGGCTTGCCCGACTTCGGCAGAACGATGACCCTCCCCTCTTCCCAGGTCTCCGGAAAGTGGGCCGTCCGTAGAATGTCATTTGCGGTCTGTGTGAGAGCTACGGCTGCTCGCCTAGGCATCATCACCAGCGCTGTGGGGGGGGGGTGGCGGCGTGGTGTCGGCCGTTAGGGACCAGTCGAAACTGGTCTTCCTGCACAACGGGCTTAGGTGGGATAAATGGGCCGATGGCCATACCTCGGGCTCTGGCCTCCCTGACCTCCCTTACACCTTCGGTCAACCTTGGCAATTGGCGCAGGTCCGGGTGGCTCCTCTCGGCAGAGGGCAGTCCCCGACTGCATGGACCCCACCGCAGCGGACGCACCTAATCTCCCGGTGGCAGTGCGCAGAAGAGTGTCCGAAGAGCTGCCATCGGTGACACTGAGCTGGTCCCTGTCTGCCATTCCACCCCTCTACGACTACTCCGGGCATGCAAAGGAGCTCTTTCACCTCGTAGAGCCGTTCGAGCTCCTAGCTGTTGAGGCGGTCCAGCTGCGCGTGGTACAAACAGCCGGGTCTCCCGCCTCTCGCCGGTATGTGCCGCACGAAGCGCACCGGGAAGCCCAGGCCCCTGAGCTCCTCGGTGACGCAGTCGGTGTCCGCCCCCACTGGCAGTCCTCTAATACCCACCTTGGTGGGGAGGTCAGAGGGTGGGGAGTAGCAGTGCCATTGCACCGCCGGGTTCTCCTTTGTAAAGGCTGTCAGTAGTGACTGGACTGCCCAGAACTCCTCAGGCGACTGCGCCAGAAACCTAATACCCTTTCCAAAGGTCCGGGCGTTGGGTGCGTGTCCCAGCACGTCGCACAGTGTGCGGAAGTACATCTGCCAGTCTGGCAGAAACTCCACGACTATTGGAGGGTACCCCGCTAGCCTGCGCGGCGGTTGGGAACTGGGGTGTTGGGCGTCTGACTTTTTGCCAGTGGTAGTAGGCAGGGATGGGGGGAGGGAGGGGCACACTTTGGGCGTACCTTTATGGGACTCTGCAGAGCGGCGGCAGCAGTCGCAGCGGAGAGGTTCGGTCTTCCGTTGGACTCGCTTTCCACTCCCCGGACCTTTTTTCAAAAAGGTCGGGGAGTATGTCGCGCGGTGCGGCTTCGGACCAGTTGAGGGCTGGTGATCTCCTTTTGTTCACTATAGCAGACTATACATATGTGTGTACGCAAAGCTGTTTGGTTTCGCCCGAGTTCCGAACACGACACGGAATAACAACTATTCCGGACCGCGTTCTGAACAAGAAGACGAGAAGGCTGGGGCGCAAGCAGGACGGTATCGCTCCCTCACCTTTCGGCAAGAGAGAGACAGCATGCGTTTCCTAGTGCGTAGAAGTGTGTATCCCAACGACACTCCGTCCGTGGGTCATCTTACTGGCCTGGGGAGGCCTGCGAGGATTACGGGTATCGAGGCGAACCTCATGACCCGGGTCTGTTCGCGAGAGGCTACTGTCCCCTTGGTGATGGGGGCAACCCATTGGTGTTAGTGGGTTGTTGCGCACTGAGGTGCGGAGGCCGTACGGCCTGAATAGGGATGCGACCACCGCGGCCTACTGGCCTACAGGTGTGGTGAGTGGTGAAATGTGGTGATGTCCGAGTGTGATGTGGGTTATACTTGTGAGTAAGTGATCCTCGCCTCGATCGCCGCGGCCGAGGACCCTCTCCGCTTGGTGGATCACGCGTTACGAGCTCACGCGGGTACGACCGCCCGTCGAGTGGTCGCGCGTGTAGCGGGGCCAGGTCCCTCAGGTGTACTTGTCTGCGGCACTGAACATGCCTCGAGACAATCGGGCCACAAACTCACCGACGGCCTGGACCCGCAGGTCTCGCGCGATCACGTCGTTCCGGACGCAGCGGCCGGCCCCCGTGATGACCCGCAGGGATATGCTCTGCTGAGCTTGCAGGCGCTTCTTATGGCTCGGGGAGGTGAGCGCGCCATGCCGGGGCAGCGTAAGTGAGCCGCGATCAGATGTATGTCTTGTATATCCCCAGCTTAGTGAGTAGTGAAAGCTCGGATGCGAGCACTGGTCGCAGCTGGCGCGGGCTGCCCTCGCCTGGTTGATCGCTCGATCAACCTGCGAGCCCATCCGCAGCGTGCGATTAATGCTGCACCCGAGATACACGACCGCGGACCTCCAAGACAACTCTTGGCCGCCCAGCTTTAACCGCTCTGTCTGTCAGCAGCGCGAGCAAGACATCCGTTTCGCCCTCTCCCATTGGGTTCTTGAGCGTCGGGATGTCATTGGTATAGGCCGCGTAGAGGTAAGGGGATAGGCAACTGCCTTGCGGCACTCCAGCACGTATGGCCCGCAGGGAGGAATGTCGTCCCTCCACCGCTACCCGGAAGGTTCTATCGCCGAACGCCGTTAGCTATCCTGGTGAGAGCTACGGTTTTGCGCCACGGCATCATCACCACTGGTGTGAGGGGATGTTGTCGGGGCCTGGTGCTTTGCGCCTCGAGAGGCGAAGGGTAACCTTTCGCAGCTCGGCTGGGGAGATAAAATCTCCCCCGTCCAGCGGCGGAGGCGAGCTCGAAAGACGGCGTTGTAGTGGCGTTGGCCGTTTGAGTCGGTGAGTGAGCTGATCATGGTCTTCGGCCCGCTGAGTCGTATGTTCAGGGCATAGAGGGATGTGTCGTTGGCACCGGCTCCTCAACTGCCTTTTCCTCCTGAGATCAGACAGGAGGTCGGGAGGGAGGTCACTGACGGGGGGTCCCTGCAACGTGTATCCCCGTCGCTCCGAATACGCCTGCAGTCTGGCGCCGGAGCGGTTCATGGTGGACGATCCCCAAGCGGTATGCTTGGAGTTCAAGTCACCAGCAACCAACACCTGGCCCCCGCCATCCAGTATGCGATGGACATCGGTGAGGTCGAAGTGGAGTGTGGGGGCCTGTCGCCGCGTAGATCCTCAACTCCTCTCCCGACACTTGCACAACTACTCCGGTTGTGTTCATGTCGGAGAAGGGGTCGAGGTCCAAGTCGACATGGACGATGTCCTGCCGAACGAGCGCTGCTCGGATGCCGCCAGGGTTCCGGTAGATGATTCGCAATTGCTTACGATCCATCACTGGTTCCCTTTTGGCTGGACGTGTGCGGTGTCGAAGTCGTCTGAGCTGTGACTGTGTGAGGCCATATCCTGGGATCCCTAAGCAGACGAGTGAGCTACTCCCTGATCACTTGCCTGAGTTCCTCCCTGACGATCACAGCGATTCTCTCCCTGAGCTCGCCAGTGCTGAACCAGGAGCAATTTTCCGGCAGGGCTGTGTCCATAGGCTCGACGGGGCCCCGGGATGTTTGCTTGGTGGTGGGTACTTTGGGGTGTGGTGTGTTGTTCTGGGTGCTGGTGTAAGCCTTGGGGTGGCTGGCTGCGGTGTGCCTGCTCCCTTGGCGACCTGGTGGGTCGCGAACTCCGCGCTCGGGGGAGGAAGAGTCGGCGGTGCCTCTGGAGGGTCAGCATGCTCCTGGGAGCGTTTCAGCTGCCTCTTTCGAGGCCTGTTTCGCTTTCTCCTCTTGGGGGCGAGGGGAGTATCACGAGGTCTGGCGATGGGGGGGTTCGCCGGTGCCGACACCGTCGGGCCTGGTCGATATTCGACCCCTCCGCCAGCGACTCCGTGGGTGGGGACTAGGGGGGTCTGGCTTCCCAGCCTTCTCTTTCGGGGCGGATTTGCCGGTGGCAGTTCGTGGAGAAGTGACCGAAGTGTTGGCAGCGGTGGCACTGTGACGGTCCTTCGCGCACCTTCCACCCCTCCACCACTACCCCCGGCATACAGAGCAACTCCATGACATCGTAGAGGCGTCGGAGCTCCCCGCCGTCCATGCGCTCGAGTTGGGCATGGTACAGGCAGCCCAACGACACTGTCTGTCGACTATCATTTATATGTAAGTGGCAGTGCCATACAGAGCTCTGAGGGCACTATCTACTATTTTTGCTAGAGCATGATAACCGTGACAGTTCTTACGTACCATGTCATGCATAATTTTTTATATTTTTTGTTTATACACGGTTTATTATTTCATGTTTATACTATAGGCATGCATATCATATGTAACGAAAAATTATCGTTTTTTATAGTATAGGGCGACAAACGAGCAATTGGAGCCTGTCAACGATTACCGACGGCCATGAACATCAGCATAATCATGCCGATGCGTTGCCCTCCTTTTCGCCTCCCCGCCCAATGGGCCACCGGCTACTCACAAACCGCAGGAAACGCGACACCGTGGTGTCACTTTACGGCGGTATCACATGAGCGAGATTTACCTCCCCGGTTCTGCCGGTCCAATTCCACTGCATCGGATGTAGTGTCATGCACCATTCATGGCACTACCTCCTCCTATGCTGCATGGCACTACAGATCCTCATATGTTTATATCCCGGCACCATACTGATCGTCCACAGATCTGTCGGGCAACGAGCAGCGCCTGTACGAGTTCATAGTGCGCTCGTTCCTGGCGTGCTGCTCGGCGGACGCACAGGGCCAGGAGACACTGGTGCGCGCGGACGTGGCTGGTGAGGGCTTCGGCGCCAGCGGACTGGCCATCACAGCCAGGAACTACCTCGACGTGTACCCGTACGACAAGTGGTCCGCCAAGGAGATACATGTGTATCAGGTATGACCACCAGGGAGAGAGGTCAGTCATCAGACAAACGGGTATCTACAGAGGACCGACCCTTTACAGCGGTCATCACTGGAACCCGGTACATGTGTACCAGATCGGCTTATGAACCAAATATGGCCCAGACTGGCGTAATAAAAATCAATATCCTGCTACAATAAGTTTACTCACGATAGTCTTAAAATTTCCTTCGGGCTCATAATGCTTCTGATTTTATCAAAGGGTTGCTAACTCCCTTAAAGGTGTGCAAAACCAAAGCAAGCAAATGCTTTACTCCTTTTCAGCTACCCCCAATAGGCCAACGGATCTAAAAACGGTATTATGTGTGAGAGAGCAACCTCGGTAGTGGCAGGCAAATTAGACTGAAAAGCAGCGATGCTTTACACGTCTCTTGTTAAGAAGTGTAAAGCTTCCTCATCCTCAGCGGTGCGGACGTCTGGGACGTCGGTTTGTTACGATGAGATCCATCCGCTCTTTTCGCTTTATATAGAGAAAGATCAAGATGAACATTATTTAATTTAGTGGGTATGTTATAGATCGGTGAAACGTTTGACCCAACGAGCATAGACCTAGTAGACGGAACCACTTCGCCGCCCAACCTGCTCACGGAAGCAGACCTCATCGCGCTCATGGAGAGACACGGAATAGGTATAATATGTTATACTAGTTGTGGCCCGCTAGATCGAAAGCGTGGAATGTTTAAAGGTTTTTGCTAACTGACGTATTAAGATGTTGTACTAACTTGTGCCAGTCAGAATTCTTATTAAATATCTCAGTACCGGTGTCCAATACAGGAACTAGACAACAAACAAAGGAAGTCGCGATGATAAGAGATATAAAGCCTATTTGTACCAGATGTTTGCTTCGAACAGCTTCAATTTATTTTCTGGCCACATACATATTTGTTTAACTATTTCAATATTTGTATTAAAGGCACTGACGCGACACACGCAGAGCATATAGAGACGATCAAGACTCGGTCGTACGTCGCTCTGGCGGACGCCATGCACTTTGTGCCTGGACTGCTGGGCATGGGCTTGGTGGAGGGCTATGACGCCATGGGCTTGAGCATATCCAAGCCGCACCTCAGGGCGCAGTTGGAAGCGGACCTGAAGGCCATCTCCGATGGCACTAGACAGCCGCAACAGGTGTTGGCGGAACAGGTCGGTATATATTATGCATGTGTACACATACCATATAAATGTGTCGCAGGTAGAGATAAAAACCACGTACCGTTCTATGCACGCAAACGTGATAACTGCGCGCATACGCACGCACGCGCACTGACGGAATATTATAAAATTGTGTCAAAGTGATTATTTCTGTAACAAATGTATAATAGTTTTTATAATATGTTTTTAGTAAAGGCTACCTGGCCTAACCTTCTGCGTATTGTTATGTAATGTTACGGCGTTTTTTTCACACCTTGCAGTAAGATAAACCTACAGTGAGTGATCAGCGCCTATGGCACATATCCTATCCTTTAGCAAGAGGTAGTTCTATGCAATACACCGTACCGCCTTAAAAGTGATAGATTTGCTGTCGCGTTTCGTGCGGTCTGAGACTAGACAGTGCCCTATTGGCGGGACGTCCTACATACATCGGTGAAAATGTTTATCACTAACTGGCTCACATTGCTCGTTTGCCAAAAAGACATCCTTTACCAGGGTGTTTTCACTGTATGGAAGTAATCCTACTAATTCCTGTGGATTAAAAAATCAAAAAGTAACTGTTCTTTTGGGGCAGATTTCACGAGGGCGAAACTGCGAGGCATAGCTACTTGTATTAAGTAACTCTATTTACAGATTGCCAGGTACAGGGAAGTTTACATCAAGGCGACGGCTGAAGCGGAGAAAATAGATGCGGCGTTAGCGGAGAGGTTCAGCGAGCGGCCGGCGGCGTACACCCCCAGCGTGGAGGCCATGCCGGCCATGCCCGCAGGTAAATTAGCGGGCTGTTATCACTTGCATTGATTTAAGAGTAGTGAAATTTGCTGACTTATAACTTCCAGAATTATCCTTGATGCACGTACGTGTTTAGTAAGAGTGACTGCTATGCTGCATCACAGCCGAATTGGGCCGGCACGACCGGGGGATCTCTTACTCAAATGACACCACCGTAAAGTTTATTATAAGCCATGCTGTTGCGTTTCGAGTGATTTGAAAGTCGCCGGTGGCCCATTGGAGTGGGGGAGGGCGATTTGCATCACGATAATCCGGATGCGCATGGGCTCCAAATTCTCCGCTGCCCCCGTATATTGTATAAAAAAGAGTGTTAATCTTCTTCTCTCCATGTATTATGTTCTACGACTAAGCGTGGATAAGAGAATGATGGGTATGTCTCCATCCCGCGTTGTAAAGTAAAGGCACTAGCTATTAGCCTGCAGCGGATTAGATGTCCTTATGCAATAAGATCGGCCTTATGCAATAAAAGAAATATGGCGCTTCGAAAGTGCAAAAAGACCGTTTTATAGATAAACCTGTATGACGTCAGAGGGTGGCGTAACTTTCTTTATCGACGTCACAAGGTGGTGTATTCTTGCAATATAATCACTTGAATTTTTTCCTACGTAGTGTTCAAGTGTCCTAAATGTGGTTCGGACATGATCGCCCGTCAGAAGAAGAACAATACGGACGAATGGTACATCTCGTGTTCCACCTTCCCCAAGTGCAGAAACGCCGTCTGGTTCCTCCCGTCGATAGTCAAGAATCTGCAAGTCCTCGCCGACACTTGTTCTACGGTAAGAGCTTTTTAATGATAATAAGGGACGAGAAATGAGCTATCGGAATAGGGTGTCTACTGACGTGCATTTATATCCGCACAGTTAATGGTTATGTAGATGGTTGTCCAGTCACGAACCACAAGGAACGCGATATATTCGCTATAGTTTTTGAGGCTGTATCATGTGAGCGAGAGGCACCTTCCTCGGTCGTGCCCGTGCTTCGGAAGCAGTATGTTACTATTTATTTTATTAAATATTTTATAAAAAAGTATATCTGTCATCTTTGACTGTTAGACTGAGAAATATAAAAAAGGAAAACAACCAATAAGATCCCGTCCCAACCCCTTGGCTTCATGAGCCAACTCAAATCAGGCAATATATATACTCAGCTACAATTAAATAGAATTTAACATCCAATTCTCACACGTGGCATATACTATTCAAACTAACACATTAATGATACGGTCTTAACATAAGGGAATTAAGACATTTTAACATTAACAAAGACTTTTCGAAACATGGCGTAGGCAAGAAATCATGAACTCACCCTTTTATACGAAATATTTCGTGCATCGTGACACGAAAATATAGACTCCCTGGCGGAAAAGAACAGACTATTTAATAAATATTTTTTAAGAAATGGCTCCGTCCGCCACGCAGAGAAAAGGAAAAGCATAACATTTCCTCGACACGAAGCACACCCTCAGCCTAAAAGTCAAATATGACAGATAAACTTTTTTATAAAATATTTAAGTAGCAAAACACATTTGCTACAACTAGTCATTACTAAGAAGATACGTAGTGTGTTCGTTTTCCCACATGAATTCTCTTCTATTATATTCTACAAAAACAACAACTCATCTTCACGGGAGTTCCTTAAAGGGGTAGGTAGAGAAAAGAACGCCACATATCTCCATCCATACAAACCCTTCAACACACAACTTTCTTCAATCCATCACGCCGCTTGCGAAAACTACTAATTATATCCTAGTCGTCCCTACAGGACCGGTATATGTTGAACGTATTTCCTATCTCTGAATGTCTTCTGTGAGAGTGATTTCTTGAAATTGGACGGAAATGTGTAACAGGGAACCGCTGTAACAGGAAGTCGCTGTCACTATTTTAATCGTGAATGTTAGGTTCACAATTATGTCATCTCACTTTTACTGTATGTCAAGATTTTACACACCATCCCCACCGTGGTTCAAGTCTTGTCGTGGCGGTGGCGCTCAGTAGCCTGGGGTCAACCCAGGTGCAACCAATTGAACCTAGGGGACTGCTCTCTGTACCTCTCTTATAAAAAGAGGGGACTAAACAGCAGGAGGAGGAGGCGCCCTTTGTATCCCTCCTATAAGTAGAAGGCACAAACGGGCTAGAGGAGGAGGCGCTTTTACGCGCAGTGCAAAGGGAGGATGGGTCACCACAATGTTCTATCCTAAATTTGGAGCCATTGTTCTGTGGTGCGGGGCAACCCTTATATGGAGGAGGCGTCACAGCCCCTTATGGGATTGACTACCCGTTGAGGTGTCCTGACGATTTGTTGTTCCGGGGCACCTCACTAACGGCTACACTGAAGGTGGTTTTTGTAGGTATACGGCACTACAAAATGCCGCGAGCCCCACAGAACACTGGCCCCACCCTGGGCCGGTAAAGGAGCGTAAACGCGTTTACCCGCGTCAGCAAAAAGAAAAAATATGTTACACATTATATTAGACTACTGTAACGCTCGTTTACATACAACTTTACATACAACTTTACATACAACTTTACATACAACACAATCACCACTTATTGTATACTGAAGATACAGCATAAAACATTTTACGCCACACAAAAGACAGAGCATAAACAAAAGAAAATGTAATTTAACATTTGAATGTTTTTATAGTATATTGGACAAACAAGCAATTGTTGTAGCCTTTTAACGACTACCGCCGCTCATGAACATCAGCATAATTATGCCGGTGCACAAAACGCGTTACCGTAGGTGTCACTTTACGGCGGTATCAAATGAGCGAGAGCTACCTCTCCGGTCGTGCCGGGCCAATTCCGCTGCATAGGAGGATGTAGTGTCGTGCACCATGCATGGTACTACATCCTCCCACGCAGCATGGCGCCACCTCTTACAAAAATGTCAAATGGGCTGACTTATTGTTTTAAATAAGTCATCGTCATTTGCCTTTTTTTGTCAAAGGGTGCTCAATGAGATACTAAAATGCGCCCACTTTGCTATTTTAGTACCTTCACACTTAATGGCTTTACAATAAAAATAGCCCTTTTTTCAAAGTTTATCAAATATAATATTTTTTTATTGAAATAAGTCTATCTATTTTTTGCAGTGCGGGCCAAGTTATAAGAAAGTGAAATTTGAATGGAAGAACAACTGTTTAAGTCATCTGTACCCTCCCCCCTACGTATCGTGTATAGGGGGTTGCGATTCGGCGTTTCTGGAATATCTCAACATTAACATAGCCTCGGTCAAGTCCAGTCCAGGGAACAGAACACAGAGTACTGACTACAGAGACTCGCAGACAAATTCTAGAGCAAACTCGAATAGAACTCAACCGAGCCAACCTACAACCAGTAGGAATAATGTGCCAGTACCAACGAGTACGCGATCGATACCAGTGTCTAAAAGTACAGGCTCGGTTTCTGCGCCAGCGCCTAGGAGTACAGGCTCGGTTCCCATGACAGCGCCGAGAAGGGGTTCTATGCCCTTGCCTACGCCGAACTCCAGCGACGACGACAATAATGTTATCTGTGGATGTAACAAGACCGCAATATTGCTCACCGTTCGGAAACAAAACGAAAACTTTGGTATGTTCTATCTGGTATAAGTGCAATTGGAATTTGTCTGTATATAGGGTACAATATATTTCCTGGCAGCATTTCGCCATCTACAGGGACTAGCGGACACAAATTATAGAGGCAGATCTGTAACTGACACTATTTGTCAGTTAGCCTCCTGTAAAAGCGCAGTGAACGTTAAATTTGTGTTTTTATTTTTGTTATTAAATGTCGTTTTGTAATTGCGTATTGTAACCTAGCAGCAGTTACTGTTGTACTATAGATAAAATGAACAAAGACGTGCCCGTCACATTCTAGACGGTCTACAGTCCGTGTCCGCGTTGTATAGACTAGTCTATATCATATATCATCTATGATTTCCTGCCTAGATCTAGATCTAGATGAGATATTACAGAAATAAATTAGGACTTTTATAGACAATACAGACCAATATATGTTAATCTGTATGTGTATTTGTTCGCGCACAATGCCGAAAATACTGAATCTGATTTTTATTGTTGGAGGTATAACTTAAAAGAATAACCCAACTGCTTCATATATTTTATTATACCCAGTATTAATCGCACTATTATGTCGAGTTTACCGCCGACCCATACACTCAAAATCATTGCCTTCACACATCCATGCAATGAAACATTTTTAAAGTGAACAATTTTAGCCGGCGTTGGAAAGATAATACTTAAGTCTGACGCATGTTAAATTAAAGTCAGCTGTGTGAGTTACGACAGCGCAGCAACACGATGGTGTTGAGATGATAACCCAACTAATAACCAATTCAAACACGTTTTAACGTCGCTTGCCTCGACTGCATTTGTTAATTTTATTTGCCCGTATATTTGCTACGTGCTTAGTTTATGTTAAGTAAAAATACTCGCATAGTGGATTAACAGAGCAACGCCATTTTTTTGTTTCAGGTAAGAAGTTCTACAAATGCCCCCTAGGAGCCGGTAACGGTGGCTGCGATTTCTTCCTCTGGGCGCCCGAGTCGGCCGTCGTCCAGAATAACTACGAAACCCCTCCGGCCAGCTCCTGGTCGAACTCCCCCTCGGATACCTCCTCTAACTCCAGAGGGTGGGGCGTCGCGCCGCGGTACTCTAGAGATGACTTCGCGTCCAATGCCGACAGCGTCAACTGTAACTGCGGCCTGCCATCCAAAAAGTAACTTCTCTTATCAATTTTCTTTTGTATAATATTGGAGGACAAACGAGAAATCAGGGCCTTTTTACGACTACCTACGAATAATAATTACTATGCCGAAGCGTTTACCTCCTTCGCCCCCTTTCGATTTTCGTTATATGTGTGTGTGTGTGTGTGTGTGTGTGTGTGTGTGTGTGTCTTTTTTCGCAGTCAAACCATGTACATGGTTTTGTGAAAATTTTGTGTAAACTGTTCAAATAATGTAAGTGTTGTAATAATTTATTAAAAAAGATATATCTGAAATGGGCCGAGGATATGATCATTATAACCAATATATAATTAGCTAGGCTACAGACAACTCACCAGCAAAAATTCTATTTCTATAGCTTGTGTGTTATTCTGATACATAAGCCACAACATTAAGTACCAATTTTCTGATTCATAAGCTACAACATTAAGTACCATTTAACATCAAAATCCTGTCAGTAGTTCAAGCGTGATAGAGTAAGAAACGTTCATTCATCCTTCCAAACTTTCGTATTTATAGCATCAAGATGTAACACAACTTCTATTACATACTATATACTTTCGCATTTATAGCATCAGGGTGTAACGCAACTTCTATTACATACTATATACTTTCGCATTTATACCATCAGGGTGTAACGCAACTTCTATTACATACTATATACTTTCGCATTTATACCATCAGGGTGTAACGCAACTTCTATTACATACTGTATACTTTCGCATTTATAGCATCAGGGTGTAACACAACTTCTATTACATACTATATACTTTCGCATTTATTAGGCGCGTTAGAGACAAATGCCGAGAATAAATTTTTACGATGCGCGCGCACCCCGTCACGAAAACCCGACATCCTGAAGTAAGTTATAGTCAACATTTTGTTTTTCAAACCATAATGCGTTATAACAAAACTTTCAATGGATTAAGTACCTTTTCTTCTATTGTTATTGCCGTCTTTCCTACAAACATAGAATATGGTGAGGAATAAAAAAACGATTTTTATCTTGTTATGCCAAGGAAGTATAAATTATAACGCGTGCACATGAGTAAAACACACACTTTGTAGTACAGTGTGTGTTGTAATTCATGACCTTGTTATTTACAGGATTACAGTCCAGAAAGAGGGGCCCAATAAGGGACGACCCTTTTACGGCTGCCCTAAAGAATTCAACCAGCGGTGCAATTTCTTTCAGTGGGCCGATGGAGAGAGTAGTACAGGTATTATCAATATTTTAAATTCCATCAATTTACATCATCATCATTCTTCTACCATTTAGTAGGTAGGAGCAACGTGTGTGACTTCAGCCAATCAAATGTTAAGACGGCGGATGTTTTCTTGATATAAAATGATCGAATTGGATAGATGATCTAGTAGACGATAGAGGCCATGCGGCATTGCATTCAAATTGAGCCAGCACGAACAGAGTAGTGTACCTCTCGCTCCCACCATACTGTCGCCAAGTGACAGCTGTGCTGAGTTTATTTTAGGTACATAGAAGGCGTGCCAACACGATTGAATGCACTTTTTTTTCATAGAAAATGCAATGTAAATTAAAACGTTGAAATAAAATCTTGTTTCTGGAGCTGCTTAATCACTTCGATTTGGACATATATAATTGAATATTGTTATTATATACTATTCTAATTTTATGCCTTATTTTAATAAAGCTACTGCAAGCTGGGGCTCGAGTTCGAACGACAGCCAGTTTAGAGGACGCGGGCGTGGCCGAGGGGTCGGTAGGGGTGGAGGCTCGAGTAGAGGCGGAGGCTCGAGTAGGGGTGGCGGTACAGGGGACGGGGGCGGAGCACGCCGTTGTAGTGTTTGCCGACAAGAGGGACATACGAAGAACCGTTGTCCTAATAAGTAACCTATTATAGCTACCACGAACATTGGTATATTATAATATTCTCTTTCGCGTTAAGAGTGCAGTGACATCTGTCGTGTACTAATTTCATAAATCGTCATACTAATTAAAGTATAGTCATAGTCTTTCAAATGGAATAATCGATTTGTGTAAAAATTCTTTCGAATCGATTCTCTCGTAATCTTTCACGTCTCCTTGTGCATGAGAGAGCAAGGCTCGAAGTTGCTGTTTATTGTCTTATTTATATTATTGTAAGTAGTTGTACAATGCCTTTGTATAGTTTTCTATTTATGTGATATTTAATGTAAGAGTATTCGTACATATTTATTTTTATCTGTAAAAATAAAAAGGTTATAGCGATAGTTTGTTTTACAATTTATTCCTTCGTTCCAACCAGATAATGGCCCAAATTAACACGCTATTATCAGCTCGGTGTGTATATAATTATCATCAACTGGACGGCTGCCACTAGCCGGACATACGCCTATCGCAACAAATTAAAAACAAAGAACAATCGAAATTGTTTTTCCATATTAATATTAAAGAGGCATGGTGCCTAGTTATATTGATAACACTTTTTGAAGATCCTTGAACCGGGATGACCAATCATGTGATACTTTTTAAAATCTTTATTTAAGGGCCATTTATACATCATAAAGGTTAAGTCAGCCTTACCTCTTAAAAATATCTATAAACTTATCTCTAAATCCCTTATATGTTGTGTTGGTCGAATCATTGGAGAGCTTGCAGGAGATGTTGCACGGCCTAAATGAATCCTCCCGCCTTAGGATGAACTTGGACAATACAAAGGTCATGTTCAACGAACACGTCCTCCCCGGGCCAGTCAACTTCGACGGTATTCTCGAAGACGAAGACGAATACGTCTTCCTCGGGCATCTCTTGCAATTAGGTAGACATCACTTCGAGAAGGAAGCCGATAGAAGGATTCAGTTGGGTTGAGCAGCATACCGGAAGCTTCGTCGCATTCTCTCGTCGCCTATACCGCAGAGATTGAGGATAAAGTCTTCAACTAATGCGTTCTCCCCGTGATGACCCGGGCCGAAACATGACCTTTCAATTAAGGACAACGGGCTATTGAACGTGCTATGTTGGGTGTTTCTCTGTCCGACAGAACTCGTAAAGAAGTCATAAAGCTGAAAAAAAAGGTATTCGATATCATGCGACGAATAAGCTCGCTGAAGTAGTAATGAGCTAGCTAGGAGTAATGAGGTCACACACGCAGAAGAACAGATGGCAGATGGGCCAATAAGGTTCTGGAGTGGAGGCAGCGTTTTGGAAAAAGAAGTATTGATCGACCGTTCACCAGGTAACAAGACGATCTCCGTGCAGTTCATTGAAACAGGCCTATGTCCAGCTGTGGACCTATAAGGGCTGATAATGATGAAATCTCATATATAACGATTGTATAACAAAACTTAAGAATCTGTCACTATATTCTAATTTAAAATTAGAAGTAACAACATTCTTGCCTGAGAATTTCGAGTCTATGACATTCTATAGGGAGATGATACAAGTCTTCATGTCTGTTGCATGTTGTGGTAGCAACTATATTTTTGCTACTTAAACATTTTATAAAAAAGTATATCTGTCATCTTTGACTGTTAGACTAAGGGTGTGTTCGGTGTCGAAGAAACGACACGCTTCACTTTTTCCGTCTAGGAGAACGGAATGATTAGCTAAAATATGATAAACAAGTTTTTCACTTCCGCCGGGGAACCTATATTTTCCTACCCGGGTGCTACGAATGCGAAATGCCAGCGTTGTTAAGTTATACTAATAAATTTAAACTTAAAAAAGGACCTTCGTTTTGTGCTGCACCTGTCCATGCATCAATCACATCATTACCAAAAATACCAACATGTGATGGTACCCAATGCAGACGAACGTTAACCTCACGATTAGTTAAGTCGTAAGTACACTTAATACTGAAGAAAGTCTCAGTCCTGGCATATTTACGTTTAGAATATGAAATCAGGTGAAGCAAACCACTTTTAGAGTCAGTTAGAAAAAGTATGTGAACTCTTACTTTACTAACAATGCTGTGGGCATTGAAGTGCAATATCTGTGTGTTCAATAGATACCCTAGATTAATGCAATACTAACTCATAATATATCCAGAAATAGGGAGTGTATACTCCCGTACAGATATACCAGAAAGGTGGGCAACGCATACAATTATGTGGGTGTTCACGGGCGTCGGTAATCATAAAAAGGCTCCGATTTCTCGTTTGCCCTTCTAAACTAGAATAAAAAAGTGAAATATGCACATATTTCACTTTAGTGATTACTTCGTTTTTAAGGAGTAAACTCCAGACACGTGTCGCAGCTGAGACACGTAGTTTTGTAGAAAACAAGAGCGCGTTTCCATCTGGCTTATCATGAGTGATATTTTAATTCACTTCACGTATCGGTGATAAGATGGAGTCAAACAGTGGCCCTTTGATTTTTGTAGTGTCGGAGACTTGTATAGAGTTTTTTTAAAATATTATAGGGGGAGAAGTCGGATCCTTTTTATAATTACCGACGCCCATAAATGTCCGCACAATAGTTTTGCAATTGCGCTGTCCTCCTTTCCTCCTAACTTCCAGTGTGCCTCCGTATACTCAAAAAACGCACGAAACACGTTAGAGACTCTTATATTTGAACATATAGTCGCTTGGATGGTACCATTAAATCCTTATGCCGGTTTCTCAGTCATTTTTATTGTATAAAGGGGAAAACGAGCAGAAATACCGACGCTCATGCAGATGTGTACTCCTTTTGCCATCCCAATAGGCCACTGGAAACTTTAAACGCGACGTAACATGACTGCATAGCTGTCACTAACTGATGACACTTTTTTGTTGACGCGGGGAAACGCATTTAGGCGCCTTCAGTGGCCCTTGGTGGGGTCCAGTGGTGTGTTTAGCTCGCGGCACATCAGTGCCGAATATCTACTGAAACCACCGCAAGTGCCATCAGTTCCGCTTCGGTGAGGTGCGCCAGAACAACTCATCACCAGGGCGCTACAGGACAGTACCACTAACCTTGGGACAGTGCTCCTTGGCCCGTGCGCAAAATCGCCTCCACCCGCTGTTTTGTCCCCTTTTCTTAGAGGAGGGACACAAAGAGCGATGCTCCACCCGCTCTTTAGTCCTCTCTTCTTATAAGAGCAGTGGTGCAAAGAGCATTCCCTTCGGTTGAATTGGCTCCACCCCAGTCTACTGAGCCCGCCACCACGACAAGGCTTGAACCATGGTGAGGCACTGGACACTTCCGTCAAAATAGAGCAGTTAGAAAAAGTCGCTAACGTCGATATAACGTGAGCGAGAGAACACCACGCTGGTCATGCCAGCCCTATTTACGTGCAGTGCAGCAACGACCTCTACATAACTTTGTCATACGATCTACTGTCAGCTCACTGCGACTACATTTCGTAGACTTATCGGGCCATGGAAAACAGTTATACGAGCCAATGGTAAGGTCCTTCTTGACTTGCTGCTCCTCGGCCTCGAGACGCGAGTGACTATGGAAATGGCCGATGAAAGGTTCGTCGTCACTGGACTCAAAATCACTATCAAAAATTACTACGCCGTGTATCTCCAGGACAAATGGTCTGGAAAGAGGATAAATGTCGAGCAGCTATGGAACAGAATTATATAATATAATCAGGGTTTTTAACATTTCGGAAATTATTACCATTCGCAACCTTGAGATTTCCTCGTTATTTGCAATTAAAAACATTGTATATCTATATACATTATTTATAATTTTTTAATAATTAAAAAAAAGTACCTTCACGCCTTTTATACCGAAGATGTAGGCAGAGGTGTGCTAGTACATCCACGACTCGTAAGTCCAGTAGATATACTAGAACTATAATTATTAAATTTAATTTGTTTATAGGTGTGAGTGCGTAACATGCGAGACAATTACAGAGCAAGTGGAAAAGCTACAAGCGGCTATCTGTAAACACCTTTCCACGCCGCTGGCTGGGAGTAACCCAAGTGTCTAGACAACCAACAACACCTCATGGTATATTCTTAAGCAGTCCTATAAATTACTAATTTTATTTAAACTTCAACTAGACGTTAGTCTTCTAGTCCGTCACCTCTGAGAAATGCTTTTCAATTTTAATGTGCATTTGACTAGTGGCGCATCTGTACTGACTGAGCCCCGTTACAATTGTATACAATAACATAGAATTTAACCTAATAGGCTGGGAACCCCCTATGACATTAAAAAAACCAGTGCACGGAGACCTTATCCGCCTTGCTGGTCTGCTGGTCTCTTGCTCCAGTGGCCAACCTTAGTGGGTGAGTAATGAAAAGAAGAAAGAAAGACAAGACGTTTATTTGACCACAAATAAGAGACATACGCGTACATTTCACATACAAAAATGATAAAAATATAAAGTAAAATTAACACTAATGTAATAGCGTGGCTCTTGGATGCGCCAAATTGGTTTAGCTCGGCATAAGGCAGGTGAACATGATAAACATAGCACCTGACACCGGTTTGGTGCCCCGAAACAATAATCATCAGGGCACCTCGACGGCTAGTCAGCCCCCTAGGATTCCACCTCCACAGATGGGGTTGCACAGCACTACAGGACAACCCCACCGACTTTGGGACGACCGACAGTGCATTGGGGTGAGGTTTCCATCCTCGCCCCTTGCCTCGTGCGCAAAAGCGCCACCTCCTGTCGCTCTTAGGTCCCCTCTTCTTATAAGAGGGGTACCGAGAGCGATTCCTCCTCCTGATCTTTATACCCCTCTTATAAGAGGGGTGCAAATATCCCCCTTGATTCAATTGGCTTCGCTTGGGTTCATCCCAGGCTACTAAGCCCTAACGCCACGACAAGGCTTGAACCATGGTGGGGATACAGGTCTCACCTTGCACTAATATTGCCGAAATTGCGTATTATCATTACCGTTGACCAACGACACGCTAGGTGCGTCATCATTTAGGAGGGTCAATGAAGCGACTCGCACGTCATTAATTTTTGCATAGGGCCGGGGAGGAAAGTCTCGAAAGATGAAGTTGGCAAGAAATCGGTTAAACTAATCCCAATATATGACCCGCGTGGCCTCCTTATTACGTCGGTAGTGCAACACAACACAACACTTCAACAGGTTCAATTAAAGTATGCACTGTTGTTCCCTCTGTTTATAATCTGTAGGTTGCACTAATTGTACTGAGTTCATACATTCGTGTCAGTATTCAGTCGGCACTCCTTCACTCGCCAGTCGGCGACGTCGTCACCTGCGGTCCATGAGTCACTACTGTGAAATTCAACATATTTATTTCCCCTTGTGCACTTGGTATATTTAGTTTATTTCCTATAATACTTTATCAAGTTTGGTTTGGTTTTTTATGTAAGTGCTATCTATCTATACAAAGCTGTTGTAATTAAATAATTATTTTTTACGTTCGCTACAGTAAAAATGGCGCGGAAATTGATAAAGAACTCTATACAAGTAAGATACAACTCATTTCGAGCCATAATACTGCAGCGTACGCCTGCCATTTATTTTTATAATATTATTGTGTTGTTCGCGGACGTTGGGCAAGCTTTAAGCGAAGCTAGGTAGAATTCAAAATTAAATTATATGTATTATATTTTTTTTACCTATCAGATATACTAATTATTTCATTATATATGTACCTAATATCAGTAGGTATCCCATATGCCAGGCGTCGACAATAGACACCCTAATGTAAACCACAGATTTTGCTCACTCTCCTAAAGATGGAATAATCTGACTGTGGCACAGACGACACAAGGCGTGACCAAACTCAGAGCAGAGGGAACCTCATAAATAAGTTTTCCCGCGCAAAGAAATGGTCTCGCAAGCAACTGCAAATTACGCGTATATTATTAACGTTTACTTATCGTTTATCATGCCAAAATAATTTTCGCGAAATAACTGCTATCTCAATTCACTTTTTTTATTCCTATATAGATACCGCATTGTGATTTTTATCTGAGCCTATTTGGTGACTAATAATTACACTATCTTTTAAAATTCGAATTGAAATGCAGTTCTGTTTTTTCGGCGGGAAACTTTTATCACAAGTTTCAGAACATTTTACATTATTTATAAAAATAATTAATAAAATGTCCACGCTAGTCGAGCTGCGCCCTGCGGCCGCTTCACCTTGATAACCACTTGATAACTAGAATATTGTATAAGCGAAATAGGTATGTCTGGAAAACCCATGTTATTTGATTATAAGTGACAGATGCTCTCTGATAATCTTGCCGATGGAGCCGGGAAGTGTATTTTGTCCTGTGAGTTGATGTGTCTCCTCCTTATGCTCGGAAGGCTCCTTTATTAAAAAGTTAAACAGATGGAAGGTTCCTTAGTTTACGAACTTCCAGGCTGCAGAGCCTAACCCTAACCGACACGCCAGTAACTACGGTTCGGTTCGAACTCTCGAATTGTTGTGAAACAGCACTATCCAACATCCTGGGACCAGTCCTCGGTGGAATCGAGATAACAGAAGGTCGACACAACTTCTGAAAAGGCGTATACTTCGCTGGATTGTAGAGCCAAAGATTTTTCCAAAAATATCATATTATAATTAATTAAACGGATGTTGTATTGTAGTGTGAAAATCGTGAAATTATTTGAATCAAATCAATATAAATAATTTGATAATTTTTATTCCGCGCACATTTCTTTATCATTTGTTTATTTGAAAAGAATAGCACTTAGATAACGAATACAAGTAAGTATCCAGCCACCAATGTGACTGTCCAACTGCAGTTCCACTTAGAGCGTGCCATGAGTCACTCGCTGTCTGGGTCTCAATATACGTGCACGTAAAGTCAGTGATACTTTATAATGTGTTTGACGCGGTATCCTGTGTTGCTATATCACCAGCTAGCTTACCCACAACACAATGTCTAATTTATTACAAATCATAGGCCCTATATATTTTAATGTAATAATATTTATTATCGCTTTTGAATAAATAAATATTTACTCAGACAGAATGATATATGTATATGTGTGTGTGTGTGTGTTCTAGTTAATCGTATTAAAGATATTATATATCGTGAATGGTTTGGTAGAGAATGTCTAGAGTTATAGCAAAATGTGATAATGTTACAAAATGGATATTTTATTAGTTGTTAAATAATACGGACAAAATGTCAAGTAATTTTTTAAAATTGTTTCAGCGGCAGTATTGTATTCTATTAATGTTAATTTAATTAATGATTGTACACGAATTTTTTTGAAGTTGTTAACTTCTAGATTCATTCTCTAGTCTAGGTACATTGTATTTTTTTTTTATAATTTGGGTATAAGGAATTTCAAGAATTCGAATCCCATGAATGCATCCATATTGCCTATCATTGATTTGATTTTGGATCTTTATCTAGCAAATAGAATTTCACTTTCCAGGTTCCCAACTACAACTCCTATCTTTCACTGTTCCCGGAGAAACAATCGAAAACTTTGTAGAGCCTTTCTTTCTCGTACCTAATATTTTCAAACAAAAGTATTTCCATTTAAATCAACAATGAGTGGACCATTGAAGTATTTGAATGTAGCTGAAAAAAACAATGCTGCTAAACACATAGCATCGTATTTATCTAATGGCACTTCACGTAGGGTAAGTACTAGCAACAGAATCTGTGAAGGGAAAATAAGTTTCCTTCTTTTGCATGTATGTAGCTTACAAAAGAACTAAAAATACGTATCTGGAGGCATCTTGGTGACTACCGACGCTATAACCATCCGTCCAAACCCCTCCAATAGGCCACCGGAATATAGAAAACCTTCTGTTTGCTGCAGCTGTTTTAGTGTGAATGGCATGACACTACGTCTTACCTAAGTAATAAAATCGTGTCGTGTATATGTAGCGGTTGGTTTGTCTAAATCGCCTTATGTCATTACGGCTAGCTATAGTAAAGAAGGGGGCCGTTTTGTTTTGTGGCGGGCCAACGATTAGCTGAATTGAATACAGCTGAGCGAAATTTTGCCAGAAAGTGTCCGGTGTTAACTGTATGTTATTCAATAAAGCTAGTATTATTATTTTACTTCGTAATTTTAATAATCGCGGCATTGTTTGACATGTCAACAACAATGGCGCCTAGGGTCGAATACAGAGAATTAAAAAACTATGTTTAGATATATCCGAGCGTAGTTGTCGCCTTATTTTGGGTTATTCTCTCAGGAACTCAAAACCCTTAGTCTGATTTTATAATTGTATGGATCAGTACAACTATCTAAAATCAAAATATTCAATTTGGCTAAAAATCAGCCGCCATTTTTAAGACCGCTTCGCAAGGACAATCCGGCTAATCGTTGGCCCGCCACAAAAAAAACGGCCCTGTTTGTGAAAATGGCTATCTGTAATGTCATACGTGAATTTGCACAACGCGGCTACAACACATATATAATACGAAAGAGATTTTCTTTTGCAAGAGTATTAGAAGATTTTTATTTATTATAACTACCGGTGTCGATAAACATCGGAAAAACTAGAGGTAATACCGATGCGTACTTCTCTCCTTCACACCGTCGATTCTCCAATCTCACTACACAGAATACGACTTTATATCTATCCCTACCTCGGACACGATGGCCCAAAATGCCTGCAATGCAGCAATGATAACATCTATAACAATTTGCTTCCTCGTTTTGACGGGATTATTTTAAAGAAAGGCACAAAATACTACCCATTAAAGTTGTAGTATATTTTTATACTATAGGGGGGTAAGTGAGCCAGAGACGAGACGCCCATAAATATCCACATTATTCTCAACCAGATACGTTTCCCTCATTTCATATTCCGTTCTAATGGGCCACCGGTTACTCTAAGCCGCACGCAACGCGACAGCATAGCTATCATTACGACTGTGTCATGTGAGCGAGAGATACATCCCCGATCGTGCCTGCCCAATTCGGCTCTACCTCATAATAAATAACCTTATTGTTTCCGTTTTTCAGAGAGAAGGGCTTTCGAAATTTAATAAGATTTATGAGTTTGAATCAGAGGTGCTGGGTCACAGGTGCACCATGGTAATGACTTCGGTGTCCGGACATCTCTTAGAAATAGACTTTAATAGTGGATACGGCAATTGGCAGTCATGTGACCCTTCGGCACTTTTTGATGCACCAATTGTGAAGCAATGTTCCGAGAAATACCAAAACATTGAGGTAGGTCAGCCTAAACATAACCTACACATGCTAAAAACTGACTTCATTTAATTTAACAGCTGTAAATGTGTGAAAAATAGAGGAATGGTTACATTTTATTTCTCCAAAATTTTTTAGATTTGTCTTTTTACGTCAATTCAATGGCAAGATGTTTGTTTGTTTAATCCAAATTGTATTAAATAAACGGACATCGTTTATTTAATATAATTTTTATTCAAAAAATATACGGAGCACCATAAGATGTATTAAAAAAAATATCATGAGAAGCACCTGATAGATACGTTACTGAAGAAAAATGGAGTTCAAGGATTGGCGAGCGTTTTCTTTTTACTTCCCTAATAGTTGTTATTATATAAAAGAAGATCTTTAATTCCTTTTTGTTTACTCAGTTTCGTTAATCTGTAGATTAAGAGTAGGTACTTATGTGATTCTTATTTGTATACTAATATATATTTACCTATTTATACATAGACAAAATATTTGTACTGCAGGAAACACTACGGAGAGAAATCCGCGACTGTAGAGGTCTTATTATATGGACTGATTGTGATAGAGAAGGTGAAAATATTGGCTTTGAAATTATAAGAGTATGTACAGCAGTGAAAAATAATATAAAAATATATAGAGCAAAGTTCTCTGAAATCACAGCAGTGTCAGTGAGAAGAGCTCTACAGAACTTGGAACAACCCAACAAAAACACAAGCGACGCGGTTGATGTGAGACAGGAGTTGGACTTGAGAATTGGTAAAATATGTATTAAAAAGGCTTATCACAAGTTTTCAGTTAATTATGTAGTTATATAAGGTTGCTTGTCGTATAGTAGCCGTCACAATGTATAAGAGTATGATGATTAAGTTTAAAAAAGGCATCCGACCAGAGATGCGAGACAAATAAACCTACGAAAAGTCCGGGGACTTGTGAACACGCGACTTCTCGGTACCCAAATCCTTTTACCACCTTAATGCCAACATACTCATTTTATTGCTGTTATTACGACATGAATACCTCCACAATTACTTTACTGCTGTTAGGATCTGAATACCTCCACCACACCTATTTTATTGCTGTTATTACGACATGAATACCTCCACACTTATTTTATTGCTGTTATGACGACATGAATACCTCCACAATTATTTTATTGCTGGCAGGATATGAATATCTCCACACTTACTTTATTACTGTTGTTACGACCTGAAAACCTCGACACTTACTTTGTTGCAGTTTTTTATTTTGTACATTTTAATGTTTTCAGGAGCAGCATTTACCAGATTTCAGACTATGAACGCACAACAAAATCTAGACTATCAGCACTTAGTCAGTTATGGATCCTGTCAATTTCCTACACTTGGGTTTGTGGTGGAAAGATATAAAATTGTAGAAGCGTTTGTTGCTCAGAAATTTTGGGAAATTAAAGGTTTATACACTTTATTAACTCCAATATAATATTTATAAGAATGTTAACATTTTATGTGTCGTATTAAACTTTAGTTTTTAATTTGACCACTTTTACTTTGGTATTTACTTCATCATTTCTATTCATTCAAAGTTTTGATAAATTGAACTCGTAAAAATCAAGCACATAATTTCGTGACTGACTCTGAGGAGCTCATCAACTGTTTAAATATAAAATAGTAACGTTAACCTAACATTTATACTTCTTCTTCTTGTTGGAACGTCAGGAGACGTTTGGCCGTTCTCATGGATTGTCTGATTTTCTGTTGTTAGTAGTATTTTTTGCTATATGTCTCCAATTTTCACTGCGTGTAACATTGCGTTATAACAACATCTATACCTAACTTATACAGTAACATATTAAACTGAAATTATGTTGCTTCAGTTACTCATACATTGAACAACTTGAGTGTAGACTTCGCATGGGAGCGTGGAAGACAATTTGGGGAAGAACTTAACGAGGAAAGTGCTGCCGTGTACAGAGTTTGTAATGAAAACCAGCAAGCTGGAGTTATCGAGGTGACCACAGTACCTGTCAGCAAATTGAGACCTTTGCCATTGACCACAGTAGTAGGTTTCAGATTTCCAAATATGTTTGTCATTGTAACTATTTCAATGATTTGTTTTACCGGTATATTAAAATTACAGGAGTTTGAAAAACTCGCCTCAAGTAAATTAAATATAAAAGCAAAAGAAGCAATGGATTTCGCCGAGAAATTATATACCCAGGGGTTTATCAGCTACCCACGTACTGAGACTAATAAGTATCCTGAAAATATGAATCTACGCAAAATTGTGAATATGTTCACGAACCATTCCAAAGTAGGAAGCTTTGCGCGCAGAATTCTTAATAGGGGAGGACCAAACCCGCGGCAAGGGGATAAAAGTGATCAAGCCCATCCACCTATCCATCCAGTTAGGTACTTAACAAGTAAGTTCACTTAATTGAATTTCTTTACTTTCCAGACTCACTCAGAAGAACTGATGCCATCTGCCGTTCTTCTGAGTGTGTGACCAGCCCATTGCGATTGCTGAAGTGGATAGTAGAAGCTTATTCGTCGTGTGATATCGGATACCTTATTCCTCTGCCTTATGACTTCTTTACGAATTCTGTCAGACAGAGAAACACCCAACATAACACGTCCAATAGCCCTAAATTAGAAGGCCATGTTGCGGCCCTGTAGGTCGTCACGGGAAGAACGCATTAGTTGAAGATTTTGTCTTCAAGCTCTGCGGTATAGGTGACGTGAAAATGTGACGAAGCTTCCGGAATGCTGCTCAACCCCACTGAATCCTTCTATCGGCTTCCTACTCGAAGTTATGTCTACTTAATTGCAAGAGATGCCCGAGGAAGACGTATTCGTCTTCGTCTTCGAGAATAGCACCGTCGACGTTGACTGGCCCGGGGAGGACGTGTTCGTTGAACATGACCTTTGTATTGTCCAAGTTCATCCTAAGGCGGGAGGATTCATTTAGGCTGTGCAACACCTCCTGCAAGCTCTCCAACGTTTCGGCCAACACAACGATATCGTCGGCGAAACGAAGATATGATAGGTACTCGCCGTTAATATTTATGCTGCATTCTGCCCAGTTTAAAGCCTTACAGACGTACAAAGCATTATTCAACAGCTTTAGGGAAATGACACCCTCTCGTCGCACTCCTCGATGCAATGGGATTGACCTTGTTTAACCTCCCGGAATCAGAACGGACATAAAAGCAGCGTCATACAATGCTCTCAGTACTTTGGACTTATCGCCAATCGACATCGCTGTAAAGCTTCCATAACAGCCCAGGTTTCGACAGAGCCAAAGCTTTCTCATAGTCCACAAAAGCAAGGCACAACGGCTGATTGTACTCATGTGTCTTTTGTACAACTTGCCTTATGGTGGAAATGTGGTCCATGGTGCGAAATCCTCTGCGAAACCCAGCCTGTTCCGGTGGCTGGAATTCATCAAGCTTTGTGGTGAGACGATTCGTCAAGACTCTTGAGAATAACTTTTAAATATGGCCAAGAAGTGAAATTGGTCTGTAATTTCGAAGAAGTGATTTGTCACTCTTCCTAAAAAACAAAACTTCACCTCCAAGCTATGTCTTGGTAGGTACGCCCCACTGAAGAACAAATTTAAAAATCTTTTTTAGCTCTCGTAACACAGGTTCGCCTCCTGCACTAAGAAGTTCGACTGTAATTCCATCCTTCCTCTGAGCCTTTCCCCCTTTAAGCTGCGCAAGAGCTACACCAATCACACTCAAGCTGACTGACAAATGTCCTGTCAGGCTTTCACGCGGATCGTTGTTCAGGGTATCGTAGAGGCCTCCGAGGAGGTCGTGCAGACGTCCCCCGCTATACGGTAGGGTGTGTAGGATTAAGTTTCCTATCAGTGTATTATCAACACACCCTGTGTTATATTGCCCCCGTAAATAAATTTACTCAAGTTTTACTGCAAGAAAACACAAAAACCGGACGCGACAGGCAGTACGTGTGAGATCACTCACTTTATAATCGCGATACAATAGCACTGGTTAACTCAAACGCTACGCAAGCCGACCGCTTGCGCTAGAGCAACGGACATGGGAACCACTAAAAAAACAAACGCGGCACTAATCGCTATACGAAACATACGTGAGAGCCATATACACGAATGTACATGAGACAGAGTGGAGCGCGCCTAGAGCAAGCGCAGTGAGCACAGACGGAAATACGTCCGAACCCAACCGGAGCCGGAATCGGAATGAAATAAAATTGTATGTTCGCACTTACAGTATTACACGCAACCTAACTCTCTCTCTTTCTATACTCATTAACTTATAATTTAATAAATTGTAGTCATCGTATTTTTTATCACGATAAATATAACCTAAAAATATCAAGAATAATTTTAAAAAATATTCTCGTCTGGTGTGAAAATAGCAAACAAGGTGCAAAAAAGCTGGGATTAGCTACTCGCTGTGCTGCAAAAACAGTTTTGTTGCAAGGTTCCTATTCCGCATAATTAAACTATTTTTAATTTTTGTTTTTTTTTTTGTTATAAGTTGTATTTGTTCAAAAATGTGATTACTACAGCTGACAATTTCAAGGAGTAAATGATCTTATCGAATTTTATTTTATTTTAAGAGCTTCATGGCAATGAAAAGCGACTGTACGAATTGATAGTGCGATCCTTCTTGGCTTGCTGCTCTGAGGACGCAGAAGGTCTGGAGACACTGGTGACAGTTGAAGTGGCCAATGAGAAGTTCGTCGCCAGCGGTCTCAAGGTCACAGCGCAGAACTACCTGCACGTTTACCCATACGAGCAGTGGTTGACCAAGGAGATACATATTTATAAAGTACGTGGCGATGATTATTTCTTAGACACGCTCTCATCAGGTCGTTCCGCAATTAGCTACGTAACGTAATCAAAAAAGTTACATTTCACTCGCTTGAAAGTATAACAACGTCTTCAGTGGACATGCATTAAATGGGGTACACGTGAAATTTATGTCGATGAGATATTTTTGATAGTTTTTAATTCGGATTGATAATTGGTATAATCTGGAACATTATTTGTCGCTGATATGTATAATTTGTATATATTCTTCTTAGTTTAAGTTAAGTAGAGACCACACAGGTTGAGACCACCTGATTAATCTAAGCGGATCATTGGACCATAACATCCTTACTAGATCTTCACATCACACCGCACGGATGTAGTATATAGGTATGAAACCGTGATTTTGTACGGTTTCATCATTGTTTTAGCTTTAAGAAATACACTAAAGAATCACTAGCCCTAGCCACGGTCCGGTAGATTGTCAGTCAAAGGGCTGGCTGTGTCTTTCGACGTCCATAGACACTTGCATAATTGTTGTGCAGAGGTGTTCCCCTGTATCCCTCTTCCCCTTCAGCTGGAAACTCAGGATCACAGTGCGGTAAGTACCGGCCCAATTCAGCTGACACAATTTTAACATCTTTTACATTAACATTAACTTGCAGCAAGGCCAGAAATTTGACCCTACCAGTATAGACCTGGTTGTTGGCAGCACATCACCTCCTGACTTACTCACTGAGTCCGATCTAATTGACCTCATGGAGCAGCATGCCATAGGTACTGTCAATTTTTTGCATCTTAGTAAGACCCATAATAATAAAAGAAGCTTTTATATAATGTATTACGGTGTGGGTGCCAATTTTGTATGTGCGTATATGTATTTTTAAATTTTGTGTGAGTAGCCCGCGTGGCACAGGAGAGTGGGATCAACTCTCGTAGCACAGCTACGAGTTGCTATGAGCGTGTTTAAGTAACTCCAACCAGCTGTAATTTTTTCCGGTTTTCACTTTCATCGTTACGCCCAATAAATGTCTGTTAAATTTTTATTTATAATTTTGTAGGTACAGATGCGACACACGTTTCTCACATAGAAACCATTAAGGATCGTAAGTACGTTACTCTGACTAATGATAACCGTTTCATACCCGGACCCCTGGGCTTAGGCCTCGTGGAAGGCTATGAAGCTATGGGTTTGAGTGTAACTAAACCGCAGCATCGAGCGGAGTTAGAAGCAGATTTACAGGCCATTGCCGAGGGCAGAAAACAACCGCAAGAAGTAAAAGCTGAACAAGTGAGTTTTATGCCTCGTATTCACTCCGGGGATATTTGTGTCGCGGTGTGGACATGAAATTTATTATCTGTGTCGAGCGGGCAGAACGTCGTGCGGCATGTGCCGAAATTTACATATGTCGAATGTCTTCATCCCAATACCTATTTCGTGACGAGAGGGTATGTATATCGCAGTCCGGTTGTCTTAATCGCCGTACTTCATTACGGCTAGCCATATTCAAAACCAGGGTCCTTTTACGTCTAATACGGCTGAGTGAAATTCCGTAAGAAAGTGTTCGGCGTAATACATTATTCAAAAAAGCTAACCTTATTGAAATAAAGTGGATCATTATCTTATTATTTGACACGTTTTAGTTCCTAATTTTGCCACTCGCAACATTGTTTGATATGACAACAACAGTGATGTTTATTGTCGAATACAAAAAAAATTACCTTCGTGATTAGGTTACGCTTTCCTTTGCACAAAACAAAACTGCCCTGTTTTTGTAACAATACGACTCGACATACGGATTACGCCTTACAAGAGACTTTGTTTATATATGTTATTCGTATAACGGATTTTACGTTCCTAATTGTGTGAAAAGTGCTGACTACAATTTTTATTTTCAGCTCTCTACGATAATTTGTATAGAAGCCTGCCAGTTATTGCTAAGATAAACGTAGCGATAACAACAAGTAATTTCTTAAGGGTATTAAAAATATCACTAATTGACATTAGGAAATCTGCTGAAAATTATAAATATGAAATATTTTGGTTACAGATAGCAAAACATAGGGAGTTTTATCGTACTTTATCAGTTCAAGCGCACATATTATACGCAGCGATATCCCAAAGATTTAGTCAGGCAACTGTTTCAAAACTGGAGACGGCGCCTAGCGCCTCAGGTGGGTACGATATTCTACTGATAAATATAAGTAGCTAGCAGCCCGCCGCGGTTCCACCAGCGTACTCTACCCCGCCAAACCACCCTTAGGGTTCGAATGAAAAAAATAACGACATTTTAGACCGAAGTAATATCAATTACACAGTTGTTTCTCTTTTCGATGCTTGTAGATAAAGCAACATAATGTTAAGATCGTTATTGGTCTCCAGGTTCCAGCTCAAACACTGCACAAATCGACGATGAGTTCGACACTGACAGTTCCGACAACAACTGCTACTGCGGCGAAACCTGTAGAAGGTAAGATACGTTATTGATTTTAAACGCGCGAGTGCGGAACAAGCGATAAATTCTATTATATATTGGCCTGAGCGTTATGTATTTTTTTTATTTTATGCTTTCTCATGGCTTTATGACCTGTTGCCTTCTTTCCTTGTTATCTTCCAGTGAGCCATTGGAAACTCAAAGCACGCACAAAATAGCTCTAACTTTGCGGCGGTATCATGTGGGCGAGGGGCACGTGTCAGACGTACCAGCCTAATGCAACTGTGTTGTCACCACTTACCTCTGATGATATTTTGCCTCTAAAGGCTTATTTTAAAACAAACACAAAACTTAGATAGTTTTCATATCGATTCGTAGTCAATAAAATCAGACCATCCGCACACTTACAGGATAAACAGACAACGCATTTGTATTCTGCCCTCTTCACCCCGCCCTGCCTTTACATCTTCTAGACCCTCACTTATCCATATATGAAACTTAATGTTATATTCTGGTCTCAATTCAAGCCGGTATCATATGTTCGAGAGATCATTCCACATCTCGGCCCGATGCCTCTAAAATGAAATAGTAGCACCGCCTTAGAAACTACTAGTAGCGTCTCACAGTTTCACCCGCATAGCTCCTGTTCTATTTGTTGTAGCGACGTGGTATATATCGTAGAACCTTCATCGTGAATGTAGCTATCATACAAAACAAAATTTTCACATACGACTTGTAGTTCCATAGATTAGTGTGTTCAAACAAACAAAGAAACTATTCAGCTTTGTATACAAGTAGAAAATTAAGTGCTTTATTTGAATTACAGAAATACTGTCCGTAAAGAGGGACCAAATAAAGGCCGGGTTTTCTTCGGATGTGACAATTATGACAGCCATGGCGGAGGATGTAATTACTTCCAATGGGCAGACAACGATAGTGGTATAATACTAATTAGTAATGTAATAACACTACTTTTATTCAAAGGATTTTCTCACGGTTTATTTAAATATTGCTTTAAAGCGCCTTAAACGTGGAGAATGGGAAATACTTAAATAAACAGCATTAAAATTAATTAAAATAGTTGTGTTACTATGTATAACATTCTCGTAAACTAAAGAAATATTGTTTATTCCTCAAATATTTTACCATCTAAACATAAAGTATTTTAATTATTTTTGCTGTCTTGGTGCTTGTATTAAATTAAGTGCTTAAATATTTATTAATAAATAAATTATTATCAAACGAACTATGCCCTGCGGTTTCATCTGTGTAAAATATATCCCAAGTGCTACATACAGTGTGGGATTCATTCAGGGACACTATATAACCCCATCATAGCTCAGGCGGTGAGGCTCAGTAGCCTGGGGTGAACCCAGGTGAAGCCAAATAATCCGAGGGGGATGCCTTTGAGCACAGGGCAAGGGGCGACGATGGGAAACCCATTGCACTGTCCCAAAGTTGGTGGAGTTGTCCTGTGGTACGGGGCAACCCCTTCTGTGAAGAAGGCGTCGGATCCTTAGGGAAATGACTAGCCATCGAGGTGCCTTGATGAATTGTAGTTCCAGGGCGCCACTCCAAAGGCGACGCTGATGGCACTCGCGGCGGTTTTTGCGGATATTCAGCAGTATAATGTGCCGCGAGAACGTACTGGAAATAGTTTGTGATATTTCTATCTAGTAAAAGCGTTTTAAAATACTGGCTGTTACAGTGACTACCAATAGGCGTGAAAACTTAAAACTATGAAGTAACATTGACCTATATTTAATAGCACACATTTATGTGCCTCGTAGCTGCTACGAGTTAGCTAACGCTGCGTGGCTCATGAATTACGCTATCTACGCTAATGCGTAGCTTCGCTTTCCTGTTTTGAGTAAAACCTATGAAAATTTAACGCGTTGAAAAAAATGAAATGCATTTACGCGCCTTCACTGGCCCTGGGTGGGGCCCAGTGGTATGTGGGGCTCGCGACACTTTATAGTGATGAATATCCATAAAAATCACCGCGACGGCTAGTCAGCCCCCTAAGGGACCGACTCTGCCTCCACATATGGGGTTGTCCCGCACTACAGAACAACCCCACCAACTTTGGGACAGTGCAATGGGGTGAGGTCCCCATCCTCGCCCCTTGCCCCGTTCCTGCGCCTCCTGCTGTTCCTTCTTATAAGTGGGGTACAAATAGCGATCCTTCACCCGCTCTTTAGCTCCTTCCTCTTATAAGAGAGGTCCCACCAAGACTTGAACCTTGGTGGGGAATATCAGGTGACTTGCCTTGGTGGTAGAGTGAAATGATAGGATGTAAGTGGATCATATTGCTGGAGGGCCGCATTCCATATCAAGATTTCTATACCCGATTCTTGCTCGAATTTTAATGAATGATTTAGTTTATGACGTTCAGATTCAGAGGCGAACTGTTCTCGAGAAGAAACAGCGGATGCTGCCTTTGTCTTGGGACTGAGTGGCCCCTCCCACTCCAGGGAGCCCATCTGCAACTGTGGTGATAAATGTGATGAGTAAGTGGATGTGTATTTTTACAATTTCTTCAATTATGTGAATATGAAGTACACGAATTAACCAAACAATATAATTATAATCTCAATCCAACAGGGGTTTCCTTGGTATGTAAACCTATCCGTCTAAAGCAATCTTCTTTTAGTGAAGATTGAAAATGCCCGTCCGGTGTCAGTCACCCATCTCTTTAGAGAACTAACACGTACTGGCTTTTGCATGACGTATACATAAGCTTAAAAGGCGGTAGACTGACGAACAGATGCAGGAAAAAATGATAGACTAACAGTTCATTACCAGTCAACAGGAAATTATTTGATTTTTCGTACTTGAATTTTCTATTGTCACGTCGATACCAGATGACAACCTACAAGGCTTGCATACGTCCATAACACTCTCGCGCCATCGAAGTGTTTGCTCAAGACATCAAATCCCTTTGGGTCTTACAAAATAGATTTATGTAATTGACAATCTATTTTTCATATTTACCTAACGTAGATCTTCAAAGAGACTAGGGTTTAACCTACTGCAATTTGATATTTTAAAGATAAATCAGAACAATTATTTTAAAGAACTATGAACCATAAGCATCCGATCGTAGTGATGGCAGAGAACTAAGCTCAAGATTGTACCCAATGCTAGAGGAGGCCAAGCAACGTCCTCAGTGAACCTCTCGATGCTATAGCAGCAGCCGTCAATTACCTGCTCCCTCGTCCTCGTCCCAGATACGTATACAATAGTACGTACTTCTAGAACTACACTTTCTTCACCAGAACGACTTTGTGTCCGAGACCAGAAGGTGGAGTGGTGGAGAGATGCCTCGTGCTCAGTTATATAGTCCCAACTCTTACAGGCGGGGCCAGGCACGAGCCGTTATTTCGAGAGCCTAAACAAAATATCTAAGAAAAGCAAACTTTTTTATGTAGTATAGGGAAGGCAAACGAGCAATCGACACTATTGTTGTCATGCAGACGCGTTCATTTCATTTCCTCCTCCCCACTAACTTACTAATTGCATCGTCGTGTACTTAGTCGGACGTTACGATTCGAAAATTAAACAATTGAGAATGTGCAACAAAATACTTAAAGTTAAGTATATGCTTAGTCCCTTTTTAGATTTGTCTTAAACGCTGTCTCCTACGTTACCTTACCGGGCATGTAATGTACTTACATTACAATTTCATTGTTTCTCTTTACAGAAATACGGTCTATAAATTGGGACCCAACCAAGGACGGAGTTTCTACGGATGCCCTAACTATGGCTCGGGAGGCTGCGGATTTTTTCAGTGGGCAGATTAGCGGTAAATATAATTACTTAGTCTGGCCATAAATACTGTTACAATTACAAATAAAAAAATTACATTCGAATTTGGAATCTGTCATTTTCATACGATTGTTCATTGTGTTTTCTCATTTTGGCGCCAATACATTGTACAATATTTTGTGATATTAAAATGGAGTGGAGTGACAAAGAGAACGGAATCGCTGTGATTGAATTACACAATGTAGGTGTGTATTGAGCCAAATACATTTTTTAAAAATCCCCATACACTTGGAATTAGTCAAATGTTTGTGTACCGAGCTATTAATGGGTACAATGATCTCATCTGTTTGTGACAGACAAAGATCTGGCAGTCCACGTAGTGTTCATACGAAAAAGGTGGTCAAGGCAGTAAGGGAAACAGTTCGAAGGAATCCAGACCGAAAGGAGAACATCTTATCACGGGAAATGAAGATAGCATCTAGAAATGCCATGTCGCGTATTTTAAGATATTACCTCGTATATATATACCTATAAGACTCGGGACCAGATCATAAGGCTCGATCCACCCAAACTAGTTAGAAAGAACGCTCCGGACTTCATCAGAGCTGAAGACTGTCCTTCATCTAGTTCGGATCTTAATCCGCTGGATTATGATTTATGGTCAGTTTTAGAGAGTACAACTTACTCTAAACGCTATGATAATTTAGAGTGCCTAAAACCATACATACGATTTGCAGTGAAGAATTTCCGCATGGAAAGTGTATGGATCTATTGATCAGTTGTCCTCAACGTTTAAAGGACTGTGTTGCAGCCAATGCAGATCATTTCGAATAAGCTTTATATATTTTTATATATTTTTATATGTTTTTATATGTTTTTATATGGTTTAAATTTTTGTGTTAAACTGAAGTCGGTTAATTCGTCTAAATGTCTAATGTACTTAATATATTGTGTTTTATTCTTTATATTGATGTTAAGTGATTTTCAAATTATTTTTTATACACCTCCGAATATTTTTATAGTTAAAGCTCTTTTATAAATAATGTAAGAAGCTACTCGTATGGCGTGTAGACGTCTCGGTTAGCGTCGTTGCAACATCGAAACTCAAAATTACAAACCATTTTGTCAACACAAATCTCCATCGTTTCAACTATAGAGACTTCCTTTCGATATCTACGGTATGAACCCTATTTTTTTTCGAGTCTGGGGACTAGAACCGAAAGAACCAGAAATGCTAACTCGGCGGGACTGATTAACCTTTTCCCATTTGTTTCAGGAGTCGTTGAAAACGTCGTCCGACTGCAACACAAGATGTCATTTTAATTATACAGGCTTTTGAACTTATATAATAGAGTTAAGACAACTTTATTCTATACTTAGCTATATTGACTGTGGTTATATTTTCTAATTTTGTACAAAAATCTATATTTATACAAAGTATTTTTACATTTTATATTTTTTTATTTGGAAGGAGTGTTGTACAAACGCTTTATGTTATCAGTGTGGAATGGATATATTAAAGATTTTATTTGATAAACCTTATGCAATAAAAGTTTATAAATAAAGATATAATTGTACTCTTTGTTGTTTTTGTTAATATTTTCAAAAAAAAAACAAAATTGTTTGTTATTTCTCAGTAAATAACTCTTTTCAAAGTTCAGTAGATATTTTGACGTTAGTAATTAAAATATTTACTGAACTTCGTTGAATCAAGAAAATAATATAGTTTAACAAAGTGACTCTGTCGTTAAACCGCGGTTAGCACTTTATGATTACAAGGTATGTCACCCTTGTATTATTACCTGCTATATTTTGTATTCTAGTCACTTGTAAGATTCATATTAATGTAACTAGCGTCTGGTTTGTTGATGTAGTGTCGTAGTGCGTGGGAGGTCCCAGGTTGGAACACACATTTTCTATTATACCCACTGACACTTCATATAACTAAATAAGTTTTACTGCGGCCGCGTGATCTAAAGCACGTTCGTTTTTTATAATCGACTTTAAATAAAAATTTAGAATATCTTAACATTTGGCGCGCGATAAAAATGATATCTCGATCACGATAGCACTAAGTACCACCGCGATAAGTTAAGAACTGAGTGCGCTGACGTATTGTATTAATTGCAATACCATACAATACAGACGACATCGGGGGTGTGAGGGGAGGGGTTTGTACTCCCCAGGTCACATCAGTCATCTTATCGCGGCCGAATAGTGTCTAGATTATCGGTTCGATGAATTATTAAAACAGATTAATTACTTTTTGTAGGACGTTTGCTCTATTGTGGTTTTTTTTAAATATAAAACACATTACTTTATGGTGTTTTATAAATTGTAAGTAAATATTTAAGTTAAGTATTTAATATTTAATTTTAATAAGTTATGGATGTTAGTTGTAGAGAGTGTAGCCAAGCTTCATTTCATGCCATATATTTTTGATATCTCATTTCAATCCAGTATACTCTGTCCTACACAGAATTTCACACCATAACAGACAAAGCAAAACCAACTGACTCGCAAAGGGAACACTATTTTATCGCCCGTAGACATCCACATTATTGTCATGCAGATACGTTGTCCTCTTTCCACCCTCTCCTCCAATGGGCTACCGTGTACCGCACGAAACACGACTGCCTAGTTGTCACTTTTCGATGGTGTTATATGAGCGAAAGGGTATCCCCGCAGTACAACTTGCTCCTACCTCTTACTTAATAAAGTTACTGAATTCTTTACACTCCCATCGTCATCGGTAAAGCCAAAGACATTACGTTTACAGTCATAGCCCAGATCTGAACCTGCTGAACAAACACTGCGGATCTACTTTTTTAAGCAATTACCGAAAGTTCTCAGAACAGAGTACAGATTCTAGGAGACTAATGTAAAGGAAAATGAATTTAGAAAATATATAAAATTGTTACCATCAAGGTGTCGACATATCGAATGCACTTTTAGAAAATAAGCAACAAGTTTCCCTGACCCGTTACCAATTATCCATTACAGCTGTTCACCTGTTCACTTCTTGATCACCAATGAGTGGACTATGTGATCTATCTACTTTTGGCACCTCTCTAACAAAAAATTGAATTAATTGCAAATGTAACGGCTGAAACTTTGTACTGTACTTTAATATTCCCGAGGTAATTTTCCCGGAGATGTCCGACAGTTATTTTCATTTTGCGATTATATCTGTCATTGGAAAAATATGTGTGACCAATACAAGTATTTAAATGTAGCTGAAAAAAATAGTGCCGCGAAGAACATAGCGGCTTACTTGTCCGGCGATACGGCTCGGGTGGTGAGTACTTTACTTAGTAAGTTTTATTTTTAATATCAACTTTGTTATGACGGAAAGAGAAGGAATGGTAAAACAAGGGAATAGAGTGAGAAAGTGCCTCTCGCTCACATGACACTGCAGCAAATTGATGGTATGCCGTCGCCTTTCTCGCGTTGTATGAGTATCTTTTTGTTTTGGGGATAAACATACCATATGTTGTGCCAAATATCATCTAGATCATTTTTACGTGAAAACTCTCTTTTTTCAAATATCAATAGGCTTACATAATTAATAATTATTTACTAGCGATCCGCCCCAGGTTCTCTCGTCAACAGACAGGGTCAACTGTAAGTAAAAATTTTCCATGGGAATCACTCTATATATTGGTGAAAACTGCACTGATTTTCCGTTCAGAAGATTTTAAAAAAACCGATTACGTACAGACGGCTCCTGGGGACATCGTTTTATAATAGGTATTCATAAAACTATCAATGTGTCTTTATTGAGAGTTTTATCTGTGACATTATCATAACGTAGCCAAACCAGAACATATGTTAGAAACACACTTTGAATCTGCCCAGACCTGCAGTCCACTATAGAATTTTACACACCGAGCACCTGTTCCACAACACACTTCTACGCCACACGCCTCTTAAAGATACTTCGAGCATATACCTACACAGCACGTTGTGACAATGTAATTTTGTCGACCATTTCTGCTATTTAATTTTATCTTATTAAGTAATGAGTGGTATATATTTTAGGCCTAAGAATACCCCACCCTCAATGGCAGATGGGCCATTAAGGTTCTTGAGTGGAGGCCGCGTTTAGGAAAAAGAAGTGTTGATCGACCGTTCACCAGGTGGGAAGACGATCTCCGTGCAGCAGCCGGTCCGGGATGGATGCGAGTAGCACGAGATCGTCGTCTTGGCGTTCATTGAAAGAGGCCTATGTCCAGCAGTGGACCGATAAGGGCTGATAATGATATGATTATAATGTGGACTCACTTTTATTTTAAATAGTACTTAAAATAGGGTATGTAATATTGTAGCGAGAAGGACTATCTAAATATAACAAGATTTATGAATTCGGAGCTGAAATTCTGGGACAAAAGTGTCATATGGTTATGACATCAGTATCCGGGCATCTATTAGAACTAGAATTTGTCAGTCCATCTAAGAACTGGCACTCATGTAACCCTTTTAGTCTTTTTGGAACACCAGTTCACAAGGATTACTTTAAAAACTGTAAGGGAATTAAGGTAATTTTAACAAGTTGTGTTATTATTTTCTAAATGTTGTTAGATAAAGCTTAGTATATATTACTGGAGTTCAGGTAAAAGTGAGAGTACCTTCCGAACATTGTATAAAATTATTTTTACAATCTAATAAAATATTGGTTGGACTAGGTGAACTATATAAAAGTAACTTATTGTAAGTGCCACCCCTAATTTAATATTCACCTGGTATAGGGAAAATGTAATAAAATCGTCCTAACCGAATTTCGGCTACAGCGGCCATCTCTATTGAGAGAGCCACTCGCGCGGCACATTTTTATAGTGCACAAGTGTTTGCGCAAACACAAGTACACTCTCTATTCCTTCATTCTCCTATTCCGACGGAATGGCGGTACGACATGACCGGAGAGAAAATCAGGCGCAGGACCGAGGGCTTAACTTACTCTCCGAGGCACGGCGGTGTAACACCGTCAACTTACTAACTCCGGACAGTTATTAGAATTTGAAAAAATCCTAATAGCACTTTTTGTACGGTCCGACCCGGGATTCGAACCCGGGACTTCTCATCTGCGGCTGAACATGCTTACCAATAGCCCACGAGGCAGTTAATAATACTTTATTTATAACATAGGGAAAAGTTGTGCATGTGTTTTTCAATCTTTTTGTATGCTAAAAATTTTGATCGATAGACAAGTGTTAAAATTTATTTACGTACAGCGTTTATTCTAATGTCTTAAATACTATCAACAGAATTTTAAACTAATGTTGTGTTTTTGCCGTGACGTTGCACCATTGCAAAACATATTGAATATTTATCATAATTCATATTAATTGAATTAATTAATCATTTTAGAAAACTTTAGAAAGAGAAATCCATGATTGTCAAGGTCTTATCATATGGACGGATTGTGACAGAGAAGGTGAAAATATTGGTTTTGAAATAATAGACGTTTGTACAGCTGTGAAGAGAAATTTAAAAATATATAGAGCAAAGTTCTCTGAAATCACAGCAGTGTCAGTGAGAAGAGCTCTACAGAACTTGGGACAACCCAACAAAAACATAAGCGACGCGGTTGATGTGAGACAGGAGTTGGACTTTAGAATTGGTAAATATGTTGCTCCTAACGTAATTAACAAAAAATATTGAACGTTCTCACCGCTCCCGTATATAGTTGATGTATATAGATACAATACTTAAGCGATGCTCTGCTCTATGTATCCTTCAAAATACAACTTCTTACTATTTTCATATATACTTAATGCAATTCATTATTTTTTCCACGCTTGACTTTATATTACAACCTTCGTCCGCCAAAGATTTCTACTAAACAAAACACTTTTAGGAGCGGCCTTTACAAGATATCAGACACTTCAGTTACAAAAAGGACTACATATTAAAGGCGTAGTAAGCTATGGATCATGTCAGTTTCCGACGCTAGGGTTTGTAATAGAGAGATACAAGGCCGTGGAAAGCTTTGTGGCTGAGTCATTTTGGGAAATCAAAGGTCGGTCTGGCATATGTTTCTTATATTTAACTACTGCTGTAGTTTTTTTTTGTTAACAATTATGTTGCATTGGGAACCATAAAAAATAGTGGTTGGTACAAGTGATTTCTCGGATAATGTTGCTTACATATCAAATACAAAAGTGGTTGTAATAAACCCAACTGGTTTCTGCTTTCTAGTAACTCATGTCATGCACAACATGTCTATCGACTTCTCATGGCAGCGCGTAAGGCTGTTCGATCACGAGAGTTGCCAGCTAATACACGACATCTGCACTCAAAACCCGAAAGCGACTGTCACCAAGGTAGAGACGAAACTTGTGACCAAATCGAGACCATTGCCTTTAAACACGGTGGTAAGTATTCAATTTATTGAAACAATTTTTATTAAGGTACCGAACACACAAAGTAGAAGGTAGTGTCTGCTTTGCGGTGTGTTGGTAGATTTTAGTCAGCAGTTATGTCCCTGTGCGGTCTTCGTCTTATTTCATTGCGGTAGTTTTAGGAGCTATCTAATGTTGGTATCAACAGGCCGATTGAGGTCACTCGTTTAAAAAAAGGTGGCATCAATACAGACATGTTTGCGATGATATTTTGTGACAGCTCCAACTAAACTACAATTTTGGCCAAAATGAGTAATTATTGTATCATAGTTATATATTCTATTAACACTAAGTGTATACAATCCCCTTTGTTTCTTTTGATGATCATAAAACCTCTGATTAACTCTATTACATTGAATGTTTATAATTTGCATATGTTACAGGAATTTGAAAAACTCGCTTCAAGACAACTAAATATAAAAGCACAAGTTGCTATGAATTCTGCCGAAAGGTTGTATACCCAGGGGTTCATTAGCTATCCTCGAACAGAAACAAACAAATACCCTGACGATATGAACTTGCACAAGTTGGTGATGATACACAGAAATAATACCAAAGTGGGAGATTTTGTACAGCGGATATTGGATAATGGAGGCCCAAACCCAAGACAAGGGGACAAAACTGATCAAGCCCATCCGCCTATCCATCCTATAAAATATGCGAGGAGTAAGTTTTATGGTCGACCTCATTTAAGATTGCCTACAGTTGGCTCACGGTCAAAAAACGTTTACAGATTGCATTCGGGCTGATGAATGTCATTATCATCGAGTGCTTAAAGTGAGTTCTACCTGGGACACAGAATACATTCTTTAAAGAAAGTGGTTAAATAATGGTAGTCTTAGGAGAAAAAATTATTGTTGTCCGATTAATAGACAAATAAAGCGAACGCGATTACAACGAGCTACATAAAAATGGTAGATTTTGAAAAGGAGCATTGCCGCCAAATGGGATTCCAATGCGGCTCTATAAATAAATAGACACCGTAGACCTGGGAGGTTACCGCTCACAACTATCGCGCTTCTTGTAGTTTGGAAATTGGTGGGGATATGGCGGTCTGGGCGAAGCAGGGATACGCATCTGCTCATCCATTTATGGATATTAATGTGTGTCGGTAGTTGTACTCTCTCGTTTACCTCCTTATTAAGAAAGTACACAATAATTTCATTCAAATGCTGTGCTATTAAATGATCAGTTTGGCCTTTCGTTATACCTTGTATTGTAAAGACAACGAACGTAATACTGTTATTTTCCCTTGTTTAAAGAGCTTAAAGGCAACGACAGACGACTGTACAAGTTGATACTGAGATCGTTCTTGGCTTGTTGTTCCTCTGACGCCGAGGGCCAGGATACGTTGGTGGTCGCAGAGGTGGCCCTTGAGACCTTCAACGCATGCGGCCTCGTCGTCGCTGCTAACAATTACCTCGACGTGTATCCTTACGAGGAGTGGCCGTCTAAAAGCCTTCCTGCTTATAAAGTCTGTAACTTTGATTATTTTTTTACGTTGTTTATTATGTTGGCATTTAGTTCTCTTGTGTCTATTATATATCCTGCGTGCTCGAAAAGTATTCGAAATGACAAGGAAAGACTTTAATAATTCATTTAAAACAATTTTATTTTTCTACGTAGTTTTGAACGTAGTTAGCGCTGAACTAAATGCATCGAGGTAGAACTTGATGCATTTACTCTAGCGGTTCTCCAATGTCGTCACACCAGTTTGATAAAATGTTTTCTCTAACCCCTGAAAATACTCGTCTGCGGCGAAAGTGACTTCATCATTTGATGAAGTCTTCGGCCATCTTACTATTTCTTGAGATTCGAGAATAAGTGGAAGTGGCACGGGGCCAGATCTGGGGAATAGGGGGATGCGGTAACGAACAACTTGACGAGTGCATAGGTGCATTGTCGTGGTGGAATAAAGCTTTCTTTTAGGCTAAATGAGCCAGTTTATTTGGGATTTCTTCACTAAATTATTGCAACAAGCTTGTTTGTATACTCTTCATTCATTGTTTTTCTCTTTGCAACTAATACACTAAAATAATCCCTCGAGCATCCCAAAAAACAATCACAGTCACTGTGCCGGCCGACAAAACCGTTTTTGATTTCTTCGACGCCGGTTTTCCGCTCTCAGTCCACTGCTTAGATTGTTCTTTTGTTTCTGGAGTATAATGATGTATCCATGTTTCATCCACTATCACATGACGCCGCAAAAGCTCGTTAGTATAGCGCTTAAACAGCGCCAAGCACTCTGACGAACTGTCCACTAGACGTTGCTTTTGGCTAACAGTGAGCAAACGCGGCACCCGTCGCGCGCAAAGCTTTTCCATTCGCAAATGTTGGTGTAAAATGTTTAAAACGCATTCAGAGGAAATGCTTACCATCTCTGCCATTTCCCGCAACTCATTCAAAACGATTATTTTAATCTTTTTGATCCGTCCGGATTCGTAACTTCAGGCTTGTTGGAGTCTTCGCAGCTTTGTCTCCCACGTTCAAAACCATTTACTCAGGTGTGTATTGTACTCAATGCAGGAGCAGTATTACCTAAAACACTGTCCAGCTTCACTTTAATATGGGTTGCTGTTTTCCCTTTTAAAACGTTAAACTGTAACACCGCACGAATTTCGTCCTTTTCATTGTTGAGAAAATTTATGGCGGAGAAAGTTTCACGCAAATTCTATCAGTTCGAATAAATTCAAATTTGACGTCCTATTTTTGAAAAGATGATCTGTCATCTTATATATAATGTAATAAATTTTGTTTGCCTATCTTTTTTTAAATTTTTCGCTCCGGCCATTCATCTATCAGCCCTGGTATATAATCCTGAATGTCTATAAACAGGTACGAGATGATTTTACAACATTGGCAAATTTGGGATGACGATCAGTCGATAAATGTTGCTTTGGTACCTATGTCCCACAAGGTCACAAATTAAAAAGTTTTTTTCACAATCTTCTCTCGTAGGGATACTGTGACTTTATGCGCTGAGAATGGTTCATTTTTATATTACACCGTTGATTGTTTTTCCTTGAGATACTCTTTGAAATACAATTTTACACATACTTATAACATAAAGATAAGTCTAGTCTCTATATTCGGCTAACATTCTTATATTATCATTAGACATATAAATAAAAAAATACATAATTGATATATACTTTTATTGCATGCCTATTTTCTAGTAAACTATATACAATTGTTTTTTTTTAATGAATAATTGTCAATGTTACAGATTGGTGAGACATTTGACCCCACAAGTATAGAGCTGGTGTTCGGAACCACATCGCCACCAAACTTACTGGATGAAGCCGACCTTATTGATCTCATGGTGGAACATAACATAGGTAAAAGCTTGCCGTAAGTACTCTATTATAGGAATAAAAGTAAATACCGAAGCGAAGTGACGATGTGGTTTTGGCAAAAGCGAGATATAAGTATGATCAAAACTTGCAACAAAATTTAGATGGCAAATTAACAGTGCCGTCATCATTGAATACGATTTTCTTAACAGTATACAATATTAGGAAACAAGCAATGAGAGCCTTTTGACCACTAACAATGTCCATAAATATCAGTATTATTGTCATACCTCCTTTCCTTCTCCCAACTAAAGGGCTACCCGACACCGCACAAAAAAGCGACAGAATAGTCGTCTTCTTTACGGCTTTACGGCGACTTTCGTCGACTTTACGGCGGTGTCATATGAACGAAAGGTATCTCTCCGTGCCAGCCCAATTTGCCTGCAATGCAGCATGGCACTACCTCTTACTACGAGTAATTCAAAGGGTTGTATTTATAGTTACACGATATATATTTTTTTAATCTGGAGTAGGTTAAAATTCAATTAAGAGAGATAATAATATTAATAATAATAATATCTGTGGACTTATCACACCACGTTAGCCCAGTCTTGTGCTAATTACCGTAAGGACTTGTGTTACAGGTAATAGACAACGGAAATATATTTAATATTTTTTATAAATTTAAGATTTTTATTACAGAAATACATATATAAACATCCATGACCTAGGCGGGATTCGAACCCGCGACCTCTGGCATAACACGCGGCCTAAGCGCCACATTACTTACTGAGCCAGCCAGTTGACATCAGAGATAAGTTTTGTCTCACCATTGTATTAAGTTTATGGTCTTGTAGGATAGGCGAAGTATTGTATACGAGTAAATAAAAAAACATTTCCTGTGTTGTTTCAGGAACTGATGCAACACATGTTACTCATATAGAAAAGATTAAAAAACGAGCGTACGTTATTGTGAATGATGACAGCCATTTTATACCTGGACCTCTAGGAATGGGGCTAGTCGAAGGATACGAATCCATGGGTTTGAACGTAACTAAGCCGCAACTCCGCGCACAGTTGGAAGCGGATTTAAAAGACATAGCTGAAGGCAGGAAAAATCCACTACAAGTTAAGACCGAACAAGTAAGTCGTGATGTAAAAAGTTGTGTGTTTTGGGTGCGCGGCTTTTTCAGTATGAAATGACAGGAAACATCTTTTTTGTCTGTATGAAAAGTATTATAATCTGTGGCAAATATTATCCAAATGCATGCGTGAAAGAGTACCGAACGTACACCCTCTCGCTCTTATTAAATTATGTAGGATATTGGAATACACTTATTCTGTAAAAGCACTCTTAAGTCTTTTATTCATAGACGAGTGGAAGCCTGCGACCTCGTTCGCGTACTTCTTCGATTATGAAGAAAAAATTGAACATTTCTGATTTTGCCTGAAGGTTCTAGATCAGATGTTGCAGATTTAAAAACAAATTACACCCACCAGAATCCACCCGTGACCCTGGTTGCTGTAAAGTCTTTGAAACGTCCGGCTAGTTAAATAATTAAATAAACCACGATAAAATTCGTAAAAGTAGTTTTATTATAGTCACAACCCTATATGTTGCTTATTAGCTATACACCAAAAGTTCCTTTGGAATCCGGCCATCAGTTCCAGAGATTAACGTGTACAAACAGACAAACATATAGTTTTAATAAGGCCTCATTATGTATATACTTTATTCGTAGATAGCAAAACATAGAGATATTTACAAGGCATTAACAATACAAGCGGACCGACTAGAAACTGCAATATCTAAAAGGTTGATTTTACCACAATCTGGTAACACCTTAAGTGCGGAGATGATGCCAAGTACAGCTTCGGGTGAGTATCATAACGCATTAGACACTGCAATATCTAAAAGATTGGTCTTACCACAATCTGGTCCGTACGATACTACAACATCTTGATTCTAGACAGGCCAGATCTTTACTTTAAAAGTTTTTGTTCAATGTTTCGCTATTTTTCGCATACGCAAAAGTATTTATCAATTTTACTAGCTGTGACCCACGTTTTTACCCACAATCATCTATCCCAAGCACTATTCAAGTTTCTTATTTATTGGCAAATCGGCAGTGCCACGCCAAGTCGAGCATTACTTTCTGTTATATGTATACTTCAGAAACATTATAAAAAACATGTCACAATGTCAAGTGCTCTTACAAAAAGAGGAATATTACTCTACAGTGGGTTTGCAACGAATGTTCGCCCTCCATTTGGTATTCCGCGGCTTATATTGTATCCGGCCGGGTACCGAAGATCTACATAATTTTCGTCCTGGCCCAGTAGCGCAGTAGAGCGTTATTTTCATGTTCTCCAGGTACCACATTGAACACCACCCAAAACGACTTCGAGTACGACTCGGACAGCTCCGGATCAAGCGGCAACAACTGCTACTGTGGCGACCCATGTACAACGTACGATTCTATTTTAAATATAGCTTTTATTGGCTACGCTAAAATTTAAACATTAGCTAATAACATACAAATAAACATTGAACACCATAGAAGTAACAATCCTACAACGCTTCCGATTTTAACAATGAGGATTAAAAAAAAACATACAAGCTTTCAAAACACTCACGGATAAAATTTTCAAAAATCCCTTCTTAATGGATAGATTATAAAATCTACCTGCATACCGAATTTTCTCAGCAGATTGACCGGACCAGTAATTTTGGCTGTGCGCTGATCGATCAGTTTTAAGAGCTTCTTTTACCTCTTAATCTTTTCTTTTCAAAGTCTAGTGTTAGTACTTAGATAATAAATAAAATATGAATAATAAAATTTGAAACTGTCCACTGCCTAATTAAGTAAACATATGGTTTGACTATAATCGAATTACAACCTACCTTTCATTAATTACAGAAACACGGTATTTAAAGGAGCGAATAAAGGACGGCTTTTCTACGGGTGTCCCAACTATCGCAACATTAGAGAAAGGTGTTTTTACTTTCACTGGGCAGAGACTGACAGTGGTACGTCACGGTTTTTAACTATCACAAGACCATTGAGATGCTATATATAGGGACAATATATTGGTTACAGAAAAGAAGAACGGTGTCATAGGGAATGCTGATAGAAGTAAAAACTTAAAACTATCAAGTAACAATTGCCTGTATGTCGTAGCACACACTTGTAGGTCTCGCGCCACATTGCTAGCGCTAGAATCAGAAACTCTTAATATCTGATATGTGGCATTATTGATTAATACTTGCAGCTGTATAGCTGCAAGTATTAATAGATAGATGATACGAGTATTCGTATCATCTACGAGCTGCTCGTATCCACGTTGCTCCACTTTCCTGTGTTACGTAGCACGTTGGTGACGCGAACTCATAATTATTTCCTATCCTAACGCCACAAAGGAAGTTTACACTTAAAAATATCTATAGGCTTATTCATCATCATCGTCATTTTTAGCCCGCCAAACAACGCCAAAACAACCGATCTCCCGCTACTGGCGTCCATCCCGGACCGGCTACTGCACGGAGATCGTCTTCCCACCTGGTGAACGGTCGATCAACATTTCTTTAGCTTATTACCTCATTGGCTTATTATGAATAAAAATAAGAAACACTATGTGAACGATAAAGAATCACCGCAAAGGTGTATAAATCTAGTAAATAATCTGGCGAAATATTTTTTGTACACTTTAATTTACGGGTTCCAGATATTGAGTTGAACAATGTAATGGATCACTTTGAGAACACAGCTGCTGATTGACACGAAAAGCTAAAGTTTGGTAAGGAAAAATTAATAATCTGCACTGCAAAAACAACTTAAAATCATGTGCGTAAGGAAGACTTTGCAAAAAATATGTTTATTTATAATCTAGGACTATTTAGAATGACAGTTCAGTATGAAATCGTTTATCAAGGTATTATTGTAAATGAATGATAGCTGCATAGTTGATAATTATACATTATACATAGTTGATAAAAGCGTTATAAAATAAATAAGTTACATTTGTATATTTTTTCATTACAGAAACATCCCTGACTTAAAGACTACCTCGACTTCTGCTTTGAACGTGGTCGACGAACCTACTTAGACAGGAGCATAATTCACGTTGCTAAGTATTATCAAGGCTCAAAGTTAATTAAAATATGATGAGAGGTGTTTATAATAATAAAATATGCCAAAATGTAAAAAAACAACCATAGCGCGCCGTAAGAATTAGAACGAAAGAGGTGTGTATACTATGGAGGACCCACGAGGACACATGGCTTAGTGGGCATTGATTGCAAAGCATGTGTGAGGGTGGACGGTAACGTATCGCCCTGGTTTGATGTCAATATTTGCGTCAAGCAGGGTTGTGTGGTGTCAGCTCACCTATTTATCCTATATCTGGATAAGTGTGTCCAGGGATTGAGGTCGTTGAAAATGGAAATGACAATGGGTGATTTAGTGGTGAACTGCCTGCATTATGCACGACGCTGTACTTTCAGGCTCTACTCCATCTGAGCTACAATCACTAATCACAATTATGAAAGATGACTGTGAGAATATGGGTTTACACATGCACGTGAAGAAACCTAAGGTTTTAGTATTTGAAAGGAAAGTAACCAGAACGGACGTAAGAGTTATGGTCGATGATGTAGCGCTGGAAAAATGAATGAATTTGTTTATCTTGGTTGTGTGTTTAGCAGGGATGAAAGGTACACCGCAGATGTTGAATGAAAAAGTGTGTGCAGGGAACAGAGTGAATGGAACGTTAGGGAAATTGCTTAAAAGCACGGTTTTAAGTCAGGGTGCCCGTCTTGCCCTGCATAATTATGTGCTAGTCCCAACGTTACTGTATGGAAGTGAAAGTTGGTTGTGTCAGAAAAGGCATGAAAGTAGAATCAACGCGGTCAAGATGGGGTTGTTGCGAAAAATATGTAGCGTAACCCATGCCGACCACGTTCGTAATAAAGAAGTGAGAGAGAGAGATTAGGAATGAATGAAAATATCGGTGTTAAAATGAGAAAGGGCATGCTCCAATGGTTTGGACATGTAGAAAGAGTGATGTAAGGTTAACGAAGCAGATTTACAATGAGAATGTGGAAATCTGTAGGTACTGGGGAAGACCCAGACTAACATACCTCGGCCAAATTGGTCGGGTACTGTCCGAGGGTGGTTTTAGGAGTCTTCGCAACCGGCGTGTTTGTATGGAGAGATTTATGAAAGTGGAAGAGGCAAGGCAGGTATGTAGGAATCGTGACATGTGGCGCTCCGTCGCTCTGCCTACCCCGTTAGGGAACGGGCGCGATGATGTGCTGTTGTGTTGTAGCAATAAATAAACATAGCACAAGCTATCATGGCCAATATTTAAACAATTATATAAATATTCGACCTTAAGTAGAAAAGACAGGAGACCATTTTAATCTATAAGAAAATGATGACTAAGTATCACACAATTGTTTACACTTTTTACATTTTGTGCAATAAAGTGGGTGGCGGCAATCATTATTGACTAATAGTACCTTCGTTTATAGTGCCGAAGCACCATTAGAAGAGTGTGTGAGTTGGCATTCATAATTGATTAATGATATAATGATAATAAAATGCGTTTATGTTATCATTTGGTTATGTTTATACACAAATAATTATGTTTATATATGACCTCCGGTCGTCACACGCAAAACTGTTACATTATTTGGAACATAAAAATATTTTGTTTTATATTTTATTATTATCTGAAGGACCATTTGAACCTTACAAAAAAAGTCTGTGTCAGCTCCGACACGCGGCTTTCCATGATAGTCGCCCTAGAGATATGGGCGACTGAGCGTCAAAGGTCTCACTCCATTATACTTCTCATATGCTGAAGTCCCAAGCAAGTCAAGAAAATCTCACCTTGGGTCACAACCTGCTAATGTCTACTTAAGTAGGCCTCTGTAAACAAAATATGACTAGTTGCTGCCAAATTCCATAAAGATAATATATAGATAAATAGAGGCTGGCTTCCCCAGCCTAAAACGTGGCCGTCCAACTCGAAAGAGACAGCAAGGTTCACTGGCTCTCTTTGTCATTAATTTACCTCTGCGTAAAGCACATGCGAGATTAAATAGACAAAGATCATGCATTCTCATCTTCCTTCTCTATTAACCAAGACGGCCACTTGCCGTCATTTAATTGCCTATAGCACTACTTTAGCTATATTATTTCTATGCCTTGGAATCGACCCAGTTCTTGGAGCATATATACTCAAGTATGCCCATAGTGCAAGCTATGCCCACTTGCATATTCAGCATATTCAGATACAGAATCCGAGAAGAAAGAAGAGGTGACATAGGCAAATAAACAAAATATTACATATTTTGTTTATTTGGATATTTATGGTCTTCGGTAGTCATTAAAATATTACTGCAAAATTTTCCCCTATAAAAGGAATAATTCAAGTATTCGTCCAACCGATATAGATATATATCAATAGAGCGCCATGCCGTGCCTACGACTCTTGCGCATCTTTCACTGAGTTCTGCAGATCACGTTCGTACTTAGAATTAAACTCCAGTTGCGTGTCGGAGCTGACAGACACGGTTTATTACATGTATACACTTGCAAAGATTCTAACTTCATCCTCAGGAAACCTATTCAGACTTTTATGTATCTACATATACACACTTTGTACGCGTGGGTATTTATAGTGTTTAGCTAAATAATAGATCTCCTCCTTAACCTGATAGTACCGCAAACTTCAAAGCTCTTCGGAATGACAATTATAAATAAATTCATTCATAATACGTTTTCTTTTCTTCCAAAGCGAATAAAATGACTTTAAATGTATACACTTCATTTGAACCGGATCGAATTGTGAATATATAAATACTTGATAAGAACCGGTGCGAAATGCCCAGTAATACGACTCATTTGGTTATTTGAGTACAACCTGCGAGAATACCTGCAGCCATAATCCACCCATACACGCTACAGTAAATCGCACAGTTTACCTGCGCATAAGGTGTCGCATATCCCTTCACCTGTGCGCAATATATGCACCGGTCCTTCCCACACACCTTACCGTATACCTATGCGATGGATCCGGTATACCGTAGTGTGTGTAGCCGCTGCTACGCATTTATCCTCTCCTTTTTTTCTTAAATCTACATAAGATAGTAACGCCGTCATTTGTCATAACGTTTAGGATAATCTACGAAAAAACAGGAGAAACTCGAATTACAGAAAATACCAGGTATTTTCGGTACTAGGAATGTCTGTGGACATAGTCACCAACAATCAGATCATCATCATTAAAACCGTCTTATAGACTAAGTGGTAGTGGATTTAGTTAGAACATACCTTCAGTGTAAACAGTTGCATATAACTCGGACTAGTGAAGTGTAAGGCGTCCGTCTCATTGCACGGTCCCGACGTTGACGGGGGTCATCAGAGGCTCGAACCGTGGACTCAATTGTGGCGGCAGGTATTCATACCGTCTCCGAGATGCCCTTGTTCCCTAACAGCTTCGGGATCACCTCATCCCCCTAAATTGGCTGTGGGCTGCCTTGAAGTTTTAGAGGGGCAAAGCACTAGGGAGTTCAGATATTCCACATTGATCAGCAACCTATACGGCATTCCGACGCGGCATAAGCGCTCTCCTCGCGTTAAAAGAACACAATTGCGTATAAATATCCAAGAATCTCGACATTACCATTCGGAGGATAGTGCTTTAGCCTATGCTAAACTATTCTAAAACATCTTCATATGTAGTTGTCATCGAACGTTGTTAGACTCCAATTGCTCGTTTGACCTATTCTCTAAAATTTAAAAAATGTATGTATGATATGTATCCGATGACAATAACTTTATTATTATGATTACATAGCCTAAAGTTAAGTTACATAGAGCTACATAGTAAAAGAACGTCACAAACTCCTGTTTGAGGAGAGCCTGATTCTTTTTACATCAGCCATTATATTGCTTTCAGTAAGTACTTCTGAGTACTTTCAGAATAGATAAGTATATTTCATAATTAACAAAAAGGTATGTAAATAAATGATTATTTATTTCAACATTGGCATGTTCAATAAAAGTAGCGTGACTATTAATGCATCACAGAACAAATCACAATAAACACACTTGAAATTACACAGACGATAAGAATGAATGTTCACGAATTTTTAAATAGTCAGTCGAACTACCTATGTGGAGCAGATACAGATCTAATAAGGAAAACCAAAATTATAGTCTCAAATTAAACATAGGTTTAAACAAATTTTTATTTTGTGGTTAACAAACTTGCTGAGCGAACTATGTAGTACTCGCTTTTATCCGCGACTTTTGGCTGATAGCTAAGAAAATAGAAGGAAATAGTAGTCTAGGTTCATCCCTCCATTATTTTTATTAATAGTGATTGAGCCATGATGACGTCACAGATAGATAGACAGAGTTACTTTCGCATTTATAATGTTAATATGGTAGTATGGATGTGCGATTTCGGAAGTCTTGCTATTTTTACACAGTTCACAAGTCAAACATGAAAGGTGGGCAGCGGCGTAACCATATTTGGTACTGCCGTAAAGTGACACCTACGGTGTCGCGTTTTGTGTGGTTAGTGAGAAGCCGATGGCCCACAGGGGGGGGATGGAAAAGTGGGCAACGCACCGGCATAATTATTTTGATGTTCACGGGCGTGTGTAGTCCTTAAAAGGCTCCGATTGCCCGTTTGTCCCTTTGCTTGAGGCCAATTCAAACAGGCCTCACTTTTTCCCAATATAGAGAAGCTTAACCAATGAATATTATGTTCTACTTGGGCATAGCATTATGCCAAGACGCTACCCTATAGTTACGCCACCAAACGCAGGGTACACAAGGGATTCACAGAGCGATAACGTCAAGAATATGTTATTCATTTTGTAACATAAGATGTTTGTGTCAAAAAGTAAGTTGGCAAAATCACAGACCGGTAGCTTCAATCTTTCTATCACGATAAATGGCCTGGACCAACCTAGGTGTTACCCGAGGTCTGGTACCAGCATCGCTTTCACCATTTCTGTTTCTTACTTTTCTGTTTTAAAGAGCCCAAACTCTGAGCTTTCTGCATATCTTGCTCAGCTTCAACTGTTTTGTCGGTCATCATGTCAAGCAATATTTCAAACTTCAACCTTAACATATTATTCTCTTCTTCCAACTGCTCCAGTTCTTTTTTCAAGCGAATATTTTCTTTGTGTGCCATCCCAGCTTTTCCCGATGCTGTAAAATAATATGCAATATTAAATATTGCAGTAATGGTAATATTTTTTTCGGCTACGGTTGTCGATATACAGAATTGGCTAGATGACTCTACAGATGTAGAGTTACTTAGTAATTTAATAAGGTGCACCGGTGACTGAGTAAAAACAACAAACATGTGCACCGCGCAATACCCATTACATTTATGGTGCTCTATCTACATGAGTGTGTGGCTAGGCTCACCAGAGATACTCTGAAAGAGAATATCTTTCAATATTGTGAGGTGAGGTGCAGTAAACAACATAAACATACCTGCGTGATTATATGACGTGAATAAGCTCGCTGGGGTAACACTGTGCTTAGTGAGAGGTCACTGACCTCTCACTATGCACTGGCACTAGCCAAACTGCATTGCAGTAACTTTGGCGGGTACTACCGTGGAGAAGGTACCACCTGCAATGCAGTTACCTGTCGTGCGGTTTGCGAGTGGCCGGTGTCCTTGTTAATTGCGGCTGTTACTGGACATTGGTGGGTAACATATGGATCTGATTACTAATTTGTTACCATATATGATACCAAAAGCACTCAAGACAACAGAAATCAGACGGGGCAGTAAGTCTCTAGTGTGGAGACCGCTCTTAAGACAATCTAAATATTATTCGACCATACTCCAGATGAGGAGTCGATCTCCGGTGCAAGCGTGTGGCAGCATATCGGCCGTCTGACATTCATTAAAAGGTTACATACATGGCCTGTTGGAGGGGAGGAGGAAAGGAGGACAACGCATCAATACAATAATTATGCGGTATATATGCGGCGTCGGTAGTCCTCTAAACGCTCCGACGGCTCGTTTGTCCCCTATAACGAAAAGAACCCCGCAGTGGAACTATATGATCGGCGACATTATTGTATCCTGTTTTAGTTTCTATTTAATGTTATTTTTATAGTTGTTTATGTAATATAGTGTGCAAAGCCATTTAAACATAATACATAGTATTAAAGTATTCTAAAGGTAAGTTGTTAAATCGAATGGCTAGCTTCTTGTAAGTTTTAACTCTAAAGCTTACTCAAAGTTTTATTTAACAGATAAAAGAAACTAGTTCATATGTGATTCTATAACCCTTTTAAAATTGCTTTCCCAACCCATTTTTCTCGCTCGCGTACATGATTGTGCCGAATACCCACAAAAACCAACGCGAGTGCTAGCGATGCTGCCTTTGGTTATGTGCCCTACAATTGTTAATTGTCAGGCGAGGTCCCCTGATAATTAACAGTTCTAGCACTGCGTCAGGTCCCATAAGGAATCGACGCCACCTCCTCAGCGGGGATGTTCTGCATTACCGAACAACCCCACGAACTTCGAGACAGTACAACGTGGTGAGGTTCTCACACTCCAGTCCTTCTGTCTCCTCCTGTTATTTATTAGGAGGGCACATAGAGCAGCTCTCCTGGTTTACTTAACTTCACCCAAAGTGCGGATAGCAACTTGGGCTACTGAGCCCCAGCTCCACGACAAGGCTTGAACTACAGTAGTGAATTTCATTCAAATTCCAGAATATATAAAACAACATAATGACGTCATATCCCCAAAGCTGTTTACCAATGCTATGGAGAATATATTAAAAACATTGGAATGGACTGGCAAGAGAATAAATGTAGATGGTAAGTACCTTAATCACCTGCGCTATGCTGATAATATAGCCATCATTGCAGAATGTGCCTAGGACCTGCAGCATATATGCAAGAACAGCTATATCATGCATCCCTGCAAACAGGCCTGATGATGACAGCTGATCTCACTCACACCGAACCCCATTTCAATGGACGGAAACCAGTACAGCAAGTACAGGAGTACATACATTTAGTGCAGGTAATAAAGCTCGGCCGAGATTCAATGTGGACAGATATAGAGCAAAGGAAAGCAAAGATTCCCTAATCGCTGAAAACCAAAGTTTTTAATCAGTGTACGCTATGGTATGACGTACGCTTGCGAGACGTGGGCGCTGACCGCCGCCGCTAACAGCCGGGGTAATTCACGAGCAACATGGAGCGAGCTATGCTGGGCGTTGCGCTGCACGTTCGAGTCCGAAACGAGCTCATCAGACAGCGCACCAAAGTCGTTGATGTGGGTTTTGACCGCGACAAAGAGTCGCCAAGCTAAGATAGGCATGGGCTAGCCACGTATGCCGAAGATACGACGACCGATGGAGCAAGCGCGTTCTAGAGTGGAGACCTCGGTTAGGCAAGAGAAGTGCGGGCCTACCACCTGCCAGATGCTCCTATGTCATAAAGGCCACAGCAGGATCTATGTGGATGAGGGAAACGGACAATCGTACCAGATGGAGAAAGATTGGAGAGGCGTATACGAATATTCGCTGATGAAGAAGAATACAACAACAAAAGTGCATTAACTTTACTCAGATGTATCAGGCGGTTGTTTCTCACATTATGCACTAATTTCTTCAAAATCTACAATCCATTCTGTCTTAATTTTAGGCGCTACATGCAACAAAAAGTACCAACCCGTCGCGTCATCTCGGGTATTTCTCTCACGTGATTCAACCTCCCGCAAGGTAAGTTACAGTTGTCACATGACTCGTGGCTGAGAGAGCTGATGAGAGTGGCCGGCATCTTTTTTTTTAGGAGATGAACAGATGGGTAGTGACTACCGCCGCCCATGGACATTTGTAAGACTAGGCGTATGCCAGACGCGTCGCCGGCCTTTAAGGAATGTATATCCTCTCTTCTTGAAGACCTCAAAGTCGTATCATATCGGAAGTAACGAAGAAGGTGTTATAATAATATGTATAATAATCTTGTATCGAAGGTGCTACTCGTGTGTAACCAAGCCGACAGGCACCTCCGAGGCACCTCGCGTATACTTAATACAACATTAGTATGATAACAAACAAGTCACATGTTTATATTAAAAGGACTATAAAGTACAAACCAGTTTTAAAGATACTTTGAATACCTACATGAGGTGCTTACCTACCTTTTACCCTATTTTGTCATCTTACTTATATAAGATACATATTTTTAGAACATGTGCTATGTTCCAGGGTGGCTAGGCGTTCCCCTTTGTTTTTATTGACGCGGGGAAACGCCTGCACACGCCGTCACGTGGGGTCCAGTAGTGGGTGGGGCTCGCGGTACATTATAGTGCCGAATGCCCACAGAAAGCACCGTGAGCGCCAGTAGTTGTGCCAGGCGCCAGGTTTGGTTAAGGAAGTGCAATCATTTCCGCCATTGGTGAGGTGCCCAGGTGCTAGGTTCGGTTAGGGGACCCCTACCAAACTACCCCATGACATAATAATGGGGGGGGGGAGGGGAGAGTTTAGGGCGACGCATCGGCATATTAACTCAAGTCAAGATATACAATGAGACCTATACAACACCAGACCACGACAGATAAACAATAAAAGCATAAAAACTTGTCAAATACTCAGGTATTAAATTATTACTAGTAGTAAAAAGATGTTGTAAGTATTTAATTACTTTTTAAAACTTTCATGTCCGTTTTATGTCGACTTTCTTATTTCTTTTTTAATACTTATACTAGTAGTGGTCGTGTCGGAGACGGAGTTGTAGCCTAGTACTTTAGCTAATGCCAAGTGTATAATGCAATATCACAGGGACTCTGTTCACTTTGTCACCCAACACCAGTTGAGTCGCAAAATATTGTATATGGCGTATGTATTGGCGCCAAATGAGGAAACGCAACAAACAATCGTATAGACATGACAGATTCCAAATTCTAATGTATCATTTTTTACATACAACGTACCGCCACATCAGTGCCTCGCGGATGTGAATTTGCCGATGTCTATATTATCACCTACGACTTTACAATGCGTCACCGATTAATCATTAATTTATTAATTCATTCACGATGACCATGACCGTGAAACATAAGATTTACTCTCGATGGCATAACTGATCGCAAACTTTATCATTTAAGTAATAACAAAACCAGTACAACGACAAAAACAATATTAGCTGTGTATGTACTTGTGAGACGATTGTTTTCTACAATCACTGATAGCGGAAGATAAGATATGCGTGGAGATCAACCTAACATTAAGCACTTAGGTATGTGTATTTCATCCCAGACTGGAGTCATTACTAGGTTAATACATTCCCTGTCCCGATAATAGACACCCTCATAATGAGCCAACGATTAAAAATAAAACCGAGACCACTTTAGTTATCGCGCGTTAGCAGTCTCCGTCGCCAGAGACGGCCATTGCGCGTAAGTCAGAGACGGATGAAAGAGGACCCCGTTTCCTCCGGCCAAACCTAATCTCGTCTCAAGACGAGCATATGCATGTGGTATGACAGAGGCATGCGATGAAGCTGTATGGGTCTTCTTTTCGCTCCTACAGCTTTCATTCAAAAACAGAATTTTCATTTAAGATGAATGGAGCGGTAAACCTATCAAGAAGCTATACAAGGCGACTGTATGAAAAATTTATGTTAAATATCAAGTGCAACAGAAGCGCTGAGATCAACGTTTCACTGCGTAGTCTCTGCATACCTTTCACTTATGAATAATGTGCGTTCCTCGAGTCACGTGTCGGAGCCAACAGTTTTTTTTTAAATTCCAGACATGTACCTACCGACAGTACTAAACTAAATCTTCAACAAATGATATTCAATACCTGGTATCCATTGTCCCTCATCAAAGTTGAATTCAAAATCTCCAAGCTTTAATTTCAGTGGCGGTACATCTATAGCCAACTCTCTTGACGCGTAATCACTCCCGAATTCATTCTTCAAAACCGCCGTGTCTTGTTTTCGGACAGGAATCGTTTTCGGTGTGAATTTGTTGCTAAATAAAGGCATGTTTCTAGCTACACTTGGTTAGAGTGAAGTAAATGTCAAGTGTTTACTAATAGCCGTTGCCATGGTTACGCCACGGGGTTTTGTTTTTTACACCACTATGTGCAACACATGTAACTCGCGCTACAAAATATGTAATAGATCTTTAGATTTTGTAATAAATCCAAAAATACCTTTATACATACACTGCCACCCGGTACTAAGTAAAGGAACTACCTGCGCGTCATGGTTTCATCCGCCACAGACAAGACCAAATTAGCTTAAGTTGTTCTGGTATATAAGCTACATTCATCAAAATCCATTCAATATTTTTGGCGTGATTGAGTACCTATAATATGAAGTAAGGAGATACTTACTAAATATGTATACCCTGACATATGGGTTAGGGTATTATATTTAGGGTTAGGGAAAAATGAAACGACATCAATTAGATATAATAATTTAATAATTAATACTGTTCTTTACAAAACTGTTCCACTTTAACGATGTAAAATACAATAAATAAAAAAATCTAAATTTTATACAACAAAAAAAGTGTAAAATATTAACAGAGAACATTCGAGAACGTTATATAAATAATGGAGGTGATATGCTTAGATCTAGTAATTATTCAAACAGGCAATTTTATTGCTTAAATATTGATCGATAATAATTTAACATGTTGATCACGATTACGATAAACTAACGGATTTCATTTTATAATTTTCCAACTCCGATGTTTTGGTTCCTCTACAACATCCACCGTAGTTTTGTTGTAACAAAATATATGTGTAGACTAAAGGAATGTTTATAATTTCAGTCTCCGTAACATCACGGCTGGCAACACTAGAACAGCCGACCCTATCGTGTATGTGGCTGCGGCCCCATGGTACCAGTACACTGAAATAGACATTCAACGTGAGATTCTAGAGCTAGAGCTAAGACAGAGAGGTTCCGTATCAGCAAGGTACAAGCACAACAACTAATAATAGTCGACAAACTTACATTTGTAGACGATGCGCTCGTTTTGTATATACAGATTTAAGTTTAAATCGTTTTTTTCTCGGGGTTAACTATAAATTGCAAAGTGTTGGACACTTTCCGTGCTTGTCTCTATAGCGATGGCCGTTGTAGCCGAAATTCGGCCGGGAAGACATTACTGTCTCCCTAATTGTCAAATTTCATGTTTCCTCCATCATGGTCGCGAGTGGCCTATATTGCAATATTCCCATTCATGACCATAAATTGATAATTAGTGTTATTCTTATTATCTTAGTTAACGGCGACTAATATCTAGACGAGTGATTATAATTTTAAAAACCTCTCCCGATATTTTTAAAGCATTATACGCCGCGCCATCCTATTGTCAGCGCTTGCTCGATGACGTGTGCCATCGTACGGTGAAACATTGAGATCGCATGATCGCGCGACCTTCAACAGGACATTCAACTGATATCTTCATCAGCACGCATGACGCGAGACATGATTGCGGAACCAGCTGTCTTCCTCAGTATTTTCGATCCGTTTCTACTCATTTCTTAACAACTTACGCGTCGGCAAGATGCTTAATTTTGCGTATGTCTATGGGCGACGGTGGTCACTAACGGTTTGCTCCCTATTTCTTGTGCATAATGTAAATAGTGTCGGCACTAAATTTCACTTTGTGTGGGGTTTGACTACTTTACATGGCACTGACAATTGTTGATGTAAATAATTGTAGTAGGTTTTAAGAAAGAATTTAGGTAAAGGAGCTTTTATTTTTGTCGAAACTCCCCTCTTCCCTGCAATACATATTCGAATTGAGGGATGTGTTTTTGGGAAGAGTTTTTAGCCCTATTTCCTGAAATGTCAAGTATACCTGCACACGCCATCAGCGGTCCGGCCGCTCGCGCCAGCGCCCCCAGCGAGCGCAGTCCGCCCAGCGCCGCGCCCCGCGCCTCCTCCGGCGACGCGTTGGCCACCATCGCCGACAGACACGACACTGCGAACGCCGTCGCTGCACACACACCGATAAAATCACATTTGATGGGTAATACAGGAATGAATGATGTATCATGCGTCTTGATTTTCTAGTAAGGAACCACGATTCAAGTGAAAATTTCATAGTTTGATACACGCGGCAAAAATTAAGGATCGTAAGACCAGCCGAGGCGAGCGATTTGTAAATGCTACGTCAACTTTGTAGTACGTGCTGTAGCAGTTGTAGCCGAATGAAGTGCGACATGTCGGTGGAACAAAATTAGGCCTCGGTAAAGTTTCACTAAATATATCCTAAATATATACACATATAAATAAACATATTGTCGTTACTTCTTAATTATATTGTACCCAATTTCTAATTTCTAATCTAAAATTGTTTTCCATGTACGTCCTGGTTTAGCTGTAAGTGCTAAGAAGTGTAAAATTGAAATAAATAAATATGTAGCGAACATTGTAGGTCTCGACTAAATCCAACTGACAGGAGACAGGGCAGCTAGCACTAGGAAGGCCGTAGTATGAGATCAAGCGCATATCGGGCCGCGTGATCTGCGCTGCTCAACCGACTTTGCTGAAGTTTATATATAAAATGCTTACATATCGCGAACAGTACAAGTCCCGCCCAGAGCCAGGTGATGGCTGCCAGGAGCGGCGGCGCAGCGGTGGCAGTCAACGCAACGCATACGAACGACGCCGGGGTGAGAGCGAGCGCGTAGAGCGCCGCATGCTCTGCGCCGCGCTGCCCGAGTTTGCGCGCCGCCCCGCCTTGCAGCACCGCCATTATTACCCCTGTTTTAGATGTGTTTTATACAGTATAACGGCAAGTCCATAAACATCCGAATCGAGATTATACAGACGAGGTGTGCATCTTTCCTCGTCACCCATAAATAGTACTACTACTGCAGAACCTAAATGACACAAAAAATCGATAACATAAGGACCTCTATACTAAATTACCTACTCTCTATCCTAAACTCTTGTCAAATTAAAAACTCTATAACTTAAAATATTTTGTTCCCTTAGGTTTTAACTTAATTATTAATTTGCAGCGGAATTAGGCCAGCATGACTAAGGAGGTACCTCTCACTAGATATCGCCGTAAAGTGACACCTACGGTGTCGCGTTCCATGCGGTTTGTGAGTACCTGGTGGGCCATTGGGGGGCGAGGTGAAAAGGCGCTCAACGCTGATGGCATAGTAATTATCCTGATGTTTATGGGCGTCGAAGTCGAAGAAAGGCATCTGTATGATCGTTTTTCCCCCATACTATAAAGAATAAAAATTACTGTAGACTGCACTGTTACAGGGAAGCCAACAGATCTTTTCTCTCTTTCTAATCCAGGGTCATGATAAATTTAACTACACTTTAAATTTAAAAAAAAAGCACATAATATCTCACCTATTACTAAGAACATTTTGCCTTGTTGCATGGCAGTGTACTTGAACGTGTGATGCGTAAGGAATGTAAGAGTGAACTCCAGTCCGGAGTATATAAACAAATATATAAAATAGATCAGTCCTAATCTGGATAACACTTTGCTCTGGTGGTCAGACAAGTTTTTCACCGCTCTAAATCTCAGCAGGTGCCATGGTGAGACATAATCTATTGCCTTAGACAGAGACAAGGATAAAGATGTTTTCTTGGTCTGCAAAAAATTTCATGTGTAAAAAATATTTAAATAAAAATTATGTTAACTATCTGTGGCACACGGCATTACCCCGCCTACTTAATCTCTGTTTTTTTTTTGCGGGATAAATAAAAAAGTATTTTTATGTTATTTCAGATTAAATCTGTAATAACATAAAAATGTAAATTTAACCAAACCCGGTCTGTAGTTTTTGCAAGAAATACTACAAGTGAACAACATTTTAGATTTAGAAAATGTTATTTCGATTCTAACTACATCTGTACCAAATTTAAACCAAACCCGTTTGTTTAGTCGTTTCTGCATATAAGAGACACAAACATACATACAAACTTTCGTGTATTAGTGGGTAGGATTAGGAACGCTTCAGCCACAGAACAACACGGCAGCCTCCTTCTCTCTCCAAATACGGTGTAGCGAAGTGGCATGTATTGTTACCATGTTTAACTCATATGTGGCATGCAAGTTTCCTCACGATGTTTTCCTTCAGATCAGAACAAGTGACGTCGACAAGTCAAGAGGCTAACGAGTTCGGAATTGAATCTGGTCAACAGTACTGACGAATAAATAAAAAAGTATACATTTATATCTACAACAATACACCTTCACGCCAGATCGTTTACTTTAACTCACGATCGATAACGTTAATAAGTTAAATACTTTTAAAAAGGCTATGGATAATTTTAAATACAAGTCACAAACCTTAGTCAGAGTTTCGGGAACGAAAAATAAAACCGTTGCGATATTGATTATAGAGAGAGTAAGAGCGTACAAGGCAGGCCTCTCGCCCCACGCGTTGATTTCATACCTACTGTTTACTGCAAACCAGGCGCCCGCCAACGGGCCCAGTATAAAACCAATGGAAAATGCCAGACCTACGAGTGCCTGTAAAGATGTGTTAGCTGATCAAATGTGTATAAAGATTGTACTAGGTCAGTGTATTATGGCGAAGAGAATTAAGTATTACAAAGTAAATTTTACATAAAATGTTTCTTCATGACATTGTCATCTGTACAGCAAAATAACACCAAAATGTAGCTAAGAGGCAAGAACTATAATTATGTATTACAATAAAACTACTTTTACAGATCAGTCCACTGGTGACCATGGTTGTTGTAAAGCTTCCGAAATGTCGAACGAAAAATAATTAAAATGTATCACAGTTAAATTACTTTTTCGTTTTTTTTTTAGTTTTATTGTAATGAATAACATTTGTGTAAACTTAAGACATCACTACTTACGGATTTTATCGCGGTTTATTTAATTATTTAAATAGCCCGACATTTCTGAAGCTTTACAGCAACCATGGTCATTGGTAACCATTTCTGAAATGTGGCAGTGTGTGCTGTCTGACAAATGTTGCTCTATGTGTCCCAGAAATACTATTCCAATTTCTTCCACCCAGTTTCAAACTATCTCTTACAAAGAGTACACTTTAAAGAATCCTGCAGTAATCTGTCTACATACCATTCCTTTTGCTCTTGTTTTCTTGTCAGATGCGTCTGTGACTATGGCCATGCAGAGGCTTACATTGGCTTTACTCAGACCCCCAATAAACCGAGCCAAAACAAACACACTGAATGTTTTAGCACAACTCCATAGTGCATGGGAAATAGCAATTCCAGTCTGCAAATGTATTGTATTTTCAATTTCCTAACTTAATAGATAACTAAATAAAAAATAGAAATATCATTATTTGATTTAATATTTTTCAATATCCTCAGTAAATAGTGTTTGTTACAGCAATAACATGTTGTGATATGCTATTAATGTCAAGACAAGGAGCTCGTGATGCCTTTATGATTCTGCTTTATGTTACAACCTTTCTATTTAACAACAAATTAGAATATAGACCAGTAATAAATTGTAATGAAAAAATTTAAACATCCATTTCATCACTATCATCATTAACAGACCTTATCGGTCCACTGCTGGAAATAGGTCTCTTTTAATTAACACCAAGACGACCAATCTCCTGCTACTCGAATCCATTCTGGACCGACTACTGCATGGAGATCATCTTCCCACCTGGTGAATGGTCAACCAACAGTTTGCTTTCCTAAATGCGGCCTCTACTCCAGAACCTTACTGGGCCATTTGCCATCTGTTCGTCTGAGAGTGAGACCAGCCCATTGACACTTCAGCAACACCCATTTATGTACAGAAAATTAAAATAAAAACTCTGGCCAAGTGTTGCCAGTTTTATTGACTGACACATCACAGTACTTCTATGAGGGTTGAATTTTTTTTCTAGGTACAGAATACTTGAAAATTATTACTAACTAGCTATGAGATCAATCCCTTGAGACAGCCACGATACAGTAATTCCTTCAAGGCTGTAATCCAAATTGAGTTCTATACTATTACCATTTGATTTTTAAATAAAACCTATCTATATTTTAAGTATGTCAAGGGACTTCTTGAACTGGACAATCTCGATTTATCATTTTATCTCATCAACCCATAACTTTATCTTAGGTGTATTGTTCAAATTATAAAAAGAATACAAATCATACCAAACAAATTAACAGCAGAGGTTTCCTTCCGTAGGCGTCTGATAGACTACCAATTATTGGACTTGTAAGAAATTGTAGGAAACTGTACATAGACCCTAGGGCACCTCCAAACAGAACAGACGAGAAACGATCAGGAGCGCCAGTTATTTTTTGGAAACTTTGGACAGCGCGTACCAGTGAAGAATACAAAGTATTTGATGAGCCTTCTTCTTTGTCATAGTAGTCCAGTAGAGAAGGTAAAAGAGGCAATATCATAGTAAAAGCTAAAAGATCCAACAAAAGTGATAGAAATACGAGCGCAATAATTTGAGCATTTTTTGTCTTCGGTTTTTCTCCCTTCTCGTTTATTGAACTGTTCTGAATAATATCCCCATTACATTCTTTTCGTTTTTTATTTAAACTTGTTTCTTCGAGATCCTGTAATAATATGGTCTATTAACGAAGACAAACATAATATGTGAATTTATTTATAGAAATATAATTCAATTCTGATAATATTCATTTTTAAAAACCAATTTAATTAAAATAAATCCATTTCGTAAATGAAAACAAAAATAGCATCTTACCATTATTTAAAAAGAAATAGCACTACTAATAGATGTGTTACTCTCGTTAACCCAAAATGAAGCCATTGAAAGGCAAAATTAGATTATTTCGAATTACTAATATGTTTCAATAACTTTCACATTTGTTTGAGGAACGAAACATGTTTCTGCTCCCACGATTGATGAAACTCATACCGTGGAGTGTCAACAGTCAACACTTTTCAACTAAGGTTGTCGACCTGAACAAGAGACTATAATCGACGATAGGCTATAAACTAAATGTGACGTGAGCGGCATAGAGATTTTATAGATAGAGTAAGCCAACCTAACACGTGTCTGTCAAAGATGAAAGGGATTGCAAATGTGATGTACTAGATATTTTTTTTAATTCATTTAATCTCTCCACAATGCTCTAGATAACTAAAGATAGTAATGTACTTCTCGTCTTCCACCTGTATTTACCGTCTGTCATTCATAGGCTTGCCTATACCTACTCTTTTCTATCTATATAATAACTCTATGTAATTTGAAGAAAATTTGAAGTAACAGTTCGGATAGTAAAAAGGATGCACCAAAGGTCCCCAAAGTGAACGTGATTGGCTCATCGATGTATCATAAACAACTTATGGTATGCCATGAGCCGATCTCGTCCACAAGTACACCGTGGACATATCCATCCGGCCGTTTAGCCATGTCTGAAATGAACAGAAACGTGTTTAGAAACCACAGACAATATAAATTTAATTGCCAGCGCATAAAATATACGTTTCTTTTCATTTTACCTGTCATTTACTGTCACATTTATCCAAACGACGCCATTTTGCGTGTGCTGAAAATTGTGGTTTACTTCTGCATGTTTTACTTAATAATATAAAACAAAACAAGTAACAAAATGGGAGAAGACAAAGGTAGTGCTTTAATTATATGTTTTTTAACGTAGAACTACATAGAAATATATTAACCTAAACAATTGCAGATCGTCGACGCAGGTCGCGTTCCAGAGAAAGACGCCGATCACGCTCGAGATCTAGAGATCGTAGAGAGAAACCGCAAAGAAAAAGTAAGTCTAGATCTCCTACCAAGAGGTCGCGTCGTCGCAAGCCATCCTTATATTGGGATGTTCCCCCGCCAGGATTTGAGCACATTACTCCGCTTCAATATAAAGCTATGCAAGCAGCAGGACAAATTCCGGCTAATATCGTTGCCGATACACCGCAGGCTGCTGTTCCGGTAGTTGGGTCTACAATAACAAGACAGGCGCGGAGATTGTATGTAGGCAACATACCATTCGGAGTCACAGAAGAGGAAACTATGGAATTCTTTAATCAACAGATGCATCTTTCCGGATTAGCTCAAGCAGCTGGCAATCCTGTGCTGGCATGTCAAATAAACTTAGATAAAAACTTTGCATTCCTTGAGTTTAGATCAATTGATGAAACCACACAAGCCATGGCCTTCGATGGAATTAACTTTAAAGGACAAAGTTTGAAAATACGCCGGCCTCATGATTATCAGCCGATGCCAGGCACTGAAAATCCAGCAATAAATGTACCAGGTTGGTTTATTATTTACATACTAAAATTATGCTGTAGTTATAATTTCGAGTAATGTATTTATTCATAATTTATAGAAGTACTCTGTAGAACATGTTAAGTATGTTAAAAGTAGTGTAAGAATTAAAATGTACTAATTATCTATGAACTATTAATGGTATATTGGTAAATGCTTTAGTTTCGGAAGTTAATAGCATTTTTCAAAAGTAAACAACAGACACACATGTCAAACTGAGTTGATTGTGAAAGAATTGTGTGAAACATCTTTCTTGTTGTACTACAACAAAACTTTCTTGACTAAAATAATTTAAAAGCTCATAAAATTAATTTAATATAAATTTATTGAATGTGATACACTGTGAGTGAGTAATATGAAATCTGAATGTTGTCAATCAGATACACCAATATCATTTTACTGTTAAGCTTTGTTCCTGATGATTAACATATGGGAAATATGATTTGCAATGTGGCAAAACACAATCATGATAATAATATATTGCAACAGTGCTAAGTTAAATAAATATAAGAAGAAAAAGGATAGGAACTATTATGATTGAGACAGATTCATATTGCAGTACTTAAATATAATATGCCTTGAAAAATCCTGATTAATAATTTTTTTAGCTGGAGTGATTAGCACGGTGGTGCCAGATTCACCTCACAAAATATTTATTGGAGGTCTACCTAATTACCTCAACGAGGACCAAGTAAGTTCTGTTTATTTCATTATAAAGCCAAATTATAGAAGAGACATTAATTTGAATAAAATTAATTGTTAATTGTCTAACAAATTAGTGTTTCTTAATAGTACACAATTATTATTTAATTGCTCTTGTAGTTAATTAAATATTTCAATGGCAGTGAAGAACAATGACACATTTTAAAATACAACCGATTAAATTATTTATTTTATTATATTATATAAAACTATATAAAACATTCATCTAAGTCAGTTATTTCATTTTATAGGTAAAGTATATTTTATGGCTTTAATTCTAAACTCAATTTTTAATATGCTTTGATTTCAAAGTTAAAGTACAAATATTTGATGAAAGACATACTTATATTGACATGATTTATTAAGGTATTGATGATTTTTCAGGTCAGTTTCATAATGCTCACATTCTATAAATCGTTCGGTGAAATTCTCTTTCATAATCATTCAATCATCCCCAAAACCCACTATACATATTTTATCATTACCTTTTTAGCAGAAATTATTTAAAACTTTTGGCAAACAAAATATATTAGGGTAGACATGGCCAATTTTAATTCATGTAGGTTTAGGTGCCAATGCCATTTCAGGGCGAGATTCAACAGTTGACAGGGCTACGGTGCAGCCAGCAGTGAGCCGCGTTATATTTTCGTAAAATTTCAGGTATTTTCAGGTACCCCTATTTGGGATGAGCGTGCACAATCCACGCTCAAAATAATACAAAACATCTCACTGATATAGTTTGCTTTTTGCCCTTCCCTAGCATAGATTTGGCACATTCGCGGCCCGCGTGTCACTGTTGTCTCTCATTCTCATCTATACGTCTTGTACTTGAACGAGACGACGGCACTTAAAGGCAAGTCTCCTCCGTTCATATATAATATTAACATGAGGCTAGACACAGGTCAGAATACACTGATTCTTTATTAATTTGCTCTATAGCAAATTTAAACTACAGGAAGAAGCAATTTATTTTTATTGTTACAATTTAGTATATATAAATAAACATTGATATATTCTATATACTTATATATTGTATAAATACCAATACCTTTTTAAATGCCTAATACTGTTTATTAAATACAGGTAAAAGAACTATTAATGTCATTTGGTCAACTTCGCGCTTTCAATTTGGTGAAAGATTCATCTACGGGACTCAGTAAAGGTTATGCTTTTGCTGAATATGTGGATATATCAATGACTGATCAGGTAATTCTAATATCCTATGAATATACAATTGCTAATTAAATACTTTACATTGTCCTTACAATATTAAAAATGTTCAACAGGCAATAGCTGGTCTGAATGGGATGCAGTTAGGCGACAAGAAATTGATTGTTCAAAGAGCCAGTATTGGGGCTAAGAATTCAACATTAGGTAAGTTATTTTGCAAGTTGACTGTGAAGACACATTTTATACATGTCAATTGTACCGAAATTTCTAACAATGAAATGTCTCCATGCAAATTTTTTCGTTTTAATTTGTTATTTTTTGTTTTTTTACTACAATATCAAAACTTTAAAAGGATTATGTAATATTTTTGTTGTATATAATGACTAATTCCTTTTGAAATCCAGAACAGCATTTTTTCATCACAATGTTATACAGAAATTAAACAGTAATACAGAATGAGTATACATCAAAGTTTTGTTGTAATTTTATCACTTAAATTAGATATTTGCATAGTGCAAGTACATAGTGTTTTGTATGTTAGCATAAAAGGAACTGTAGTCATTGGGATATATTGTTTCAATTTATATAAAACTAGTATTAGCTTTATTTTTAGATTTATGATTATCTTTAGTTAATTGGAAAAATATTTTTGTTGAAAGACTGAATCTGACATTTCATATCATGTGTGTTATGCAACATGTATGGATAATGAGATCACCTAAAATGATAACGAATGAACGGATTTTTTGCTCCTGTTTAGTTAATATTTACATGAATGAAACGCCATGTTGTCCTACACATTGTGTGGTAGGTGTCCTACATTCAGAGATTGGATGAGCCATAATAGCTCTGTAAGCTACCAGAACTGTGCAGCGTCACCCAGAAATTAACTTGTTAGTAATCATTTTGGAAAAATGTATTTAATGGTAAATCTGAACAACAATATTTTTATCATACAAAGACTAATTATTTTTTAATTTATTAATTAATAGGCTTTGAGCCTCTTCTGGGCAGCTCTCTTGTAGAGACAATGAACTTATCTACTTAGTGGTATGATTGTCACTTCTACAAAGGTAAATGATAGTACACTAACTATGTCGTCGCCCGACGAGCACTCCGAACAATGGAGCTGTACTGGTCTTCTGTTAGCTTCCATGGCATAAGTTCAAGTCCCAAGAAAGTACGTTAAGTAATGTACACTGTATGTGCTGTTAGCAGCAATGATGAGAATGTTTTGAGAAATTCTGTCGTAGCAAATAAGATATTATTGATCAGAATGATTATTATTATTTTATGTAATAGGAAGAGGTAGTGCCATGCATAGTGCTTGACACTACATCCCGTGCAACGGAATTGGGCCGGCACGACCGAGGAGGTACATCTCGCTCACATAATACCGCGGTAAAGTGACATAATCGGTGTCGCGTTTCGTGCGTTCATGTGAGCAGCTGGTGGCCCATTGAGGGTGGGGTGAAGGAGGGCAACGCATCGACATAGTGATTATGTGGATGTTCATGGGCATTGGTAGTCGTAAAAAGGCTCCGGATGCTCGTTTCCAACATTCTCTAAAAAGAAATGTATCATCAGTATTTACCTTTTTTTGGGTATGTCTATTATTATTAGTTTTACATGTCATCATCAGCCTTTAAGATTCTTTCTTTTGCTCTTTTTATGTTCTTATAATGCCTAATACGATCAATAGATATAATAGATTATGAGATTATCGCATGCGAGTCTTTCACCGCCATTTCAGCTACCGTGTTCGAGCTGCACCGCCCTCGAAGAGACCTCAAGGTCCCTCTAGCCATGAAAATAATAGATGTTTAGCTATTATATGATAGGGATGTACCTCTTCCATCAGAGAGAGGGAAAGGGGTCGGTCTATCTTTCGACCCCAAACAGTCTCGTCACTCGACGAGTACTCAGTAATTCGATGAGGCTGTATTGGATATCTCTATGCTTCCACAGCATAGGAAAAAAAAACAATAAAATTATATGTGTTGGATATTTTAGCTGCGATGACGGGCGCGACGCCGGTGACTCTGCAAGTGGCGGGGCTAACGCTGGCGGGCGCGGGGCCGGCGACCGAGGTGCTGTGCCTGCTCAACATGGTCACCCCCGACGAGCTGCGCGACGAGGATGAGTACGAGGACATACTCGAGGATATCAAGTGAGTGCATGATGACATATGTGAGCATGTGTGGTTGACAGTTTTTATCTCATACAGTTTGTATACCCTCTATGCTTGGCTGACCCGGCCTCTATTGGTGAGCTAACACAAGTCTATATCCTGCTCAACAAAGACAGTTTTCAATGTATACTAAGATCATTCTCATACTTGCAATACCCCCAGTTGTGTTTCGGTCAAACAATGTTTAGCCTTCCTAAAAGTTTGGAATATATTTTATTTGAAAGAACACAAAAAAGGAATGTTGCGTATTGTAAACCTAGTTGGCTACGTGAGGTGTCCTCTGGACAGATCATACAGCCACCTATTTGTGTATGTTCTCACCTTGTCTTAAGTCATTGTCTTCATGTTGTCAAGCTTGAATTGATAATAAATATATATGTTTATTATAATTTTCTGTTTACAGAGAGGAATGCAACAAATATGGCTGTGTACGCAGTATAGAAATTCCCAGACCTATTGAAGGAGTTGAGGTGCCTGGATGTGGAAAGGTTAAAATTCATATAATTATTTTATTCTACATGCAGAAAAGGAAAGGCATGGGGATATGTACTGTTCATAGCGGAACTGTGCTCCGCTATGATGTTTGATTTGTGTGTGTGGGCTATGCTGACTGCTATAACTGACTCCTGAGAAGGAGGAGGTATTCCTATTATTTCTATTCTCCACTTAATGTGTATGCTCTTTTCATTTATAAACTTACCATACAAGTTCAATCCTCCATGACATATCAAGAGGGGCAACACATCTGCATAACGATTGTTCGAATGTTTGTGGTAGTTCATTCGTAGTCAGAAATGATTTCCTCATTGTAAAAATGTGAATCGGATTCTATATTATGTTTTCCTTTCATCTACTTTGATATCACAATGCTTTTAAAGAAGGTTCATTTGTATCCAGGTATTCGTTGAGTTCAACAGTATCGCGGACTGTCAAAAGGCGCAGCAGACACTGACGGGTCGCAAGTTCAGCAACCGAGTAGTGGTCACCTCCTACTTCGACCCTGACAAGTATCACCGCAGAGAATTCTAACATCACACCAAATTTACTCATCAGAATAAAAGTGGGACATGTGAGAGTGACATCTGAATTCTTTCATTTTATTGTACGTTAACATATTTAAGGAAATAAATAAAACTGTACCCAATTTTTATTATTCAATGTCCTTGTTTATTTTTTCTTCATCAACTTGTGAAAAATTGACAGGAAAGGGATGGCACATGCAATACTAAAAATGATGCCCAATGAAATTGTCTGTATCTGTATACATTTTGGAAGGTGTTAATCCTGTGATTGTTAACCACACCTAGAGGTCTAACGCGATATCAGTAGTGTACGTGTTTGCGTGTTTGAAATAAATTATATTCATTGAATACGAGTGTAAAGTATGAGACAATATGAACTAAGTAATGTTAAATAAAGGAAATGGGCGAAATCGAATAGAAATTATAAATCAAAAGAGATGAAGTTAAATATTTATTTTGAATAAAATAAATCTTTAATGTTAGAGATTATTTAAATATTAATAATAAAATTAAACATCATTTTGCATGGCTGGCTGATATGAATTAATTGGCACAGTTTCAGAAGATACCACCAATTTCCTCATCACAACATAGAGAATACCTCCTATCGCCAACATGCCAATACCAGCTAGAAGGCTTATAGCCCACGCAGGAATAGCGTTGCCGTCTGAAAATAATAAAATTCATTACTTTACATAATGTAGGTAGACACCTATTTTATGGCACAATACTAGCCAAAATCCGAAACCTTTTTTACGAGAAAATTAACTTATATTTGGTTTGAGCATTTAAGATTTGAAATAATTCAAACATCGAATCTAGGATTTTTCTATTTTTTTAATCTTAGTTCTAGGCGTATCCCATTTTTGTATCAAATTATATCGGACATAGATATCCGAAGCGCTAACCACTAGACCACTTAGACTCAACTTATTTTATAATGTAGAAAAAAAAAACAATTTGCGGCAATAAATCTAGCGCCATCTGTTATGAGCGAAAAAAGTCGATCAATGTATGTTATTTCAATTCATGACGCGGCTTTACATTATTATTTGTTTTTATTTAAATGACAAGTCATTTAATATTACATAAAAACATCTTATAATCTACAGAAGCTTTGTAGATATAAAATAAGTACAACGATTTAACGTATATGATATGAAAAAATATGAGGAGTGAACTGTTACTACTGTTGAAGCTTAACACCAGCGTAACGCTTTACCGCGCTTACATTTTACTTTAGAACTACAAGTTCATCTCTCTGCTTGAACACGCTCATTTCTACAGCTAATAGGTGTTATGCAGTTGTGTTGCATTTCGTTGCCCCAACTGAATTATATCCTAAACCCCCCCC